>CM060709.1:229392182-229636942 GCA_030686995.1 Artemisia argyi | reverse complement strand
AAGATCAAATTAAAGGAAGTTAGCTTGCATCATAATAAAGATAGATTATAAAGTGTTTAACAAATTGCTTATGGGTTGTCTCTACTACCTTTGCTACCCCTGTTCCCTTTCTTTTTGTAACATCTTTTAGCATAAAAATAAAAATAGAATATTTGTAATTGTGAATTGGCGATACATGCCCAAATAAACCTTTTTAGTGCATACCCTTGTAACCATGGATCTGTCAATACCCCCATTGTATATCCATAGGTTCAGCAAGAAACCAAAAAACGCTCACAACAAAAACTAAATACATAAAGGCATTGAGTAACTAAACAATAACGTGAGCCAGTGATGTGTAAGCCTAGACATACAACAACAACAACTATACCCAATATAAAGAGCACACGATTTCATATGTGATTTTAAGAATATGTTATGAAATTAAGCACCCCTTCAAGTAGTGCTGCTGTTAAACAAAAAGCTGACCCAGGAACTGTAACACCACAATGTATCCGAGATGCAAAAAATAAAGTCAGGATACATCAGATCAAGACCGTGCTCCACGAGAGTGTATGCAGCAGTTTAAGGGTGGGTCTGTTTTCCAGCCTAATTCTAAGCAATTAACAGGATTATGAAGTCGCATCCAACACATCTTCAAACATTTTGTTCAAGATATCATAGCATAGAACGCAAATCACACAAATAATTGACACTCGCATTCATAGAGCTGTTCTACTATAAAAAGTATAAGGCACAAAATGACTTACTCAAAGCTAGGACCATTGTACTTGGATGGAGCCTCAAGGAGTCCCGAGGTTTCAAGCTTATGTCTTAGCGAAACAGAATGAATTCCCAAAGCATCAGGGTACAACCCGCACAGAAAATGCAAAACATAGTCTTGCCCGGGTTTCGATATATCAGCATGAAGAAACAACTGATTGATCTCATCATCACCATCAAGTTCAGAAGGATCCACTCCTGGGAGAATGTTAACCATCCGCATCACCGATATATTGATCTCCTCATCTCCATATGTCCGCTTCAGAACCGGACCACTACTGTCGAGTGCCCCTTTCACCACAGTAAATGATTCAGGAGGACTCACTTTCTGTAAACAAATAAAATATCAAACAACACCCTTAACACGAACACATAACCCAATTTTTCAATACCAGTTTATGATTTTTATTCTGTAATTCACAATGAAACACATAAAGCTTCGTGGTTCACCACACAGCAGACACATAAATCCTCCTAAAACCCGATACAGCAAATCCAACTTTTTAATCTCCAATTACAAAAACAACATTGCTAAAATCTTAACTGAATCAATAGTTTCCACCGACCACCGGTAGTTCGACAATATTCCACAGGTATAAATATATCATTTTTTTCAATCTTTCAATAAACCCCGTAAAACACTACACACAAGTGTTCGACGTAATGCCACAAAGAGTAACTTATAACTCTTATTCAGATTTTTAAGTTAATCCCTCGTAAAACCTTAAACACAAAAACCCAATTTTTAATAGCCATTAAACATAAGTAAAGTTGCACAAATTTTATGTAATCAAGAGTGCCTACCAAATGTTTGACGTAATGCCACAAAGAGCAATTTAGATTTTTTTCATAGTTTCTTCCAGAAAAAAATAAACAATAAACCCTCCTAAATCCCTAAGCACAAAAACCCAAATTTTATTAAACCAAAGGTGCCTACAAGGCGTTTGACGAGATGCCACAAAGAGAATTTCTTAACTTTCATTCAACTTTTAACCTAAAACAGTGCAAAACCCTTAACGCAAAAACCCATCTTTTTTATTCCAATTAACACAAGTAAAATTGCTAAGATATCTATCAAACCAATAGTGCCTACAAGGTGTTCGAAGAAATGCCTCAAAGTAAAATTCATAATTTTTTAGCCTAAAACCCTTGTAAAACCCCAAAACAAAAACTCATAACACCCTAAAGACAATAACCAATAGTGCCTACAAAGTGTTCGACGAAATGCCACAAAGAAAATTTATAGAAAAAATAATTAACAAAAACCCTAAAAAAGGGAAAGAACATACAGGGGGAGGAGCCATTTTGGAGACTTCAGTGTAGTGATCTTTGAGAGACCTCAGAATCATTGAGTTAATCACAGTTGTTGGTGAAGAAGAGAAGTGACGGCGGAAAGGTGTAGTGATGATGGTTTGTGACGGTGAACGAAGGGCGCCGGTGGCGCGTGAGATTGCGGTTCTGAACATGGTTGTGTTTGTGATGGTGGTCTTGAAATGTTTGAGATGTTAAACCCTTCAAGGGGCCTTTTTGGGTTTATGTGATCTTTTCAAGGAAAGGGTTTGGGTTGTTATTTACTTATTGAAAATGAATTGTATGTATAAAAATAGAATTAGTTCATTTGAAAAAGGGAAAATGATCCCTGCTGTAAACAGCAGGGACTTATCTGCAGTATAGTGCAAAAATAGTTCCTGGTTCAACACAAATAGTCCCTGATAAACAGCCTGATATGCATAAATGGTCCCTGATTTAGCCCTTACAGCAGATAAGTCCCTGCTGTTTACAGCAGGGATCATTTTCCCTTTGAAAAATTAATTGGTGAAAAATGATAGAAACAAAAAAAGTGTATAACAGTTGTTATGAAATAAATGGATTATGTAGTAGGTCTTGGTTTTAGGTATATATATCAACACTCCTTACTTATTTTTGTCTTAAATACTTTTATTACAAAAGAAATGATCAGTAGAGTAGATTTAGGGACTTAGGGTGCGTTTGTTTCGGCTTATATAGTCGGTTTATGACTTATATGGTTTTGGGCTTAAGTTTCATAAACTTATTTTTTGTGGCTTAATATAAGTTCATTATGAATAACATATAGTACAATTTTTTGATTCTCCTCAAGCGGGTTTTCACATAACAAAAATAAAAAGTTACCAAAGATTCGAAAAATATGTTGCCGAATAAAGGTAAAGGGTATAAACAAATCAAAATGCACATAAGGTACTCAATACTCGTGATTGACTCGGTAAAAACTCAAACACGCCTTAAACGAGCTCAAGCCCTCGAGTTCAAACTAAGCTCAGATTTGAAAGCAGGGATGAGCATGGGTTCGGAACCGGACCCAATAGATCCGAGAACCGAATTTTGTGAAAATTAGGAACCAAGAACCGAACATAATATAGTTTTTGGTTCCGGATCTAGTTCCAATTCCGGTTCTTCGAGTCTACCTGGCTAGGAACCGATTTTCTAAAAAATAAAACAAAAAACCTTATGCACTAATGAATTAGACCAATAGAAAACAAAAAATAAGTGAATTTTTTTAGCATTTGCAACCATTCATGTTTTAACAAATAACGTTTAACAACTAAAGCATAAACTCAAACAAACAAGCATTTATAGTTTTACATTGTTCAAATGTTTAACAAAACATTGACACATACCAATCCGAAAAATAAATTTAAATTACTACAAACTTTGTCCAACCAAGTAACAAAAACCGTTTATGGTTCCACTGTTTTGTTTCCATTTATCTAGTTAGTTTCTCTAATTGTTCTTCCATTTCCTTCACAATCACAAGTCTTTAATAAAGAAGATCAAAAGATCAAGAGAATCGAATCAAAACTGAGTTGTGATTTTGTTGGATCCAACCAAAAAGTGTCACTGACTTGATTATTGTTTTAAAAACAAGAGCAAATTGCATAAAAATGTACACATCTTAGGTCCAATTTCAATTAAAGATACTAATTTCTTTTTTTTTTCTCAATTTAAGGTACCAAACTTTTTTTTTGGGGCCGATTTAGGTTTTTTTTCTAACTTTCATTAAAAATTTCATTAGTAAATTACATGTTTGGTTCTTGAGTTTGTATAGGCATTTCATGTTTGGTCCATTTTCGTCCGTTTCCACACGTTTTTATACGTTTCTGTCCGTTTTTACACGTTTTCGTTCGTTTTGCACGTTTTCGTCCTTTTTTTTGCACGTTTTAGACCGTTTTTACACGTTTTCATCCGCTTTTACACGTTTCAGTCTATTTTTACATGTTTTCGTCCGTTTTTACATGTATCCATCAGTTTTTACACGTTTTCATCTGTTTTAACACATTCCGTATGTTTTTACACATTTTCGTCTGTTTTTGCACGTTTCCGTCCATTTTTGCACGTTTTCGTTCGTTTTTACATGTTTTCTTCCTTTTTTGCACGTTTCCGTCTGTTTTTACACGTTTCCGTCTGTTTTTACACATTTTCGTCCGTTTTTACACATTTTTGTTCATTTTTTTATGTTTACGTCCATCTTTACATGTTTTCGTCTGTTTTTGCACGTTTCCGTTTGTTTTTACACGTTTTCGTCTATTTTTACACATTTCCGTCCGTTTTTACGGGTTTTCGCCCGTTTTTACACGTTTTTGTCCCTTTTTTGGCGTTTATGTCCTTTTATACACGTTTTCGTATGTTTTTACACATTTCGGTCCGTTTTTACACGTTTTTGCACGTTTTCGTTCATTTTCACACGTTTTCATCTATTTTTGCATGTTTTCGTATGTTTTTACACGTTTTCATCAATTTTTACACGTTTCTGTTTGTTCTTACAAGTTTTCTTCCGTTTTCACACGTTTTATCCGTTTTTACACGTTTCCATTCGTTTTTGCACGTTTCTATATGCTTTTACACGTTTTTGTCCATTTTTACACGTGTAAAAACGGACAAAAACATGTAAAAGTAGAAAGAAATGTGTAAAAACGGATAAAACATGTAAAAATGGATGAAAACAAATAAAAACAGACAGAAACGTGCATAATAACAAACAAAAACGTGTAAATACGGACAGAAAAGTGTAAAAACAGACGAAAACGTGTAAAAATGAATGAAAATGTGTAAAAACGGATGAAAACATGTAAAAACAGACAGAAACGTGCAAAACAGACGAAAAAGTGTAAAAGTAGACCGAAACGTGTAAAAATGGACGGAAACGTGTAAAAATGGACGGAAACATGTAAAAACAGATAGAAACGTGCAAAAGCAGACGAAAACATGTAAAATCAGAAGGAAACGTGTAAAAACAGACGAAAACATGCAAAACAGACGAAAACGTGCAGAAACATATGAAAACGTGTAAAAATGGATAGAAACATGTAGAGATGGGCGAAAACATGTAAAACATATATAGACGTGCAAAAACAGACGAGAACGTGCAAAAACGGACAAAAACATGTAAAAACGGATGAAAATGTGCAAAAACAGATGAAAACGTGTAAAAACATATGGAAATGTGAAAAAACGGATGGAAACGTTTGAAACAAACAAAAACGTGCAAAACCAGACGAAAAGGTGTAAAAACAGACGAAAACGTGTAAAACAAACGGAAAATGTGCAAAAACTGACAGAAACGTGTAAAAACGGACGGAAACGTGAAAAAACAGACTGAAACGTGTAAAAACGGATGAGTACGTGTAAAAACTGACCAAAACGTGCAAAAAAAGACAAAAACGTGTAAAAACAAACGAAAACGTATAAAAATATATGCAAACGTATGAAAACTGACGAAAATGGACCAAACATGAAATGCCTATACAAACTCAAGGACCAAACGTGTAATTTACTAACGAAATTGTTAACGGAAGTTAGAAAAAAACCTGAATCGGCAAAATAATAATAATAATAATAATAATAATAATAATAATAATAATAATGGGTACCTTAAATTGAGAAGAAAAAAAATGAGCAGTACCTTTAATTGAAATTGAACTTAAGATGAGTACCTTTTTATACACTTTGTCCTAAAAACAAATGCACTCATGAAATATATTGACTTATTGAGTATGAGAAGTAAACAAAAATTACATGTTTTTTGAATATCAGGTATTCGGTTCTTGAACCAAGAACCGGTGTACCCGAACAAAACCGACCCAAGATCCAGAATTGGAACCATCAGGCGTAGCTCCGGTTCGGTTTTTCTCGGTTCTGGTCCGATTCTCTGGTCTGGTACTCTTTCTTTTTAGGGAGGTGATTTGCACACTCCTAAAATTGATTGACACACTCAAAATGTGAGTGTGTTGACATTTATACCCTTACAAGATAAGAATAAGTCCAAACAATGTGAGAATATAAATGTCAACACACTCAAAATTTGAGTGTGCCAATCATTTTTAGGAGGGTGCAAATCATCCTTATTTGAGAGGACTACAAGTGTATACTTTACATAAGTTAAAGGATGGTTTTTGTAAATACACTTGTTATTGTCAGTCGGAAGTAGAACCCTTGGTCCGATTTCGATATCAATCATCCTCGTAACCGTTTCACCGATTATTCAAAATCACATATCATCAACATAAAGGTTTGTCTTCAATCATGTCTGTTTTTTCTATTTTAGTTAATCTAATGTTTCAACTTTATTAAACATATAATTGTCAACATTCATATTTTAGTTTTTGGGTTGTAATTTTCTTGGAATATGAAGGCTGTTTTTATTTACTTTAATTACATGCACACCAGGTGTTTGTTATAATGCGTAGTTTAATAAAAATAGTTACTATATTTGTTTAATGCCTGAAATCTGAATAATCCAATTGTATTGATTTACAGTTATATAGATATTATGTGAATAAAAAAAGAAGATGAATAGGCATTCAACATCTTATGGTGATTCTAGTATCAGTAAATATAATGCTCGAGAAAATAAACGGCAGCGATGGAATATAAACGAAGTTGAGCGTGTGTCCCCTAGTTCGTATCCGCAAGGCAAGTATCCTTTAGAATGTTAGTAAGTCTGCTTTAAAGTACCAACATTTCGTTTATGGCGTCTGCGTATGATACTTCAGGTGTATAATTGTGTGTTTCTTTTGTATTTTTTGGTGTGTGAAGCAGGACATAGAGGTGATCTGAATGAATCGCGTTCACAAGAGCGGATGGTAAACCAAAAGGGTAGTCGTGAGAGTCAAGAGAATGTGGATGCCAGATCGCAGTCGTTTGAGCAAGACATGGAAATCGGATATGAGGAAAGCGGACCTTCTGAATTGACTTTTGAACGGCTGGAGCAGAAATTTCAGGATCAGATAATGAAATCAGTAAAAGAGCAGGGTGATCTCGAGGATGAAGAGATTGCGAGACACAAAGAGGTTAGTGATTGTGTTATTTAAAAAATACATTTACTGTCTGCAATAACTTTTGGCATGTATGGAACTAGATAAACATTAGGGCTTTTGTGGTCTAGCGAGTCACGATTTCATTTTCGTACTTGTTAAAGTAATTCTGATTTGGAGAATGATGTACATCTTTTTACGAATTTTAGAGAATGATAGAGATCAATACACAATACCAAGAGAGAATTTCTTCACTTAGAGTCCAACATGCAGCACGTTTGGGCGAGCTTCTTCGCAAGGAGTCACAAGCACGGTTAAATCATTATCAACAAGCTGCAATCAGTACCCACAAGACTGAAAGAGGCCCAACTGAACCCCATGATTATGGTTGGTCACTGTCAGCACCAAGGCGATACGGGGCCATGCCAAATGACTCCAATAGATCAATGCCTATAGAACCACCAAGGCCTTATGGAACCGTGCCAAATGACACACATAGATCGATGCCCGCAGAACCACCAAGACCATATGGAACCATGTCAAATGACTCACGTAGGTTGATGGCCATAGAACCACCGATGCCATATGGAACCATGCCAAATGACTCCCATAGATTGATTGCCACTGAACCACCAAGGTCCGATGGATCCATGCCATATGACTCCCATAGATTGATGCCTGCAGAACCATTAAGGCGATATGGTAGTATGGCCACAGAACCACCAAAGCTCTATGGAACCATGCCAAGCGAATCCTATAGCGAGCATTCCCAGTATCGTGAAGCGGAGAGAAGTCGACTCTCTGAGGAGAGGGTTCCAATACCTCGTGGGCGAGTTTACAACAATCTGGGTGCTCACCGATGATATGAACTTACACCGTCTTTTTACCCTTTACATGTTTGGGATCTTTCTGGAGTTCATCATTGTAAGCATTGTTAACATGTCATTTACCGTTATGAAGCTTACCCAATGCTATGAATATTCTTTACTGATCTTGGGGTATCTTTTGGTTACATATATATCTTGGTATAAAGGTTACTTGTTTAAATTAGAACTATATCAAGGATCGAATCTGCTCTGTGTTAATCTTCTATCTGTAACTACAATGACATAACATGTATGCAATGAAAAGCTATAAATTTAAAAACCTGGCGATCCAATTCAAATTTTACATTGCTAGTCCTAACTAAAGTTGCATTGACAAAATGGAGTAATATAAATGCTTAAGTTTGCAGATTTTTTTGTACTGGGTTGTTATTATGAGCCGTTTTATCATTACAATATCACACAGAAAGGTCTCATGGACCCTATTTTAAGTGATGTACAGCTTATAATGAAATGGATACAAGCATAGTAGCATTACTACTCTGAATTTGAAATCTAAAAGTATTTATTTGGATCTCGGACCATTCCTACCACAGCTAGTTTACATCTACAAAGCACTTCCTCCAGAAAAAAAAGATGTCACAAAATTAACAACCACGCTACCTATCGATAACACGAGCAGAGCAAAGATTGTATAATGCTGAGATAAAATTTGCAGCTTATCCAGAAGTGATTGTTATCGAATAAACGTCTTGTTAATATTTATACTTATTCCTTAGTAAAATCACATTCCTTCTGCGAGACTTATCATCTCCGACGACATAATTTATCATCTTCATTGCTTTTAGTCTCATGCCGGGTCATCGTTTATGGCTACATCTTCACCACACACCAACGAGGACCGAAAACCGGTGTTTCATTTTGAAATAACACTCGTGGAATCAATGGAGATTTAAAACTCTTTTTCCGTTGAAAAATTGTTTGAGAAACCCGGTGCTCCTATCGGAGTTTTAAAAATCTGAAGAAGATTTCCGTCCACCACCCCAATTTGGGTTGCTCGGTTAGGGTCTCATTTCCAATCACCATGAAGACGGTGGTGACCTTGTTAATTTAATTAAACCCAATTCAGTTTGATCTGACACGCATTTAATATTACTAGCATGTTACCCGCATACATCGAAGAGGCATGGTTCAAAGTATGAAAGATGTCTTATTTGTTGAACCTTAAAAAAGAGGATCCCACATTCTCTATGTGTGTTATGGTGCAAAGTTTTTGAGACTTTTAGCTTTTAAAATCAAGCTTTAATAGCTCTTCAGATAGAAGCTCCGATCCTTCGACCACTCTCAACTGTGACGTGTCAGTTTGTGTGTCTGGTGTGTCACCTCAACGCCACATCACATCCCAAACTGACGCACAAACTGACACACCCCTGCCCAATGGTGGTGTGTCTTATGTGTCACTACATATCCCACAAAACACACACACACACACACACAAACAGATGGGGCCCGCAACCGACGCACCACCGATGAGGTGGTGCCATCGTTACTTGTCAATTAACCGATGCACTTCACTTGACAAACCGAGCTTGAAATTTCGGTAATCATGTTTACATAAATACCCGTATCTTTTTATTGAATTGTAGTCCTTAATTGTCATTTTACATGGTTAAGCTCTAGTTACTATTTAAAACATCTAAGAGAACAAGGTTAATGCTCTTCAGATCGTATAACTTCAAAGTGCGAGCTCCCATTCGCTCGCTAACCATCAATTAATATATAAAACCATTTGCCCAAATCACAATCAATATAAGCAAAACACACACAGGGACAATTGAATTTCGAGAGCTTCCAGAAATCAGTATAACTTGCTAAATGTAAAGGAGATTTACAAAGCAAATGAGTACAAGTTTTTATAATGAATCGCAAAATAAATGATTTTCTAGGAATGAGAAAAATATGACACTAAACTGTGTTCTCGAGTATTATTACTTATAAAGAAAAGGAAAGAAAATGAAAATAAATATAAAAAATTGTGTTCTTGAGTAGCACTTAAGGAGGAAAATGAGTGAAAACTAGTATGATTTGGTTCATTTTTAAAGAAAAATGTTTCCTCTCCAAAGTGGGGAAAATGTTTACTTCTTATTACTTTACTTTTCTTTACTAAAAAACCTCCAGAACACAATGTAACTTGTTAGTACGGAAAGAAAAAAGAGGAAATGAAGTAGCAAGCTATGCCTCCTCACTATGCCGTAACGCTAAACTAAGACCTGTCTTATGTTCTTCCAGTTAAAGTAATAATTACATTAATGCAACAACATAAAAGGTAGCAACAACTATCAACTCTTATCTAATTTCATAAAGTTACGATCTTAGTTATTTTCTTGACGGAGATACTTTATTAGAACACAAACTAGCGGACGCTAAAAGTGGGCTGAGAAGTTAATCTCAAGTGTTTGGGTTTCATTGTACTAATGTTTTAGCTTTCTTGTTAAACAATACTTTAGTAAAAACCCTAAACCTAATGCAGTAGTTTTAAAGCAAGGTTTTGTAGGGTGTTTGGGGTAGCATTTTTCTTTCCTTTTTGGTCTGCTAACTCTTCTATAAGGAAAAGTAAAACACGCATAAAAGCCATAGGATACAATCATTCATACATATATAAGGAATAAAGCAAAACGAATATACATAAGCCATAGAAGTATAACAGCATGAAATCATACAGGCATGAAGTAATACAAGTAGTGCGTTACTAATGTAGCGAACACTTGCAAGACATTTATTTTTTAACTTCTTCGCTTGTATCCATTATTACAATCTGCAAAACACGTTACATATTATCAAATTACGCACACATGAAATTTCTAATGAAGTTCTAACAAGTATCATTGTATCAGTAACATTACAAACTCCAAAGGTATCATCAACCATATCTAGATTGATGCACATATTTCAATGAAAAAGATACAACCCATATGAAGTATCTATTCCTACCACAGCTAGTTTACATCTATTGACCACTTCCGCCAAAAATGAGATTAAACAATGACCACCATACTTACTGATAAACACGAACAGAAGGTGTAGATATTGCATAATGTTGAAATTTAGATGCCTTGTTCCAATGCTAATCGAGAGCGGTAAGAAAGGCGTGCCTTGACAGCTCCCCGGAAAAACCAGCTTCAACATTTGTTATTCAAAGGTTATCATTTTCTCCGGTTCTTGTTTTTACTTACTTTCACAATTCTTCTGCTAGACTTGTCACCCCCACCAGAGCCTAACGAGAAACTTCCTCCATCTAAACTACCAGATGCCTGAAAAAGATTCTGAGATGGTTGTTGGTTGGTCGGCACACCAAATTGAAACGGAGCGTTAGATGATGGTGTTGGGGTGCCTGAATTAAATGCAAACACTGGTGTACTAGCAGAAGGTGGAGCAAATGCAGGGATAGCAGGACTTGGTGTCTGTATAGAGTCTTCATTCATACTGTCTTCCATGCTCATCTGATCATTGTTGTTGAGTGAAGCTGTAGGAGTTTGAAATACAGAAATCGGGTTTCCAAAACCAGGACCTCGGGATGGAGCTTGAGAAAACGGATTTGTAGCACTTGCATTAAATACGACAGGCAAACTGGTGGTTGAAGGTGTAGATGTAGAAGGTGCCCCAAAAGAAAATTGTGAAGAACCAAAATTACTAGCGGTAAAGCCACTGGTAGATGAACTAAATAGGTGACTCTCTGAAGTAGATGATGGGATTACAGTAGAGGGAGAGCCAAACTTATAAGGAACCGCTTGTGTAACAGTAGTAGGTGCATGCGTATTTGTCGGGAGTCCGAAAACCTGTGCCTGATGACCATTGGTGGTTAATGTAGCAGGCGGAGAACTGAAGGATATACTAGGAAAAGTTGAGCTACTGAAAATATTGGATTTTGGTTCCTTGTCTTTAGTGGCACTTGTATCTGGAGCTTCAGTCACTGATGGGGACACGATAGCTGAAGTTGATGAAGCAGTTGCAGACACAAAGTTGTATATAGATGCTGGTATAGATGAAGGTAAAACAGTGCTGGCAGCTGTGGGTGAATTGGTGGCAGTCCCGTTAGTAATACTTGAATTATCTGTTGAGCTAATGTTCTGTTTCACTGCAGGAATATCCTTGGCAGCAAATGAGAATGGTGACACCTTCTCAGCACTTTTAGTGCTTGTGTCATATGTTGGCAAAACTGTTTGTTTCTTCTGTGGGGAAACCGCATCACCTATAGAAATTGATGGAGGTGAGGTCTGTAAGTTATTTCCCACCTTTTGCTTATTAACAACAGAACCACCAAGAGATCCAGAATCAGCTTTTGGAGGAGATACGATATTAGGTATTGCTGCAGGAGTTTGAAAGACTTCAGTAGGTGCAACAGCAGAAACATTGTTATTGACAAGCAAAGATGTCCCCGATTTCGTATTTTCACCCAATGGAATAGATACATGCCCATTAGAATGGATGTCTTCATCTATCGCCTGAGAATCCTTCACAAGACAAACAGATTAGTAAAAAAGTAGTGGAAGTAAGAACAAGAAATGAAGGAATCATATTATACAACGTACTTCATGTGCACTCATCTGAAAAGCACGTTTCTTCTGAGGGGGCTCTGCTGGTGCTGCCAATTTGGAATCGACATTTGTAGTTGGTGCATTACCTCTTACTGGCACTGTAGGATTCCCATTCATAGAGCTTAGCACATTAAGAGGAACTGCAAACTGTTTTGGGCCATTCTCTTCAATATGATGCTGACCCTCAGATTTCTGATTATTTTGAGAGCTTAGCAGAGACTTTGGAGATTCCATTTTGTCCACGCTTCCAACAGCCAGATTGGATGTCAATTTAGTGGCCGATTTCTCAGTTGTTCCAGCAAGCCTGGATGATGATAGTTTTTCCTTTGGACTCATTCTTTCAAGGTGTTCAAATATTTTGGATGCCATCCGAGTCGATTCAGTAGGAACAGATGCATAACCTGAATTATGCTTGCTGGTTTCCCCATTTTCCACTATTGCCTTGGAGGCTTTTTGCTCAGCGTCATTCCTTAAAAGCAATCTCTGAGCACTTGAATCTAATTCACTTTTATGTTTTGATAAAGAACTTCCTTGAGAATAAAGATTAGCTTTCTGCCGAATTCTACGCATCGGACCACCAGATCCAAGATCATCTAGTACAGAACTCCTACGCTTAACAGCCTGAATTAAAATTCAAAAATTAATAAGAGTTCACACAAATACACAAAAGTACATAATATAAAAAAAGAGATTCAATAACACAAATGGATACCATCTTGCTTAATCCATTCAACCCTTCTTGTTCCCAAGCAGGTTGTGATGATATAAGTGGTGTAGTTGGCTGAAATTAAGCAAACGTATTTTGAGTCTAATTCAGCCAAGAAGACATTTTATAACAAGAATACAAGATTAAAGAGGAGACGTTTAAAAAAACCTTTTGGCTTAATGTTGAAGGCCCTCTGTAATAAGGTGAGCGTGCCATGCTGTATATTGCTGATCTGCCTCGAGATCTGGGGGTTGTCACACCATTTTCAGATCCCTTCAAGCTACCTGCAGTTCTTGGTGCAAGTAATGTGATAGGCGTTTGTGGGAGAATGGTTGTGTTATTTAGCAACACTGAATCTTGTCTTGGCGCTTGGCTGCCAATCCTCAGTGTCGATGG
This sequence comes from Artemisia argyi, assembly GCA_030686995.1. Taxonomy (NCBI): domain Eukaryota; kingdom Viridiplantae; phylum Streptophyta; class Magnoliopsida; order Asterales; family Asteraceae; genus Artemisia; species Artemisia argyi. Next base: position 229,623,369 of record CM060709.1, on the reverse strand, counting down.
TGATGCTTTAGCAGGCCTTGTAACCATGTAAGCCTTTGCAAGCTCAGCGGGTGAGGCAACATCCTCTTCAAAGGCCTGAGAAGTCATTTATAAGTACGAGTACAAAGCATAAACCTTTCTTATGAAGTCATAGATTAACAAACGAGCACACAAATACAAGAATAAAACTCACTCTTGAATTGACAACAGGAGTTGATATAACAGCATGGAAGTTCTCCCTCTCCTCCACATGCTTGTTCAATGGGCCACTTGTCGATGCTTCAAGTCTCATAACATGTGATGTGTTGGAAATATTTGCTTTATCCCCTTCACCAACATCTGACGTGGTAGTTCTCGAATGCAGCAATGCTGTCAAACGCTCAATTTCAGATCTGTAAGTAGTACAGAACATCAGTGATAGTAAAATCGTCACAACAAAATCATAGATGAGACTTGTCAAAGGATGCAATCCACAGTATGAAAAATTGTTCGGCAAGAAAGCAAGGGGTAGTTCGCGTATCCAATATTATACTATCGTTGGTAGTATTGACCTTATAAAGTACATTTGACTGGAATATTCATCTAAAATGCAGACAATTCTTACAACACAGATCATAGCAATATATAACAACCTGGTAAAAGTCTTTTGTTTGAGCATAGTCTCAAGATCTGATATCTCAGTAGCAGCAGAGATGTTAGCCAAATTCCCATCTTCATTAGTGCTAGGTTCTGATGCCCCTGTCTTCAATCCAAACTAACAAAAACAAAACAAAAACAAACAAACAAAACAAAAACAAATCAATATGATGAATATAGTAATAAAAAAAGGTGAAAGCGGAACCACATCAAATCACTAGGGAAAAAATAACTCATACAATCTTTTACAAGAAAATTGCTCCCTAATAACTAATAAAAAGAAACTGATCCTGCCTGCTTACTTATGAACTTCAAATATATAGACTTCGAATATCATCAAACGCACAACAAGATCTCTTTCCTCAACAAACAGCCATACAAATACATACGTAGCAGAATTTCAATAAGAGTATGCAGATACAGTGGTCAAGGTGGCAGCCAACAAAAGGATAGAAAGATAAAAATCACAATGTTTTAGCTTGAATAGTTGGTCTGATAATAGTATCTAAAGCAAAAGAGAGGGAGAGAAAAAGAGGGACCAAGAATCATTCTAAATATTGGAGTAGTATTAATCAAAAATTTGTGTATCGTACAAAATTAATAATTACAAATTATCTTAAACTGATTTACACAAAAAATTTGACACCCTTAAAGAAGCATATATAAAATTATAAATACAAGAGCATATAAAAATACAGCTGATATAATCAAGACACGACGGGGCACCTAAAAGAATAAGCATTTGCAGCACTCAGATTAAAAACTTACAATTGGACCTTCCTCCTGAAGCTCATTCCTTTGTTCTTCATTGGTCCCTGGTCACAAGAAAAACTTTTGTAAGGGACATAGAAATCATAGATGTGAAGTCCACATGGAAACAAAAAGATGTAGAGCATGACAAAAAATGTAACTTCATTTAAGAACAGAACACCTAGAGATTCTCAAAACTCAAATGACTTGAGTAGCAAAAGGAATATATAGCACTATAATTAAAACTTGGTTAACTGTCCATATTGCCTTGCATGATAACAATAGACTTGCCTAGGTTCATTACCTGGAACAGATCTTATGACCAATGGTGACACTATTTATATATTTCGTGATCTTATCAACATTTAATATCAAGAGTCTACTCAGTTTCAGCCAAGGTCTCATGCAAGAATCGTGTCCATATGTAATCCCACAAAATCCCATATTATAATTGCCCCAACAATCCTTGCAAACTATCCTAGTAACTTTCTACAGGTTCAAACACAAGTCTCCTAACAAGAAACTTACTCTCGTACAAGATACTAACAATTCTTGTGAATAAAATACCAGACCTGTACTTCAAAAATGAAAACAATTGCCTGCTTGACAAGAGTGCTTTGCAAGAGCGATCGTGGAAAAGGTAGACCAGCGATTGTGATACCAAAATATACAAAGGAACTTGACATTATTGTCTACCCAAAATCAATCGTAGAATTATCAATTTATCATATGAAAGCGAAAGTTGAACACATCACAATAACCCAGCACTATCAACTAAACTTATACAGTTATACCTGTGCCACTCTGACAAAGGTATCATTAGATAATACAGTTCTGGATCGTAGACAGGCATGGTCAAGTTAAACAAGAGATTTAGATTTTTCATTTGAAATCCTATAATAGTAAGTGGTATCAACTCTATGTCTACAATGAGGTAAAAATATGCAGTAATCACAAAATGTAAGATAAAAGTCAATGGTTAAGCTACAGCACGAAACTACAGGTAGCGTATAACATCACGACCTTTCTACTTTTCAGTAGAATAAGTTTCCATCAAATGATACAAAAAGATAATCTACATTCCTTCAGTTACAGGACCAAAACCCTCTCATATAACATTTGCCAGCAAAACTACAAAAACTACAAATTTAATACATTGATAAAACAAACTGCCCCATCCAGGAACACACCCCATCTAAACTAAAAACCAAAATACAAATTTACATCCGAACTAAACCAAATCAAACATAAACTTAAACGGTCAGCAGGTCAACTAATACAAATATGAAAACCATCCATTTCCAAAACATAGCCTAAACCTTAAAAGGATGTATTTTTTCTTTTTCTAAAACCAACCATTCTACCAAAACAACCCTAAAATCACATTACACCAAAAGCTAAATCAAAGGTCACATTACACCAAAAGCTAAATCAAAGGCCGGGTAAAGGATGAGTTACAATGGGATATCCGCAACATATCTCTGTTGTAATTCACTTCCTAATAAAGCAACACTCAAAACCGTAAACATCGCTAACACAATTAATTTAAAAAAAAAAAAAAAAAAAAAAAAAAAAAAAAGCCAAATCAACTAAAAATCTCCTTAATCAGAAGCTCGACTAATACAAAACTAACTAAAAAACCTCCTTTCACTAATCAAACTAAGCCTAATCAAATTGCTACAATAAGCAGCAACCGAACACAATATAATGGAATAAAGAAACAGTCTTTTATACCGTAAAAGCTATAATAAACACTAGCAAATACAACAATATCACATCTAATTCAATCAAAAATCACTAAACCTGACTGATTTTAAGTACGCAAAGCCAGAAACCGGTTATGAAACACTTAAAATTATCTTCCTTTAAGCATAAATTAAGCTAAACCTAACCAAATTACAATGTGCAAACAATAAAGTTTCGAACTTCATAACACACCTAATTCAATCTACAATCAAATTAATGAAACCTGGCTGATTTGGAGTACGTAAAGCCGAAAGCCGGTAACGAAACACTTAAAAATATCTTTATTTTTCGAATAAACCAAACTTAACCAAATAAAATTACAATGCACAAATATAAAACCTACCGGCTTTATATCGTAAACCGCTATATCCACAACAATACATATCAAATTAAATAAAGCAATCAAATTTATATAAAAAAATGCACCAAACCTGTAACAGGAGGCGCAGTTAAAGCAGGATTCCGTTTCCAAAAGGCGCCGAGTAAGCGATCAGCGCCCGCGTAAATCAGCCTCGATAAAAAGCCGGATTTTGAGGTGTTGTTAGGGTTAGGGTTTCTAATTGCAATTGAAGGTCGATCATACGGTGTCGTTTTCCTCAATACCTTCTTCCTGAACTTTCCACCGGCTCCACCGTTGTATCCGTCGTTCGCCGTCGTCATCGGAAAAGTTTGTTATGCGGTGGGAAAATTAGGGTTTTTATTTCTCTCTGTGTGCGTGAATAATTTATAAAGGCTTTTTTATTTATTTATTACTGTTATGTTATGGATTTGATTTTGTTTTATTTTTATAAGGAATATAAATAGAGAGCGTTAAGTACAAGCGAATATTCGAGTTTGTGTTTTTGCTTTTTCAATTAGTTTACTTAACAGATAAACACCTTATAGAAATTTGTTTTTACTTATTTTTGGTTTTAACTTTTGAGTTTTGACAAATGTAGCAATAAGGAGAGTTGTTTGTTTTGAATAAAGAGCTTGATAATATAGCTACGTAATATTACTAAGTATAAAAACTAGTTGCTAGAATTAGCGTTTTGATTTCAAGTATTTAGAAAAATTAAGAATCTTTAAAACACTTATAAACGTTTGTTGCCAAATATACCCAAAGTGTTAGTCCATACAACGTAATAAAACGTATGTATGTTTAGGGTTGAGCATCGGTCTAAACCTGACCCGAACCGATAAAACCGAAAAGGCGAAAATCATGAAAAACCTCAATCGAAACCGAACCGAATATGGTCGGTTCAATTCGGTTTTGTGTCGGTTCGGTTCGATTTAGGTGTGTTTATGTATGTTTTTTGTCGGTTGTGTCGGCCTGAACCGAATTGAACCGAAACCGAAAATCATGAAAAACCTAAACCGAAACAAAACCAACAGGCTGTCGAGTCGGGTCGGTTCGGTCGGTTTTGTCGGTCCGCTTCAATTTTGAACCTTCCATGCTCAGCCTATGTATGTTACAAAGAGTATCGTATTTGATGATGAGCAATGTGTGCAATCACACAAGTCATCAAATATTTTAAGGTCTATGTCGATTTATATTTGAGAGTCCTAAAAGGCTACACATCACTTTTAAAAAATAATAATAATAAAAAAATACTCACACTACATTGCTTCATTTGTTTTTTTTTTATAATCATGGTTTTCTATCTTTCTGACCAAGTAATTCACGGAATTTGAACATACCGGCATACATACACAACTTAGTTAAAGTTGTCCCTTTTTCAGTAAAGTGACATGGCCATAAGTTGTTTGCACCCAACAAAAAATAAATGTTTCATACTTTATTACTAATAGTCTCAAATTATTTATTACCGATCACCCTGATGTATCATACAATGCAATGTCATCACATGTCATTATAAATACACCATTGTGTCATCACACATCGGAATCACATCTCATAAAACCTTTCACATGTGACATTGTCTAGCTTTTTGGGATTTCATAATTTTCAATGTACAATAATGTTATTCCGTTATCCTATTACAAGATTCTTATGTCATCATTCCTAGTATAGTAACTAAAATCGGCATTGGAGGGTCGCATGGGAATCATCAACTATATAATTTTATATACTCGTTGAGTACATGTGCATAGCGGCGAAAATTTAAAGTGATAAATAGTTATAGTTGTGTAATTATGGTTGAGTGTTTCGTAAATAATATTATTTATTGGGTCAAACTTTTACCTTATAAGTAAAATATAATATTGGAAGGACAAAGAGTACGAGTAGATTAATGATTTATGAGTTATCACTATCGGAAACAAATGTATGTGATGGATCTAAACTTATGCAAATCTCTAAATAGAATATGACAAGCAAGTATTAGTATAGGGGGCAAACTGTAAGTTAGTAAACTCCAAAGTGTTTCCCTCCCAATAAGTTTCTGTGGCGGGGAAGTTTTGCTCCTAAAACTTTTCAGCAAAAAATTTATGTCTTCATCTGTCTTTATTCTTTTCTTGTCATTACTTGTTATCATAAGACATCACCTGTTTTTGGAAATTTATAAATATATTGGTAAAAGTTACAAAAGAAATTCAATTAGCATTTTGAGTAAGATAAGCTGTCTTCCAACAAAGCGCAATGACAAAATTATAAGTGCTTTGTTTTTTAAACTAAATTTTGTAAGTACTTGAATGAAAGACATAACTTGACTTGAAGATACTGACGTGAAAAAGAAACACACAACTATTATGGAAGCTATTGTTAGGGCATTCGATATGGTAACTCAAGCCGTTTCGTCATTTCGGCATTTCTCTTCATACCACATATCAAAATATCCTTTCATTAATAGCTTAAGCCATTTTCAGTTTTTGGGACCCATCATTATATTTTCTTTTTCATTTTTTTAAATAAATTAATTTTTCATTCATTTAAATAAAAATACAAATTACAATACGAAAATTTAAAAAAACATATGAAAAAAATTAAAAACAATATAAAAATATAAAAATACATCAAATTATCAGTAAACTAATTTTCTTGTTGATGTCGTTGCTAAAGATGTTTCATAAGATTGCGTTGAAGAGTTTCGTGTGTACGTTTATCACGTAATTATTTAGCTTCCCTCCGTTGCACTTCGCATCTCTCGATCCAAGTATGATGATATTTGGTTGCGGACTAATATACTATTCGTTGGACTCACTTTTCACAAACTTTTGATCTTTCAAAATCATGTTATGCAATATGAAGCACGTGTATATGACTCTTCATATCTTGTTGATAGTTCAAGAACGCGTCGGTTGTTGTGTAATTCCTCAACGTCTTTGAAAGACACCAAAAGCTCGTTCAACATCCTTTCTTTCACCTTTTTGTCACCTTTTAAAGTGTCCATGCTTCTTGTCTCATGCCACCTTAAATGATTTGATAAAAGTTGTGCGCTGTGGGTAAATCCCGTCTGCTAGGTAATATCATTTTTTCATATGTAACTCTATTAACTTTAAACGAAGCCATAGGGGCGATGTCACCAATAAGGTCGTCGAAAAACGAAGGCAAGAAAAAATCAATAACACACGTAAAAAAATAAAAAATAAAAATACAATCGTGTTGACAATGTTCACCAATTTGTAAATATTCATCAAATGCATATGGCGGAAGTGCATTTCATAATAACACTAAAACTCATTTGACATGTACAATCGCATCGGACTTCAAAGAATTTAAAATGCTTGAGGAAGAAGATAGTAAGTATAAGTTTCAATACCTTTGACTATTTCTAAATATCGACGTCTAAACTAGACCTCCGAGTATTTTTGGATTATTACCAAAAATAGTCTGTCAATAAATGTGTTTCAACATGAATGATGAATCCTCTCTCTCTCTCAACTTCCTAACAAACTTCCAACCATAACCTTCATCACTAAAAATCATTATTTCATCTAATTACCCAATCAGATCATAATCTTTTTTTAATTCTGAATACATAAATCATTTAGTCTCATCATTGCGCATGTAATGGTGTGATTTGATTTGAATTTCATCCAGTATAGAGGAAACCCCCAATTCGTGGAAATTAGGGTTTTTTGATTTTTTTGATTTGTTGTTTGAATCTTTTTGGTATCTTTCTTCATTTCTAGAATAAAAACCAAAAATATTAGTGTAATTGTTCTGTATTGAAGATTAGTATTGTTTACAAGCATGTCGGATAATAATAGAACATCAACGCGTAATGTTAGGCCTCCTACTAGGTATGGGGATTCAGTTATTAGTCAAAAGAAAAGAAATGAAAGTAAGAATAATGGAAAAAAGAAAAATCAAGAGCAGAAGAAAGATGGAAGTGGAAATGTTAATGGTGATGGAAAAGTTAGTGAAGAGATGGGGAATAAGGAGAAGGAGAATGGTTTTGATGAAGATTTGAGTGGTGATAGTTTTTCTGCTCTGCAAAGTCAGGTAAACAAGTCTAAACCTATTGATGATACTACTAGTGAGAATACTCATGTGTATGATGAGAATGATTTGAATGCTCATGTGAATGTTGATAAGGAGAAGAATGATATAAATGATCAGGGAACTAGTAGTAATGCTAATGATACTAATAAGAATGCTAGTGTTTCTCAGGATAGTACTAGTTCAAAAGCTAAAACAAGTGACAATACATTGAAAGAAACTAATGCTAAAACTACTGAGAATGGGGCTAATAGGAGTATAGGACACTTGTTGATGTTCTTAGGGCTAATGCACTTGATATCAAGTTACTATTAGTTCCTACTGAGGTTAATGATAATGGAGTAGAAATTGCAATATTTGATGAAGAGACTGTGGAGTTAGGAAGTGCTAAGTGGGATAAAACTGTTTGTGGCCAGTTTCTTGGTTGTATGGTAAGTTTCAATGAAGCTAGATACCATTTAAGAAGAATGTGGAACAAATATGGGCTGGTTGATATGACTGTGAATGAAAAGGGGATATTCTTTTTTAAATTCCAAGATGAGCAGGGGATACTTCAGGTTATAAGCAATGGACCATGGATGGTTAATAACAAACCTCTTTTTGTACAAAGATGGAGTATTGATGTGTATCTAGATAAGACTAAGCCTAAGAATTTACCTGTGTGGGTCAAACTACTGAATGTGCCTTTAGAGGCTTGGAGTGTTAAGGGTATTAGCTCTTTAGCAAGTTGTCTAGGCAAGCCAATAATCATGGATGAAATGACTACTAAAATGTGTATGACAGGGATTGGTAGACTTGGATTTGTTAGGGTGCTAGTTGAGTTAAGTGCTGAGAAACAGTTGAAAGATGTTATTGAAGTTGCATATAAGAAAAAGGATGCTAGCATTAGTATGACTAAGTTTTCAAGTGGAGTATGCATGGAAACCATCTAGATGTAGCCACTGTTGTGTGTTTGGTCATGAAGAGAAAACATGCAGGATGATACCTAAGGATAAGAATGAAGGGAAACAAAATGATGATCAATGTGATAACAATGATGGATTTAAAGAGGTACAATATAGAAAGAATAGGAATGAAGCTGATAGTAACAATAATAGGAGAAATGATCAAACTGGTTAGAATGGTTATACTAGAGGAAATGGTTATACTAATAGAAAGGAAGATTATAAACAAAGCTTCAATAAAAAGGAGTACAAAACAAAGAGAAATGGAGAAGTGGGTACTAAAATTGGCATGGAGAAGAGCAAGGAGGCTAGTATACCGAAATAGAAGGAGAGTAGTAGCAAAGTTGTTACACCTAATAAAGTAAACAATATGCCTGCTAGTTCTAAGAATAGCCAATACAAGAATACAGAGAATATCTTAGGCAGTAACAGTTTTGCAATATTAAATGCACCAGTGGATGAGGAAGATGTAAGGCCTAATAATGAAGAAATGAAGCAAGTTGATGAAGTGTTAGGTAATAATGGTGGCCCAACTGTGGAAGAATGGGAAAGTTGGAATGAGGATATGAAAAGATATTATATAGATAAGAAGGAACTGTTATGTGCAGCAGGTATTATAGAGAAAGAAGAAGATATTGTTCAACACTTATCTGAAACAGGAGAAAGTCTGACCAGGAATGAAATTGAGGGGGTGAGCAGTCATACCCTTAACTGAATAAGGAATTGGATCTGAATTGTATATAGTATTTTTTTTTTTTTTTTTTTTTTTTTTTTTTTTTTTTTTGTATTGTGTGAAAAATAGACAGAGTGAATAGTGAGCAAACAGAATTGAGAGATAGTGGGAGAATAAAAATAGAAAGAGAGTTTGTGTGAATAAAAACATATAGAGTGTATTGTGAGCTAAAAGAATTGAGAGAGTTTGGGAGAACAAAAACAGAAAGAGAGTATTTGTGTGCAAAAACAGACAGAGTTTGGGAGCTAAAAGAATTGAGAGATTGGCGAGTCAAAAACAGAATGAGAGTATTTGTGTGGAAAAATAGACAGAGAGATTGAAAGCTAAAAGAATTGAGAGAAATTTGTGAGATCAAAAACATAAATAGAGGTTTGTGGGTTTTTTAAAAACAGACAGAGTGTATAAGTGAGCCAAAAGAATTAAGAGATTAAAGTGAGCTAAAAATAGAAAGAGAGGATATGGATTTTAAAATTACAACATGGAACATAAGAGGCCTTAGCACCTCTGTAAAGCAGAAAGAGGTTAATTGCTGAGGAGAAATTGCAGATGTGTGCAATACTTGAAACACACATCAAATACAACAAAATAAAGAAAGTGGGTGACTACATTTTTGGTAATTGGGACAAATGCTGAAGACAACAATAAAGGTTGCAGAATCATGATGGGGTGGGATCAGAATATGGTGGATGTTTGGTTAATTAATAAAACCAAGCAAAGTATGTTGTTAATGGCAGAAACAATTGGTCAAAAGAGTAGATTTTTCTGTATAGTGGTTTATGCTAGCAATTCAGGAGTGGAAAGAAGAAAATTGTGGAATGAACTGGGAGCTTATAAACAGATAACAAATGGGACTGCATGGGTGATTATGGGAGACTTTAATGTAACACTTGAAGTTCATGAACATTCCAATGGAACCTCAATGCATACAAGTGATATGACTGATTTCAAGAAATGTGTGGAGAATGTGGTAATTGAAGATTTGGTGAGCTCTGGTTTTCAGTTCACTTGGACTAAAAGTTTAAGAAACCCTAACTGTAAAACATTGAAGAAATTGGACAGAGTGATGATCAATGAACCTTTCCTGGATACTTTTAGAACAGCTCATTGTGTGTATCTACCATATATCATTTCTGATCATCCACATGCTGTGCTAGTAATACCAAGTGGAAGGACAAAAAGAAAGAAAACATTTAGAATGTCAAATTTTATAATTGAGAAAGAGGAGTTTCTACAAGTGGTAAAGAATATGGGAGAAGAATGTCAATGGTTTTCAAATGTACAAGGTGATTCAGAAGATGAAGATGCTGAAACACAAATTGAATTATATGAGCTAGAAGAATGGAAATGTTTATGATAGAGTCAATGTGTTGAGAGAAAAGATTAAAACTGCACAAGAAGAAGTTGATAAAAATCCATTATGTGAGAAAACAAAGAAACTAAGCTGCATTCTTCTTCAAGAATATTGTGAAGCAATGAGAGATGAGGAAAGTTTATTAATGCAAAAAGCTAAAGTTGAATGGATGAAGGTTGGGGACAGAAATACTAAATTTTTTCACAAAATCATCAAGGGTAGACAACACAGAAGTAGAATCATGAATATATGTGATGAGAATGGATGCTGCTATGAGAAAGAACAAGTGGTTGTGCAATTTTTGGAGCATTTTAAAAAGTTTTTGGGTATGAGTGATACAGTTGCAGAGTTTCAAGAGGATCATGTTGAATTTACAAATAAACTATCAATTGAGGAAACAGAAAGAATGGTGAGACATGTATCTGATGCTGAAATTAAAGAGGCCATGTTTGATATAGAAGATTCCAAAGCACCAGGTCCTGATGGTTTCACAGCCAAATTCTTTAAAGCATCTTGGGGTATTATTGGGAAAGAAGTATGCTTAGCTATTCAGGAGTTCTTCAATTCAAGAAAACTTCTAGGTGAGTTGAATGCTACATTGATCTCTTTAGTTCCTAAAATCCCAACACCTAATAAGGTCTCTGACTTTAGATCTATTGCCTGCTGCAATGTCTTATATAAATGCATTAGTAAGGTGATAACTAATAGAATTAAGGGGTGTTAGGGAAGATTGTTCATGAGAATCAGAGTGCTTTCATTGCTGGGAGACAGATTACTTATAATATCTTGTTAGCACGGGAGTTACTAAGGGGGTACAATATAAAACAAAAAGTTAAAAAGTGTGCTCTAAAAATTGACCTACAGAAAGCTCATGATACATTAGATTGGAAGTTTCTTAAGAAAACATTGGAATTATTTGGTTTTCATAGAATAATGGTTGGATGGATCATGACCTGTGTAACAACTACAAAATTCACTCTTAATGTCAATGGTGAGAGGATTGGATACTTCTGTGGGGGTAGAGGGTTAAGACAAGGTGATCCTATATCACCTTACTTATTCACAATGGCAATGGAGGTTTTTAATCTGCTTATGAAGAAGAATATTAGGGATGCTGAGGATTTTACTTACCATCAGGGATGCAGAAAATTAAAAATCACACATTTGGGGTTTGCTGATGATCTAATAGTCTTTAGTCATGGTGATTGCAACTATGTTAAGGTAATTAAGAAGACTCTGGATGAATTTTGTCAGTTCTCTGGGCTTAAAGTTAATATGCAAAAAAGCACTATATTCTTTGGAGGTTTATCTATTCCTGAACAAGTAAACATTGTGCAAATATTACCTTTCACAATAGGAAAGCTACCAGTTAGATATCTTGAAAAGATAAGTGTAACTGAATGCAAGCCATTGGTTGAGAAGGTTAGAAGCAGAGTGCAAGATTGGAGAAATAGAACATTGTCTTATGCAGGGAGACTACAACTAATTGCATCAGTATTATCTTCTTTGCAAGTATACCGGGCATCGGTTTTCATCCTTCCTAAGACTGTGATTAAAGAAATTAACAAGTTGCTTAAAGGTTTTTTGTGGTATCAAGGGGAGTTAACTAAGGGGAAAGCTAAGATATCATGGGACAATATTTGTAAGCCTAAAGACCAAGGTGGGTTGGGTATAAAAGATTTACAAGTGTGGAATGAAGTGTTGATTATGAAGCACTTGTGGAATATAGCTGCTAAGAAAGATACATTGTGGGTTAAGTGGATAAATGTGGAGAAGCTTAAAGGAAGAAGTATATGGGAAATACAATAGGATAGTAATAGTAGTATTGGGTGGAATAATATTCTGAGGTTGAGAGAAAAAGTCAGAAAACATGTATACTACAAAATTGGTAATGGGAAAAATATTTCTACATGGTTTGATAAGTGGTGTGAAGTAGGACCATTATGTGAATATATTTCTACAAGGGAAGTGTACTGTGTATAATGCAAGATTTCCAAATGACTGTTCTGTGGAAAAATTGATCAATAATGGTAGTTGGGGCTGGCCTGAGGAGTGGCCTGATAAGTACCCAATTTTGAGCAACATCCGAATACCAGTTCTGCATAATGAGGTTTCAGACAAAGCTATGTGGGTTACTAATGCTGGTAATAAAGTTGAGTTTGCAACAAAATGGGGTTGGAAAGATTTCTGTGGTACTGGAAATAATGTATTGTGGAAGGATGTGGTTTGGTTTTCACAGAATATACCTAGACATGCTTTTGTTCTATGGATGGCAATACAGGATAGGCTTATGACACAAGATAGAATTGCTATATGGAAACCAAATGATGTTATGAGATGTGTATTTTGCAAACTCAATCAAGATTCTCATGAGCACTTATTCTTCAAATGCAAATATACAGAGAATGTATGGAATGAGATGCAGAAACTCATTGATAAAAAGTTCTCATTCAATTGGCATAGAATAATTGATGAATTCTCTCAGTTAAAAGCAAATAGAAGTATGTGGAGTGTTCTTAGAAGATTAGTATTGGGAGCAACAATGTACTTTATATGGCAAGAAAGGAACACAAGAATATTCAAGAGCAATGAGAGAACAGAAAATGTGCTAATACAAAATATAATGGATAGTGTTAAATGGAGAATTATGAGTTTTATGGTGAAAGATAATGAGAATGTCAAGGCAGTTGAAAAGAAATGGAATGTGCAGTTAAGAAGGAGTAGAAGCAGAGATATACAAGAAGCAGATAAATGAAGAAGTATAGATTGATTGTATATGTTGTTTTTTGTATTACGAAAGTATTAATAGTATAGAATGTTTGTCTAGTCAAACTAATTTGTTGTTAATAAGTTTCTGAACACAACATGGGATATGTCCATAGTTGTGAAGAAACTTGTTATACTTTTTGTGACTAATAATATTTCACCCTTTTCACAAAAAATAACTGTGTTTCAACAACATCACATTTACAGTATATCAGATTACGCGTATGTGAACTATGAGCTTCTTGTTGTTGCAACGATTTGTGATACTGATAAGCTTGCATCAAATAGAAAATGTCAGTTTCATCATCGACATCGGAAATTTTTTTTTCATAACTATTCGGATTCATTTTGGCAGAGAGAATTAAAAAAGTTGTGTGAAAAATTGTTAAATGAGAGTAATATTTGTAGAGGTGAGTTAAAAAAATCAAATTTTGAACCGTTGGGTAGGCTCCAACGGCTTTTTTTTTTTTTTTTTTTTTTTTTTTTTTTTTTTTAGAAAATAAAAATTACACGAACACAATTCACGCCCGTCATTTATTTGGTTTGGAAAATGACGTGGGCCGGGTGACGTCGGAACGGCGGCGCTGTTCGGGAAGACCATAGGAAATGATGCTGGTGAGTGCTACCATACCCAATGTCGTTATACTCATGTTTTGTTTAAAACGAGTATGTAAAAAACCGTGCTTTCTAGCGGCTATTTTTATTTTTTCCATCACTTAAAAGTAAAATATGCACATACTATTACATAAGAAACTAATATTTGCCATTGGAATAGATACATGAGATGTCATGGCATAATTGAAACATTTTATTCTAAAACATTATTCACTCATATCAATTTATCCTAATCATAATATCATAGCACGCTTCAATCTAGTCAAATACAAAAATAATCTTTTAGATATTATTATGTTTCACTCGGAAGCTTTTTTTTTTTTTTTTTTTTTTTTTTTTTTTTTTTTTTTTTTTTGGCAACGTTCGAATACATTTCTAAGAAGCTATAGTTTCTATTCCATCTCATTTTTGTTAGGTAATACATACTTCCTTTGTAACAAAATAAATGTTCACTTTATAAATGCATAAAATTTCAGAAAATTTTACCAACTACACTTTACACCAATCAAATATTCTACATCCGCTAAACATTTTTTTGATTGGTTGAAATGCAAAATGAGCATTTATTTTGAGATAGAAACATAGGCGTATATTTTGGAACGGAGAGAGTAGTTTTAATACCTAAAAATTATAACATTAATACTTGTAGTTTACAAAATTACTACGTAATATGTATCTTTACGAGGATGATAGCCCGCGCGTTGCGGCGGGGTGTTTCCATATGGTAGTTAGCCCAAAAAAAAGAGGTTCGAAATTGAAGCCATATATTTTATGCGTTTGCATTTGATTACAAAAGAAGTTACCTAAACCAACTGAGTTTACATTGTCATATAATGTTTGCTGCAAACAGATGCAACATAGGAAAGGGGTGTTTGGTATTGTGTTTTTCAGATGAGTTTATATTTGATTACAAAAGAACTTAACTAAGCCCTGACAGTCAAAGCCGATGACCAGCTTCTTAGCAGCAAACCGATGCAAGAATTCATGTGGAAGCTGACTTGCATGAGCACCAATGTGGACAGGAACTACTTCTCCACCTGTAATAAAGCCACTTTGCATTAACACAGAACACTTCACCACAACTAACATAATGGACTGCATTTGAGTGTTTTCATGTGGTATGGTTACTTTTTTTAGTGATAATTAGCAAATAGCAAGTTCAGGCTTTGCACAGTTGATGAAAAAAATGGGCAAAATCCGAAGTTGCTACCATATTACTCAAGACGAATAAAAATCCATATCAAACACACACATGCCGTTGTCGTTCTGTTTTATATCGGATGCATAATGCATGGATCATTAATTTACTTTGTAGTATGGGAAAAAATGCTTTACCTTAAATTGCCG
The DNA here is from genome assembly GCA_030686995.1 of Artemisia argyi. Classification (NCBI taxonomy): domain Eukaryota; kingdom Viridiplantae; phylum Streptophyta; class Magnoliopsida; order Asterales; family Asteraceae; genus Artemisia; species Artemisia argyi. The sequence continues at coordinate 229,608,118 of CM060709.1, read as the reverse complement.
CTGAACTGAATGACTTCGACTTGTTGCGCTTCCTATGATGAAAATACTTGTTACTCCGACATGATTACACAAAAAGGAATTAGTAGTAGACAGGTTAATAACCAAATTAACGGAATACATATCACATAGAAACACCTTGCAGCCTGTTCGACAAACCTATAATCGAAACGCACTACTTAATCTATTGAACAGAACCGAAATCATGAAAACCAAAATGATATTACACCCAATTTTTGATCCACTATAATGAGTTTGGTCCTCTAATCAATAACTCTGTTAGTGTGTTACAATAGTGACGACAGGCTAGGCATTTAAAAAAAAAGAGAAAGAAAGAAAGAAATAAAGGATAAAATGAAAATCATTTAAGCAAAATTCTAATTAAGTGCCGCATACCCCAGGACAACATATCACATTTGTATATACTTTCATTTGAAGATTATCCGAAGCTTTGGACGTCTGTGATAATGAGTCGATGTCAAGCTTACCCGAAAATTTTCACGCCACACTACTTGCTTAGTTTTAACACAAAATAATAAAATAAAAAATAACTTAAGGTTGTTTAACAACAGTAAACCATACTATCACATAGACACATACTTACATTCATAAACCATACTATCACATAGACACATGCTTCATCAAGGATCCTCCAAATGTTCAAATGCCCTCTATTCCCAACTTTTAATGATCCGTCCGATATGTTCAAATGCTTCATCAAGGATCCGTACTTTCAATGAACTGAAATAAAGATTTCTCCTCTCTATGTGATCCTACATATTATCATATTACATGATAAGTTCACTGTGGATATATCAGTTTCAGTTCTACTTTAAACTGAATCAGCAACAAATTAATACATTGATGCACTGATGAGGCGAAAAATGATCCGTTTTTAGGGGGTCATTTAAGCCCGAATCCAAATTTATTTGATCAAATATTGCCCTAAATCGTTCCTTTTGTGATTTTAGGTGTTTGGAGAGTGAATTCTGGAAAAGAAGCCATTTTGGACGTTTTTGGAGCATAAAAGTGAAGAAAACGGCAAAGTATCAAATTTCCATGCTGAAGATACAAGGTGACGGCGTCAAGAGTAATACCTTGACGGCGTCAGACATGAAGATTAAAATACCGAAGGTGGTGACGGCGTCAAACGCCTTCATGACGGCGTCAAAGTGGCAAGAATAAAATACCGTGGTCGGTGACGGCGTCACATAGGCCGTCATAAGTAGATCAAGGCCGTCCGAGGAAGTATATGGCGGCGAGGTGACGGCGTCACAAGTAACTCTTGACGCCGTCAGCCTACTTTTCCTATATATAGTTTTCTAGTTTTTTCATTAAAGAGAGAGAAGTTTTGGTGAAACCCTAAAGACGATTTTGGTGCATCTTTTACAGGTTTTTCAAGGGTTCCAAACCCTTGAGACCTTGCATTGTAATTGAGATAAGTGTTCTTCCAATTCAATCAATATGTCTATGTGTTGGTTGTTTATATCTTGTTCTTGTCTCAATTCTACTATGCTAGGCTAGATCTCTTTTGTGTTTGCTTAGATCTAATGAAACCTAGATATTGATTATGTGTTGATTACTTGTCTATTCTTGTTTTGGATGAATGATATTATATGTTAGGCTTAAGAAAACTGGCAGATCTCCAAATGGTAACATGCTTGAACGTCTTAAGAAACATGAACCGAGGCGTACTAGGTCTTTATTGGTTGTATTTAATGCATGAGCCACTGTTTACAATCCCTATAGTTGTGCTGGGTCATGGTGTAGGAGGAGATAAGAGCTCATAGAGTTGGGGAGTTATGTATGCCACCCCACGAATGGTATTAAGGAATACAATCCGTCATCCATACAAGTGTAACAAGTAATTAACATGTAAAAGATATCTAGGGAGTAGTGAAGTCTAAGTAAACACAATTTCTCCAATTACTGCTCACAACCCTAGTATAATTAGTTTATTTTCATTTTTAGTATTTTATTTTGATTGCATCTTAGTTTTGGGTTAGTTGAATAGCAACTAATTCCGCCCACTCTTCCAAAACCCAAGATTTTACTTGCTTTTATAAAAATATAAAAATACAAAAATAATCATCTCTCACCTTTAGAACTATTAATTAGGTTTTCTAATCCTAGCGACATTATTCCTAAGCTGAACGATCAATCCCCCGGTACTTGTCACTATACTATACTACAACGATCAGGTACACTGCCTGGTGGGGGTTGTAAGCTTCTCGAGATCCCTCGAGAGGTAAAGCAAGGTGCGATTCCCACGCATCAAGTTTTTGGCGCCGCAGCCCGGGGAATAGTTATTGTCTAGGTTAGGATTTCTTTTTATTAGGTCTACTTGCTAGATTCCTTTCTAGTAAGATTTTATTTTTATTTTTAGGTCTTCTTTAGTCTATCTTTTTCCTTGTGTGTTTGTTCGTAATTTCCATTGACTCTTCCGTTCACCATTATGGAGTACGCGAATCCACCATACCACCAACCACAAAGACCATTCTACCCTGTTGACATCTCGAATTTCAAACAATATCGAGATGAACCCATATATGATGCATGGACTCGTTTTAAAATTTTACTTCGAAAATTCCCTCATCATAGTTTCTCTTTAGCATCCCTAACCGAAACCTTTTACTATCGTGTCAGCCGATGTGACCAAATGTGCATTGATGATTTTGCCAATGGGGGCCCTAGGGAATTAAATGATGAAGAAGCATGGGATACCATAGAAGACTGTGCCCAATATTATTATAGAGTAGACAACCCAACAAACAACATCACAAATCAATCAAAAACAAGTTTGAAGGAGCAAACAGGAAGTTTGTCTGGGGATGATTACTCAGGGATACCTGTATGGATGTCACCTAAAGCCATAGTACAAAACAAACACATAGGTAATCTAGGTACAATGGAGGATGAGGTGGATAATCCAAGCCCACAAAATACCCCACAAGTCCTACCATCATTTGAGGCACATACACCGCCCGTGACTTACCCGGAAGAAGTAGAAGAGACTATAGGAACTCCAATAGAGGTAAACCCTTTGAACCAAACACAACTAGAGGATATGGGTTTGAATACTTATAATGATAACCTTACTCTTAGTTCTAGGGAAGTTCCTAGTTTTGATGAATCGGAGCCTCAACTAAAACCGTTACCTAATCTTCCATCCTTGGATGAAGATTTAGGAATTGAAATAGGTCCCGACCCACCCATCAAACCATATAGTCCGGGTAGTCTTAGGATGAAGGTAGTGGACTCTAAGCCTTGTAAAGAGGAAGCTACTATAGGAGTGGAGAATGACCTTACGTACTTACATCACCCATTCGTGACTGATCACAAGCAACATTATGGGTTTAAACCAGGTTTATTAGGTCAAGACGGATCCCCAACTAGTAGTCTCTCGAAGTTGATAGAAAATGATCCCTTTCTAGGAGAAAATCTTAATCCACCCATTAACCCGATTGAATTAGGTAAGGTTATGATGATAGGAGCACAGCCTTTTGAGCATATAATTCATCCACCACTCTTTCCTCACATGGCATATTTTCACCCTAAGGGTGTGTATCGCTACTTCCACCCACAATTAATCCTAAGTGTAAGGAAAACCTCCCCTATTTCCATTAAATAAGGGTAGAGTCAGGCTCATGACTCGAACAAAAACAAGCGCTTCTTGGGAGGCAACCCATGTTTTGTGTGATTTTATTGTTTGTTTGTTATTTGCTTCCGTATGCATGCTTTATTTTTATTGTTGGTTGATCATGTTTCTCAATTAAAATGTGGAAATACTTTATTATGTTGTTTGGCCTAGTCTTAACTTCAACCTAAAGGTATTTTTGCAAAAGATAAGTGTAAGGGGAAACCCCAAATATGTTTTTAAGAAACAAACCGATCATGATTCTCCACAATATTAAATGAACATGTATATTCGTATTTGTTAGAGTCAAATGCTTGTATTGAGTCATAATGAAGTTTTGCAGGATTTTCCAGGAAGTAGGACAAAGTTTTTCCAGAAATTTTCCGGAAACTTAACATAAGAATTTCTGCAGGTCCATTCTGACGGCGTCAGAGTATTACTCTTGACGGCGTCAGGAGTTAAAAATCTGGAAATTTTACCGGTTTTGTTTTTCTAACGGAGTCTTATGGTTTTTGTGGATTATTAAGTTTTATAATCTCCAGGAAATCTGCAAACTTCATTCCACAAGCATTATATCTTACTTTGTTTTCTAGGATTTAGTAACTTATATAGAATGCCGCCGATTTTACGCGAGGTTGTCTTGTCTATTGTTGTCAGGATTTACTGGTTATGTATGACAAGAGGATGATTTATATTCTGGAAGGGAAGCTTTGATTGTTCATTCTCTTGGAGGAAGATTTAACCTGGCCAACCTATAATCCATACCGAGCGAATCAGGGGAGTATTTGATTTCATTTTCTTTACTTTTTCACTTTTACATTCTTTACTTGAACATTGGGGACAATGTTCATCCTAAGTGTAAGGGGAGGGTAAAAAGATGATACCTTACATATGCACTTTCGCTTGAGTTTGTTTTGTTTGATAGTAGATGTGTAATAAAACTATGAGAAATACTTGTTAGTGTAATTTTAGCGCCAAATTTAAAATTTTTTACAACATTTAGGAGTGAAACTTTAGCCATAGCAAGCGTCTCATGGATAGGAGATTGTATGACTAGCACATAACCGTATATTCAGAAAAATTTTCCACCCAAAAATGTGAGGTTCGCCTTTAAATTTGATAGGAAAAGCATTTACTATTAGTGCTTATGAGTGTACCGGTAGCATTTAGATTCTAGAACTTGCGTTAGTGATGCATCCCGAGACCGCGAGTGAGACTACATTCGTGTGGTAGGATTTACTACATGATAAGAGGCATTAGGATCACCCTTGTGTTAAACCCGTATTATAATTACTTGACCATTTAAGTCATATTACTTGGCTAGTTAAGTCAACTAATTTTTCCCACACCTTTAGCGTTGTACTCATTTTTAGTACACGAAACCCCTAGTACACCCCTCCGAGCCTATCTTTTCGTTTCTAACTTTAAGCATCTTACTTAAAGGAAGAATTTGTTACACCCCACTTAAATGTACACCCAAATCGCCTTAGCCTTTTGTGTATGCGCTCATTTTTAGTGCATTATTGTTATTTGTTAAACCCTAAGTTAACTTTCTAATTGATTACATGGTTGCTAAGTCGAGTCATATCATTGTACATATTGTTTTGGGATTATTGGGACTCATGGGTAAGTACTTATTTTATAGAGTAATGGGGAAGAACATAATATATTACCCCCATATGTACGTTAATCTTAAAAGTGCTCCAAGTGTTTTGATTTTCTTAAATCGAGTCATTAGAATAGTTTATTGTAAAGTATGTAAAGATTCAAGTGTAAGGGGAACGTTCATACCCCTATGATGTATTATTTTGGATGGTAGGGTAAGAGTGTATGTAAAAAAAAAAAAAAAAAAAAAAAAAAAAAAAAAAAAAAAAAAAAGAAAAAGAAAAAAGAAAAAAAAAAACATACGGACTACCATCCCGTTTTTATTCTATGTTTATTTTATGTTTTTGTTATTTTTCATTTATTAGCTTAAGTCGAGTCTAGTCTTGGCTTAGCAACGCCATCTTGTACATGTAATTGACCAAGATTGTTAACTCGCCACCAGTAAAATTTCCTTTATCCAACAAAACCGTGTAATTCATATCCCTATACCTAACGTTACAACCCTTTAAAAGACCTCTTTGATAGTTTATCCTAGGTGCTTACGCCATGTGGTGGAGGTTTGATCCTTTCCCAAGCCTATGGTAATCTATTTTGCTATGACAGGTAGTGAGAGATATCTTCCATTTCCATAATGTTATATTACTTTATTACACCCGAGAGATGTGAGTATCTAAACACTATTTGTGAGGTGCTTGTGTATGACCTCCGTGCTTGTCTATTGGTCTTTAGTGGAACGATTATTTGTTGTAATTACTTTTATATTAGTGTTAAATGACCCCTAACTTGTCTTTCGAGTAGAATAAAAGCGCATTTGCTTGAGGACAAGCAAATCTCAAGTGTAAGGGTATATGATGAGGCGAAAAATGATCCGTTTTTAGGGGGTCATTTAAGCCCGAATCCGAATTTATTTGATCAAATATTGCCCTAAATCGTTCCTTTTGTGATTTTAGGTGTTTGGAGAGTGAATTCTGGAAAAGAAGCCATTTTGGACGTTTTTGGAGCATAAAAGTGAAGAAAACGGCAAAGTATCAAATTTCCATGCTGAAGATACAAGGTGACGGCGTCAAGAGTAATACCTTGACGATGTCAGACATGAAGATTAAAATACCAAAGGTGGTGACGGCGTCAAATGCCTTCATGACGGCGTCAAAGTGGCAAGAATAAAATACCGTGGTCGGTGACGGCGTCACATAGGCCGTCATAAGTAGATCAAGGCCGTCCGAGGAAGTATATGGCGGCGAGGTGACGGCGTCACAAGTAACTCTTGACGCCGTCAGCCTACTTTTCCTATATATAGTTTTCTAGTTTTTTCATTAAAGAGAGAGAAGTTTTGGTGAAACCCTAAAGACGATTTTGGTGCATCTTTTACAGGTTTTTCAAGGGTTCCAAACCCTTGAGACCTTGCATTGTAATTGAGATAAGTGTTCTTCCAATTCAATCAATATGTCTATGTGTTGGTTGTTTATATCTTGTTCTTGTCTCAATTCTACTATGCTAGGCTAGATCTCTTTTGTGTTTGCTTAGATCTAATGAAACCTAGATATTAATTATGTGTTGATTACTTGTCTATTCTTGTTTTGGATGAATGATATTATATGTTAGGCTTAAGAAAACTGGCAGATCTCCAAATGGTAACATGCTTGAACGTCTTAAGAAACATGAACCGAGGCGTACTAGGTCTTTATTGGTTGTATTTAATGCATGAGCCACTGTTTACAATCCCTATAGTTGTGCTGGGTCATGGTGTAGGAGGAGATACGAGCTCATAGAGTTGGGGAGTTATGTATGCCACCCCACGAATGGTATTAAGGAATACAATCCGTCATCCATACAAGTGTAACAAGTAATTAACATGTAAAAGATATCTAGGGAGTAGTGAAGTCTAAGTAAACACAATTTCTCCAATTACTGCTCACAACCTTAGTATAATTAGTTTATTTTCATTTTTAGTATTTTATTTTGATTGCATCTTAGTTTTGGGTTAGTTGAATAGCAACTAATTCCGCCCACTCTTCCAAAACCCGAGATTTTACTTGCTTTTATAAAAATATAAAAATACAAAAATAATCATCTCTCACCTTTAGAACTATTAATTAGGTTTTCTAATCCTAGCGACACTATTCCTAAGCTGAACGATCAATCCCCCGGTACTTGTCACTATACTATACTACAACGATCAGGTACACTGCCTGGTGGGGGTTGTAAGCTTCTCGAGATCCCTCGAGAGGTAAAGCAAGGTGCGATTCCCACGCATCATGCACATACAAAGCTTACCTGAACTATGAATTTACGGGCTTCTGTGAACTCATTATACCATTAAACTAAAGGCCATTTGATATGCTGGTTCTAAATGATATTACTGACATAAAAATTGACTCTTCACAAAAAACTAATACCTTAACACGACCGACTGCTCCCACGACTATATCCACTCCTCTTTTCAACTGCACAGTTTCAGGAGAAATAGAAATCACATAATAAATACTTACATTGGGGAGTTTGACGGGCACGCTTGTCGTTGCGTCACTTCTTCTCCTGGTTGTTTTTGAACTTGTCTGTTATTATTTAACATTTATAGAACTTGATTCATCGTCATCATGTGCAGGCATTCCTGTTGTCACGGGAAAACATTGTCAAAAGGTAATTAAATGTTGTGTGTAATTAACTTGGTGTTAAAATATTAGACAACAAATTGACTGGTAATTTAAAGTTGTAATTGTCTTGAAAGAGAATTAACAGGCCTATGTTGAGTTACACCACACATAAACTCTTGACCAATAGGAAAGACATGATGATCCATACTGTTTTGGAAACTACCCTTGTGAGAATGTTGTTGCATTCATCAGCCTCACCTCCTGATGGTTCACTCTGTTGACTTTGGTGCACAAATATTGTGTTCGATGTTGTGAATAAGATAAAAGGAAAGCGTTGGTTATTACTTTTTTGTATCAAATACATTTAGGCGAGAAGCAGGTGATTAAATTAAAAGGTAAACTTCTTTTAGAATAGAGTGTATTCTAATACCTTTAGGTACATTATCGATTAAGTCATTTTCATTTGCAGTAGCACGGCTCCCTGAATCACGTTGCAAACTACTGGTGGCAACAGGACACGTGGCACTGGTGGTTGCATCATGGTGAGCATTTTTGGCCCTCCGTTGCCTTTTGCGCGTAGGCGTGGCTGCATTTTGAAAAAAGGTATATCAATATCAGCTTGTACAATTTCCGTCATCACTATAAGTATAGAAACTTTGTTAATAAGTTAACCACGATTCAATAAACACTAACCAAATTTATCGGGTAAATTAGACCGTTCCAGGCGCTGAGGACTAAAAAAAATTGGCCAATGGTGCTGCCGGCTGACTGAGACTACCAGTATGGTGATACGAAGCTGACGGTCTGTGCTACTCCAATTCTGTTGCTGAAAAGCATCAGCAAAAATGAGGCTAAAAAATTAGCACGGTGACTTGTGGATGTCATAAACAGCAGCAATCATAAGTGCATGGAGAATGTAGAATGAACTAACCTTCGGATGAACCAACGTTTGGTCTCAGGGGAGGATCATCAACGGTATTAAAATAACGCGGTGTAACTGACTGAGAATGAGACACGTTCTGTCTAATGCTATCTTGCATCTCATAGTTGGCATAGCCATGTATAGTGGTGGCATTGGATAGTTGTGGGTTTTGAGGGACTGGGATGTCAATATTTTGAGTATCAATTTTAAATTTTTTTTTCATAATCAGAAAGAGCAACACGAAGACCGATGAGATGAAAGGAAAAAGTTAAGCAAAGAACAATCACTAACAGTTTATACTCCGTAATTAGTTATCATGAGCAACAAATGCATTTTCAAATGATGAATTGGAAACAGAGAGGAAAAAGGGGGGAAGAAAAAGGCAACAAAAGTTATAAGCTGGTGTAAAAAAGGAAGCACATCTTCATAAAAGAGCCATAAGGAAAAGCAACTGAGAACTCAACTCTCAAAATGACCACCAACCTAATCACAAATGATACTCATCATAGACAACATTAACATAAGAAATCCAAATCAATCAGTCAAAAATACATCCTTTAACCAAACTACACATAAATCAGAGCCTAAAAATCAACTAATCAAATAGACCACACAAAGCGATTTAAGAAAACAATTTTAATCACAGAAAAAGTTAAAATAACCATTAACCCTCAAAATCATCAACTGAAACATCATTACATATCTTTTAACGGATCAATGAAACCACCCCTAATTGTTATAATAATACCTTCTTTATTTAAAGCTTATTAAGCCCAAGAAGTAGTCAGCAACAAAAGTAGTGGCAACCAAATCCCCAACAATACGAACTACTTCTTGGATCATTAAGCATCCTACCATCAAAACCACTACCATCAAACAAAGGCGCAACCCTAAAATTAAAAACCCTAATCTACTTGCATAAAGGGAGACAATAATATTAATCACAATTTAATCAATTAAAACCCTAGATGTAACATCAGGAACTTATGAATAGCAAGCAAAAAAAAAAAAAAAAAAGCGAAATACAATAACATATCCAAACCTTCTTAAAACAATCACGCTGGAATTTTTTTTTTCTGTATCACAAAATGAGACCGCACCTAGTGCGTGTGTGTGTGTGTGTTTTTAGCTTGCATAATTTGTGTGTGTTTGTTATATGTGAGAGAGTGGGAGAAGAAGGTTGATGGGTAGGAATTCACTGTAGGTTTTCTGTACACCCACACACAAACAACTGTAGAAAAATCAAATATGTGGAAGGGAAGCAATTTTGGGAAGTAATGTATGCTCAATGGTATGTACCGCAAAGTGTGGAAGTAGCAAATGGCTAAAGCATATCCTGGTAAATGTTATATTTACTAATTATTTTAAAGAAATAAAATAAAAACAAAATAATTGGAGGACAAAACTACACCATTCATTTTTACTATTCATTTTTCTCGAAATTTGATTTTTATTTCATGGCCTCGAGTGATAAATCATTTCCTTGACAAATTAGAAGTTTGACACTCATCAGATCATTTTCATGAAAGTTATTAAGGAATTACACGGTTTAGGGTAAAACGTCATTCAAAAATTCTACGCACAACGAAACTCGACCGCGTTAAGTGACCCCGCATCAGAAAAATGTTTAGTACTCTCATGATTAATTAGAGAATTAATCATGACTAAGAAAAATATGACCAAATAAACCTCGGTCGTGAGAAACAGGAATTTTCGTTTTTAAGCATTTTTACTCAGCCGTAACCTTAGCCTATACCTACACCGCGTTTCTAAGACAATTTGAGTTTTCAACTTATTAGAATAAGTCAACATATTTTTCCCTCCTCCTTTGACCAAAAATCATTCATTGATTTTATAAATCATTCCTTGATTTTTAGGTTTACGGTTTTAAGTTTAAAGATATTAAATACCAACCGACACTAGACAGAGCCCAGCCTAGACATTATAAGCCATTTTAAGTCATTAGTATCCTATTAGAAAAGTTACATTTTACTTTTCTCAATTTTACGCAACTTTCGTACGTTTTACGTATTACGCGTTTTAGACCCGTGTTTCCAGTTTTAGCAGGGTTTGAGCACCCCAATAGAACCTACCACTCATTTTATATTTTATTATGGAGTATATTGATAAGTTTTAACATATTTATAAGTTTCATATTTTTAGGATACCCGGTTTTACGTTTCGTGACTTAACAACTTACGGTTAGCAATTTACGGAGTCAAAACTAGCCACATAAGTAGGATAATATCATCCAAGACCAAGTCACCCTTCCTTATCCATTGTGAACCGCCTCTAGGGGGGGGGGGATTCACCTTGGGTGGCCTGATCTTGACCATTGATTCATTAGATGTACACATGTATACAACTTAGGCTCCAAGTAAAACTTGGTCACCAAGTTTAGGGAATTTCCTAGTTACCTTCCTAACCTCCTCATTCATGCTATAAAAGCAAGCTCATACCTTCATCTTTTCATCACCAAAACGCCACACCATTAATTCCTAACACCATGATTCTTTGATCTTCAAACTACAAGTTACACTACAAAGTTCAAGGTCTTAGTATTCTCTACCTAGTTCTTAAGTTTGTTTGGTGATTCCATGGTTGAATTAGGAGCTACACAAGGTGATTAGGGGCTGAAGTTAAATGGTTTTCACAAGGTCTATATCAAGGCTAGCAAGGGTTTCAAGAGTTGTGGTGAAGGGTTTGCAAGCATAGGTTTAGTGTCCTAGTTTCATACTTGACTTTCTTTCTTTATAAAGCCAAAAGTTGTAAGCAAACCCTATTACACTTTCTTGCTCAATATCATTTTCATGCTTATTATGTTTCTTTCATGCTATATATGGTCTTTGTATTATGTTCATGATGTATAAAAACTAGTAAAACAAGTTATGGTATATATATGTTAACTTATGATATTTAAACAAGTAAACTAGTAACTTTCTTGGAGAACCACGACCAAAATAGTATAACTATGATATGAAACACTTACATAATGTTAAATAGGGTTTTGAAAGGAAAACATAGCAATTTGAATCACCCAAAACGAGTACCCGAGTCAAAAGTTATGGCCATAAGAAGTTAGCGAAACCAAAACGCCGAAACTGCCAATATCCTACTGTTTTGCATTCTGCCATTTTGAAAGTCACCCTTCTGTTCCGATTCATCAAAAAGTTAAAACACGAAAGTTGTCCGGAACGACATTTTCGTTCAGGATCAAAGAAGCTCGAGCCCTAAAAACGCTTTCCGAGTGATATTTTCTTCAAATTCTTAACAGCCCATTTTTAGACCAAAGTCACTATATAATAGTTATGTTTTACTAAGACCAAGAGGTCTAATGACCTAAAGCCAAGACCACCACCATGGCTAAAGCCAAGGTTGAGTCTCAAGACCATGGTAACAATGACCAAGGTCACGGCAAAGCCACGGCTAAAGACCATATAACTTTTAAAGATCAAAACTTATATATATGTTATCAAATACTACAATAGTAGGGAGCCTCATGTGAGGAGTTCATTAAGTAAGCCGTCGAGACGAGTTGTGGATTTACGAATTAAAGTGTCCTGGCTCCTCGAACGTTTACTCCATGACTTCTGAATTATGTCGGCCTGAACGGTAGTAAGAGATATACAACCTATACATGTTTCATAAACCATTTTACTCAACGACTTACACTATATACTAAGTACTACATCATGAACTATATGCAAGACATATATAGACAATTCTTCGTATTCTTAGACGTTACTCCAAACCTAAGTCGCAACGTTCTATTATAGGCTGCTCTTAGAGACTTTCGCGATTCGACTACCACTTTCATTTCTCATTACTTAAGCTTAAGGTGAGTCATAGCCCCTACTTTTTCATACTTGTTTTAACTCTTTGGGGAGATACATGCACAACTACTTGCTTACTTGTACAAATACTCAAAACATTTATACTTGATTGTTTTATACTTGATTGTCTTATACTTGATCGCATTATACTTGATTTCATATATACATGATTGCGTTATACTAAATTGTGAGACTTCCAGTGGCTCCAAATTAAGTCGTTGGATGACCATTGAGACTTCCGGTGGCTCCAAATTAAGTTGTTGGATGACCATTGAGGCTTTGATACATCCTAACATTTGCGAATGTTGGATACATCATAAAAGTGAGGTCTCCGGAGATGAAGTAGAGACTCACTACTAATTGCTTAATTGTTTTGATGAACTTATACATGTCTTATTCATACTATATATTTAGCAGTGGGTTGTGAACACACAGGTTACAAGTCTTTTATGGCGGGACTTGCAACTGAGTGGATTCACGATGCCTTTGCTGTGTGATCATTTTTATAGGCTTTATTTGTTAGACAAACTCTATGAACTCACCAACCATTGTGTTGACACTTTAGCATGTTTATCTCAGGTTAGTAAGGCGATAGCTAGTGCGTGGAACTTAGAGTCAAGCTGCATATTCTGAAGACTTACGCTTTTATCATTTACCATTCAAAACATTTTGTATACATTTATGTATCATACTTTGGAATCTCATGTTTGTAACTTTGAATTCTTTAATCGAATGGTAACTTTTCAAAACGTCTCATTTATAGTTCGTTTTCTATAACTTGTACTTTGTATTATGAAGTAGCACCCCTATGACACAGTCTTCCGCTGCGGTATTCTGGGGGTGTTACAATGATGGGCATAAAATAATGTTTTACCATTTTCTCAAACCTGATTGTGATTTAGATAGTGGACTACAACCTTTAGGCAGTGACCAAGATGTTCTTTTCATGTCCAAATATGTTGAAGTAGGTCATAAATTGTTTGATATATATGTTGAGCATGAGAAAACCAATCCTGACCTTTATTTTACCTCACCATTGAAAAAGAAAAGGGTATTGATAGAAGAGTTAGATGAACCAATACAGTCCAAAGCAGGTATAACACCAGTTGCTAAGAAACATGTGAATGTAGGGAATGTAGGTACACAATGTAGTGTCAATGTAGGTCCAAGTAGTGGTGTCACTAAGGATGTAGAACCACAACCTTATGTTGTAAGGTTAGATGAAGGTCAAGGTAGTGGTGCTGCTAAGGATGTACCTAGTCAAGGAGATAGTGCCTTTGTGAATGAATTTTACTCTTCCTATGACCCTTATGTAGATTCACAAGACCCAAACTTTGATCCTTTTAGAGGTCCAGTGCATTGGCCTAAGTGTATTGTACCAACTACTCTGCTACCACCAGCTCATCACCCACAAATTGGGAGACCAAGAAAGGAAAGGAGAAAGTCTAGGGCAGAGAAAGATTTGGTGCATATATCCAAGGATGGTAAGCTGACTAGGAAACTCAGGACTGTCACATGTGACAAATGTGGAACCAGAGGTCACAACTCAAGGACTTGCACTGGACCAAGAAAAGAAAATTCAAAGGGAGTTGGTAACAAGAGGAAAGAAAGAAGTGTTGCTAGTGATGGAGTTGATACCTCTGCAAGAAGATCAACACCTGCTGATAAAGGTAAGGGAGTTGCAGTTGATGATGGAAAGAAGAAGAAAGGTCCACCAAGGAAGAAAGTTATTGTTCTTGGTTGATAGTTGTTTATGTTTGATGTTTAAGTGAACCTTTGTTTGAATTATGACTACTTGTTTGTATTTTGGACCTGCTGTATTAGGATTATGACTTTGGATGAGCATGGCTTGTATCCATGATCATGGCTTGTATTTGGACATGTCAGTTAGGTTATTTTGGATGGTCATGGCTTGTATGTCTTGATCATTAACTTAACTACTTAATGATATTTGCAGTTTAGTATGTGGAGAATGGGTCAATTTATTTGCTACTTGGTTTAATAATTGAAGTTTAGTATGTGTGACTTATGCTGAAGTCAACAATACTAGTTTGGTATTGGGTCAATTCTAAATTTGTAATGGGTCAAATTGAGTTACTACTTATCTGTAATTGCTACTTGGTTTTGTATTTGCAGTTTACTATTATCTGACTTTTACTTCACTTTGGTAATGGGTCAATTATAGTTTTGTAATAGCTTGACTTTTACTTGTTTGACTAAAAGAACAAACAACTCAATAAGAACCAACAACTCAAAAAAGAACCAACAACTCAACAAGAACCAACAAGTGTCTTTATTTCATTCATATCAACCACAAAAGCTGTTACATTTTCATCTAACTTCCACAAAAGACCTAACCTTACACCAAACTTAACATCTAACTTAAGTCAACACATTGTGTTAGAAACTAATAACGCCACAATAAAGATAGTTTCTAGGACCGTTTTGGCTCAAGACTTGTTAATTCTTAATCTAGGAATAATAATGTTCATAAGATAAAACATAGCGGAATAAGAACAATATTATAAACAAGGTTTCTCGTCATCATCTCTACTCTAACATACACCAAAGCCCCAATGCTACGTGATCAAGTGTAGCACGGTTACACTATAACAGCGATCTAAGATCGTTGAGGCTTAACACTTATCACCCTAGACGTTTTCCCATAAAACGTCTCTACACACACACACCTTTCTAGGTTTACATTGTGACACACATGAATGAATAAACCTATTCCCTGTATTCTCTTTATATAATAGATAATTAGGGTTACAAATACTACGAAGGACTATATTGAAATAACTTCTTTGTAAAGCAAGTCCTTTGTCTTTTGCATTCTTCACTTTGTCATCATAAGTCCTTTATCTTTCATATTTTGTCAATATCAACTTAAGTATAATTCCTAACACATTGTAAATAACAAACATGAAGACAATAGCCCAAGAAACATAAAGTTGCTTCTTCATCCTTGCTGAAACATAAAGTTGCTTCTTCATCCTTGCTCTTTCTTCCTGCAACACTTGGATTTGTCCTCAATGGTTGTTCAATGATCTCAACAGTCCGGGTATGATGTTAACAGATCGAGCACACATAGGGGGATCCACCCAATCAAGAAAAGGACACTCTGATGCCTGTTAAAAGGTTAAAACAACAATTGTTAATAACATAATAAAAGATATCAAAACCAATTTCTACAAAAAAATTAGAAAAAACACATCCCCACCACATCAGGGCAACAATAAAACCTTCTTCCTGAGTTGATGTTAGTCCATGATGTTCTCACCACTGCAACTTTTCCACAATGACAATTAACCATTTTGATTCGTACCTGTGATTTGGGTTTTTAATGGAAGAAAGAAAGAAATAAAGATGAGAAAAAGAAAAATATTAAAAAGGTTGGTGGGGGATGAGATAATATTTATAGTAGGGGGTAAGGACAAAAAAAAAAAATAATAATAAGCGGGAAAAAGAAAGTGTGGGTTGGAGGGAAAAGTGTTGTGGGAAGGAAGAGTGTTTAGGTGGGAAAAGACTAAAATACCCTCTGTTGGACCTCAACAAACGACAGTTATCCATCCCAGTTAGTGTGAGGGACGAACCACACATAACGTTTCCCACTTAAGGATGGACGGTGCAATTTTTTTGGTCAAAGGACGAAATCTGTCGGTCAACGCATATCACAAGGACGAATGGTGTAGTTTACTCTAATTGGAGACTTGTGGAAGATATGTGGGCTGGAGTTTATTGGGCCATTAGTTGTTTAAGATATGAATTTAACAAAATTAGATCAACCACATTTGTGCATTTGTAAAATCAAGTAGTCTAATACTATATTGTAATTTATCTAATTTGATTAAAATATATTAAAGCTTATGAATGTGGCTCTGAGGGGCATGAACGGTATAACAATAAGTACTGATTCGACTAGCTCCAACGTGGGGAACGAATGCTTGAATGTGAACAAATAGCTGACTTTTGCAATGTAATTTTTGGTTCATGAATGTACATATGGTATAATTTTGCAATGTTGGTGTTCTTTTTTGGATTTTTTTTTCTTCATGTTGTTACAAAGATATAAAGCTGTTGCAACCAAAGGGATTAATCCGTCAATGTAGAAAATCTCCAAGTAATGTTGAATCATATAATGTGTGATGTGTATGAACATAACTTACATAAGTATACTCGTTCATGTTCACTTGGTATACAAGACAAACACGGTTGTGTACAATTACATAATAAGGTATATTTCAAATTAATATTGAAGCGCCACTGTAGAATCCTAAATCCACGTATAATAATTTTGACAAAGAACCATGAAATACCAAAAGAATCGAAATCTTTGTATGTTCAAATTTTAATAGCTTCTCTAAACTTAACGCTGAAACTAGTCTCTAGGCCCTTCTTAGCACCTGCATTGGCAGGTCCTTGCATCATGGCCACAAACTCATTGTAGTCTATGCGTCCGTCCTGCAACAAGTCAATAACAAACTCTTCTTAGAAGTGAACGACTTTCAATAAAAATTAAATTTTTGACGAGCATGCGTAAAATTATGTTTATATTTGATGCGACGAATGAATCATGAACTAAGGAACTTACATTGTCTTGGTCAACATCTTGGAGCAACTCTTCAAGGGGAACATTTATGCCAAACTCATCACAAGCATGCTGAAGTTCATCAGCGGTAATATAACCACTTCCATCCTTATCAAAGTAAGAAAAAGCCGCAAATAGATGATTTTCTTTCTCAATTTTATTCATATGCAATGTTGCGGCAACAAATTCTCCATAATCAATCGTTCCACTATTATCAACATCTGCCTGAGTTTATTCAAGATATTATTAACACCCAAAAGTAATGATAATGATATAAAATAAAGTAAGAAAGTATTTGATATGGGTCTTACTGCTTGCATCAAATCATAGATTTCTGACTCCTTAAGGTTAGCACCGACTCTTTTTAATCCAGCTTTAAGTTCATCAAAAGTGATATGACCGCTGTTGTCTTCATCTATCATCTCAAACATTTGTTTCAGGCCAGCTATTTCTTCTTCTGACAGGCTCTCCGCTATAACCTGCATCAAATCGTGCATTTTATTTGAAATATTTATAAAAATACAATTAAAAAATTCGCCTACAAGAATTATCAAACCCTATATACTTTTTTCCATGAGAAAGTGATATGCTTGGACTTTTAAAGTCAACCATACACGGTACTGGTTTCGTCAAAATTCCAGATTTAACCATTCAAACTGTATCTCTTGTTTTGGAAACAGGTCAAGTACTGACATGAAAAAAAATTGCACTTACCCTAAGAGCCATTTTCTTAAACTTGTTCATGGCTGAAAATTGTTTCAAGCGGCTGAGAACTGCAGAGTCGAGAGGCTTGTCTGGTGCCACACCGTCAACTTGAACCCAAGGATGGCCTGTGGAAAATTACAACCTTGTCAACTCTCTCTCAATAATTGAGGCATATAAGGTAATAATGAGATTTCAGTCCCAAATTTGAAAATGTCATGAAAAATGAAGTTCGCATAGTTGGAAAGTTCTAAATTTTGATACTTTAAAATGGGCGCAGCAAATCAAATTAAAAACTTACAAATACTCGTAACATCAATTCATAAAGAGAACTAGTTTAATCTATGTCAAAACATCAATTCAACATTTCAATATTATATACCCAAATGTACAAAACTACAAACAAGTTGACTCATTAATATATATGCATATCTCTATTTGTAGCATATTTCCGCAATGTTAATATAAAAAACCAACCCAGACCTAGCGAGTAAACCACAATCAGGTCAACCTCATAACCTGATAACCTCTGTATAAAGTCGGAGACTTTGGGTATGTTTGGCACTAGTTGGAGCTGGAGTGGATCGCTGGAGCGGGTTCCTGGAGCTGGTTGCTGGAGCTTTTTTCTACATGCTCCTTCAACTAGCATTCCATTTAGTAGCTTATTTTTATTTTTTTACATGCTCCTTCAAGCTATGTCAGCCAAACGAGATTTATTTTTAATGGTAGCTTATTTTTCTAAAAAAATAAGCTCATGCTATGATAAGCTCTATAAGTTCGTGCGCCAAACATGCCCTTTATGGGTCAATTGCCCAACATGTTGAGCCATTGAGCAGCCCATATTACCACTAGTTATAACAAAGGTCTGAGTTGAATTCATATTTAATCATGTTAAAATCACAGGAACTTAAATTCAAGTTTACCAAATATAAGTAGATTTACCTATTAGTGAATCTGAAATCAATATTCAATTTTGATATTTAGACTACTCTTCATTAACAACTATACCACAAAAAAAACACAGGTTGAACACCGTGACACATATGCAGATTCTGCACTATATTGTGATATTAACATATATCTATTAACACCAAAACAAATTAAAAAAAAAAAAAAAAAAAAAAAAAAAAAAAAAAGAAAGAAAAGAAAAGAAAAGATCTTGACAAATGAGGACTGGCTATTATATAAAAAAAGTAGGACCACCGTGTTAAAAAATTATTTAGTTTAAAGATAAAATAAAATAGTCGTTATGTTACTGTATGTAATCATGTTTGAATTGCTTTGAAAAACATAACATTTAGTTGAGATGGAGAGAAAGCTTCAACATGGATAATAATAATAGTAACTAGTAGGCAAAATAGAAGACTCACATAGAACTTCATGTGCAGTTAAACGCTTTTTTGGATCTCGGACCAGCATTCTTCTCACCAGATCCTTTGCATCATTAGATACGCTTGGCCATGGATCAGAAGCAAAATCAAGATCACCATGTAGCACTTGTTCAAATATTCCTTGCTCAGTTTCTATACACCCATGTAAAAACGATAAGAGCAAAATAGATAAAATTTCGTTACAACGAATGTTGAATACAGAACACTACAAGATAAATTCTCACGGTTCGATTAAAAGAATGCAAAATTTGACAATAAACACCCAAAAGATCTCTCAGTGGTTACAAAATAAAGAAACTTTCTGTACCAAATCAGTTACATGTAGTAAAGAAATACATAATTTTAATCATTATTGATAATGGCCGAAATGTTTGAAATTTTCATGAATAACCGTAAAAATGGAACTTCTTGCGATTTTTTTATGAGATGGTAGACAAAAATACATAACTTCACATAATTAACAACTCACCCGCCCAAAATGGAGGAACGCCACTTAATAAGATGTAAACAATCACCCCGGCACTCCAAACATCTGCTTCTGGACCATAATTTTTCCTCAAGATTTCTGGTGCAACATAGTATGGGCTACCAACCACATCATGAAATGTTTCACCTAAAGAAAAAGAAATCTTTCCCTTAATCTTAAAACCAGAATATCATGGATGAAGTTGCAAGATTGCTCAACAAGAAATACTTTTCATGAACACCATGAGTATTCACTATTCAGGGGCAAAGCAATTCGGTTACCAAGTGAAGGTTCTTTGGTTGATTGCATCTAGCATACATGTATTAGTACGTGGTTATTTAACATCTAATGTGATGTTAGCTAGTTTTTTCTTTCTTTTTACTTGCACCTTTTAATTATTGTGGTGCCTTATTCCTTTGGTACAACTAGTTCACAAGGTCTATAAAAATCGCCTCCACTACATAGCCCAATAAGACTCAAAGCGCTCTAGCCAAGCATGCCCCAAAGAAACTGATACCACTCGTGGTGTTCAAACATAAGATCTATTGAAACAAAGCCTAACATATTTAATTAGCGATTATAAGTAGTTGTGTTTGATTAGTGAATTATCTAAACAGAATTTGCATGCTTTTGTCATGAAAGAATAGTGTCAAATAAGTAACATCAGTGATGACTTGTAACAGATTAAATAGTCATTTACATATCAAAGCTCATATCGTGTTCAAATTTTGACTAATCATGTGGCAATATAAAGTTTATCCAGTCTGAATTACGATGTGGCAAGGGGTTAATAATGGGCACGAAATTACCAATTTTAGAATCAATACTTATATTTTTGCTTTGAAATTACAGAAATATAATTCAGTAGATCTTTTTTAACAGGATACGGAAATTAAAAAACTTAGGTATCTTAGCATCTATGACTCAAAACTAAATATAAAACGTCATAATAACAAATTAACACAATTCAAAAGTATACCTGGCTTAAAGAAAACAGACAATCCAAAATCAATCGTTTTAAGCAGCGCATCTTCCCTCTTATCCACAAGAAGAAAATTCTCAGGCTTTAAATCGCGATGCATAACACCCAACGAATGACACGCCTCAACAACCCCAACAATCGTCCTAGTAAGCTCAGCCGCTTTCCTTTCAGTATAATGTCCACGCTGAATAATCCTATCAAAAAGCTCACCACCCGCACACAATTCCATAACAAGATGAACAGCAACAGCATCCTCATACGCTCCTTTAATCGATATCACATTAGGATGCTCAGCCAAATGATGCATTATCTGAACTTCCCGTCTCACATCCTCCACATCATCATCCGTCAACAACTTCCTCTTAGCAATCGACTTACACGCGTACAACTCCCCACTCGCCTTATCTATACATAAATACGTCGTACCAAATTGCCCTTGTCCTAACTTCTTCCCTAAACTATAAAAATCCTTTAAATTCCCAGTTTTCCTTTGCAAAACCGACGCGGTCCTTAATCCAGCACTCGACACACGTTTCATTTTCTTAGCCTTCACTTCTGGTTTCTTATCATTTTTGGGTATCACTACATGTTCAGGTGGCTTATTTTGAACAGGCAATTCTCTAGTTTGCTCTGCATTACCACTACTAACCGATGCTTCATCGGGTAATCTCGCACTCCAAATCGCGGCAGAAACCGATTGTATAAAACCATTTTTCGATATATTCGGTCCAACACAAGTATTCCCCATTTTAACCCCAGATCAAATTAATCACTTTTAAACAAAACCCTTTTTTATATATCAAGCACAAATCTAAACTAACCAATCTTGTAACAATTTCTTGATTATACAAGTTAAAAATCAAAAGTCAAACACATTAAAGTTGACTCGAAATAGTCAACAAATGAAATTGCAATCTCAGATTTATATTAATGAACTGAAACATGTAGCAATGAATGTAATAAATGTAAGTTACGTTTTTTTTTTTTAATACCAAAAGATGAGATTTGATACAGAGTTTCAGACAGATATGGTGAATGTGTTAATGTTGTTAAGTGCTGTCGGATTTGAAGATCGACCGGGATTTAAGTGTGATTGTGTTGTTTGGGTCGTGAAGTGTGTGTTACGGGTCAAAGCAGTTTTACTTTTATTTTTATTTTTTTATTTTGGAGATTTTTTCTTTACGCCTTTTAGTCCAGGAAAGTGTCAAACTTTCTATGGTGTGTTATTTTTTGGTCAACGGTTGTACTTATGTTATTTGTTGAAAAAAAATATTTCTTCTAGTTTAGACAAGCGAAATGAATCCTCCGGACTATGACTAGTCCTTCGGGTTCGAGTTGATCCTTGGTTGGTGTTTGTCCCTTCGGATATCTACAAAACAGATACGTCCGTTAGTCTCGCCCCGGGAGTGTATCCCAGGACCAACCTCCGGCGTGAGAGTAAGTATATATTCTTAGAGAGAGAAAGTATAAGTAAAGTTTAAAGAGTGAGATAATTAGTTAACCTTAAATGAAGATTTCTCATCTATTTATATGCTGCTCACATAGAGTGTCAGGCTGATTTGTACTTAATCCCTTATTGTTTGCTTGTTTATGCTCCACTATCATGTACTTAGTGTACTTATTTGTACTTTGGTTCATAGACGGAGGGTTTGGGTCCTACGGATATTGAGATCTGGAAGGTATCGCCCGTTCCTTTCGGATGCTAGTCTGTTCTGCTTGGACATGTTTGGATATGTTTTGTTTGATGTAGGCCCGGACGGTATGTGTCCCGTTCGGCGTATATCCGGAGGGTACATACGCCGACATGTCCCCCCCCCAGTATCATAGTACTGGTTATGCCGATGGTGTGATACTCAAAATTTTGTTTTTGTAGTTTTCCGATGGATAAGTCATGGTTTTGTCGTGTTAAAGTCATGTGCAAAGTGCCAAATGTAATTAATGTGTTGTTTAAGGAGCGTCGTCGTTTTTTACTGGGCCTTTTAGACTGGAACACGTGTGCGTATTTTGAGTCGTGCGGCTTGGATGATGACACGTCAGCCTTGCGTGTGACGTGTCGTTTCGCGCCTCTTTTTACTGCCTATAAATAGTTCATCCCATTTCATTTTCACCACTGTAATTTCTCTCTCTAGATTCACACAGATTTTCTGACATCTTTTCTGTCCGTATTCCGAACGGTTTTCAGTGCGATAGTTTGCATATATCATTTTCGAGGTACGCCTTTGTCCGTGGTGTGTATCTTTAGTATTTTTGTTATTTGGCTATACTTTTCCTTCTCTCGGATTTATTATGTCAGAATCTACGGCTTCGGTTGATTATGAAGATGTTTCGATGCCGGAGGATTCTCATGTTAAAAAGACATTCTTAAGAGGCAATCCATGATGGACGAGGACGATGTGCATGCCCTGGTTGTGACTTTCAGAATACCGGTAGATTTACACCCGCGGGTTCCTCCGAAGGGCATGACGATGAATCAACTTCCCGACGATGCCATTGGCTTGTACGTAGAGTATTTCTTTGAGGGTGGTCTCACAGTTCCCTTCTCTACTTTCCTCTTAGATGTTATTAGGTATTTCAAAGTTCATATCTCTCAGCTGGTTCCTCTTGGTATGCATTGTGTTACTCTTTTCGAAGTGTATTGCCAAAGCATGCACATTCCTCCTACCACTCCTTTGTTCCATGTTTTTTATAAACTTAGTAAACAGGGCTGTTGGTTTTCCTTTGAAAAGCGTGTTCATGCGGATAGGAAAGTTTGTTTTAGGGATTTTCCCTTTTGTCTGAAAGGTTGGAAGTATCAGTTTTTCTTGATTGATAGACGAGTCATTCCGTTCGCTATGCCTTGGAGGCATCAAGATTCGGATGTTTCGGATCCGTTTCCGAAGAATGAATATGATGTTGCTCATGCCGAAAGGCTAGCCGAGACGGTCATTGAGCTGTTGCAAGTCCCACAAGGGTTTCTCTATGCCTTGGGTTTGTCTGATCATTGGGAGTTACCCGGTTTTCGACCGGCTTTGAGGGACGAGCAGGGGAGGGGTATAGCGTTTATATACATATTTTCTTTTGTTTAATTGTAGGTTTTGTTTGTCCGCAGGTGTCACTATGTCAAGCTATTTGAAGAAACCATCCCTGCGTAAGGACGTTAATGTGGTGAAGGGGGACCAATATCCGGACGGTCATGTGTGTGAGATGCACATTATTAAACCCCTGGGGTCCAATGTTGAGGTTCTGGAGAAAAGTGCTGATTTAAAGAAGGTCGAAGTTCTGAGTGAGAAGGTTTTGGATGCCAAAGATAAGAAGAAAAAGCAGGCCACCAAGTTGGGATTGAAGAAGCCTCCGAGCAAGAGATCCGGAGGGAATGTTTCTTTTCGTGTTTAGAAGATGAGCAAATTGTCTGTTGATGATACTGTTATTGACCTGGATGCTGTCGAAGGTGTTGCTAACCCGGAGCCTATCCGATCAGTTTTTCCAAAGGAGGTTCCGTCTGCTAGGGTTGAAGGACAAAGTGGTCAGGCTGGTGGTTCTGAAGCTGGTACGTTGATGGAAATGACTTTCTTTTTGTTAGTATCCGATTGTATACGTCAGCTTGCTAGTTAGTTGTGTTACAATTATTGCATATGTGCTATTTGTTTATTTGTTAGTAAAGGTTTTTATTTCTTATTTTTAGGGGGTTCGAAAGGTACTTCCTCCCGTCCGGGCAAGGAGGCACTTGAGGAGGATGATATTGAAGTTGACATTGAGGGGGATGATGAAGATGATGCATGTGCCCGGATGGTTAGTGAAGAGGGGCACACGGATGAATAGCTCCAACATTTGCAGAGATATGATGATAAACTTGGCTACTCCGGGGGAGGAAAAGTATTTGGATACTCATGGTGACAGTGATGCCATTCAGCGGGCCTGGTTATTGTTGGGTAAGAATGCTATGGCTCAGGCTGATCTCATTTTCCGCTATGAGTCTCTTCTTGGTGATCATCAGAAGCTAACTGCCACCCACGAGGTCTGTGACAAAACCTTTGCGGACAACTGGAAAAAATTTGGTGAAATGGCAGAGGAATTGAAGAAGGTTAAGGATGAGCATGCAGAATGTGCTAATGTTGATCCGGAGGGTGTGAAGAAGCTGCGCTTGGAGCATGCTAGTTTGGAGGATAAGGTTTCTCAGTTGGAGACGGAGAAAGAGGAGTGGAGGAAGGTTTCCGGTAAACAAGCGGAGAAAATTAAACTTTTGGAAGCCCAGCTGAAGGACACAAGGTTGAAATTGAGTGATGAAGAGATGGCGTGTCAGGAGCTCCGTAAGGAAAAGCAAGATATAGCCATTGCTGCTAGGAATGCAGAGGTTGACCGAAACCGGATTGTTAACGAGTTTATTTCGGAGGCTATTCGCCGTTTGTTGAGTAGTCATGAGTTTAGGACGACCTTGGTCGAGCCCTTCAACTTGTTTTATCAATCAGGGTTAATAGACGGAGCTAATATGGGGAATGAACCGGAGGAGGCGGCTAAACTGTTGGAGGATGTGGAGGGTATTGATATGGAAGCTGATAAGAAGTATCAAGGGTTGTATGATCAAGCACTCTCCAAGGATTACCCTTTCATTCAGAAGATCTGCAAGACCATCCATCGTAAGTATGATGAGTTGATGGCAATCTTCCCTGACCTTGCTCCTTCTGAGGCTGAACAACCTACTGCTTCGGGTTTGACTTCCGGGCCTGTGACTGAACCTCACGTTGAGAATATTTCTGCCCAGGATTCCTCGGATCAAAATGCTTCGGCCTTTATCTGAAGAGTTGTTTGTTTAAGAATCCGTGTACCTCCATTTTGACTATGGGTTCAGGTATTACGGATTCTTTGTGAAGCTTTTATCAAAATTTCCTTCCGCTGGTTCATGTATGTTGGGGTTCGGGTACTTCCATTTTGACTATGGGCTTAGGTACTCCGGACTCCTTGTGAAGCTATTTATCAAAAGTTCTTTGTGAAGTGGATGTTAGTTTTTAGTTTTCTAGATGATGTTAAGCCTTGCCGACAGAGTAGATGATGGATGTACTAGAGTTCCGTCTTTCTGTAGTCTAGGGCCTTAACGGCCAATCGGAACAAATGATGTAATAATTTTTTAACTCTGAATATATATATCATTTTACTTTTTCCTTTTGATTGTATGTATGTATTTGTCTCTACGTCTTGTCATACTTGATTCTATGCTAATATGCCGAAAGGTGTGAGTCCGTTGGGTTTGTCTTGTTAGACGTTCGTTGTTAGTTGTATGTTGATCACTGCGTTTGTTATTCCGATATGTTCTAAACTTGTAGTCATTCGGAAATTTATTACTTGGTATTTTTTCTTAGTTATTCGACTGTCGAGTCGTGTGAGTCCTTAGTAATTTGACTTTTGGTTGATAGGGAAACTTGTGCCATTGGGCACTTGGCCTTGGTAGTTTGGCTCTTGGCCGTTAGGGCAACCTGTTCCGTTGGGCACTTGTCCTTAGTAGTTCAGCTCTTGGCCGTTAGGGCAACTTGTGTCGTTAGGCACTTGGCCTTAGTAGTTCGACTCTTAGCCGTTAGGGCAACCTGTGCCATTGGGCACTTGGCCTTAGTGGTTTGGCTCTTGGCCGTTAGGGCAACCTGTGCCATTGGGCACTTGGCCCTAGTGGTTCGGCTCTTGGCCGTTAGGGCAACCTGTGCCGTTGAGCACTTGGCCCTAGTGGTTGGCTCTTGGGCGTTAGGGCAACCTGTGCCGTTGGGCACTTGGCCTTAGTAGTTCGGCTCTTGGCCGTTAGGGCAATAATAATGTTAAGCGAAATTGCAGCTTCCCTTTTTCAGGAGCACATCTGCATATGATTTTTATTAGAAGTAAGAAAATGGCTTATAAGCCTTACAGAAAATCTTTCAGATATTTCCTATTACATAAAACACTTATTTAAATTAATTGCGTGCGCGGTCCGGGGGACTTCTACATCGTCCATGGTTTGAAGTTTGTAGGTGCCATGTTGGTAAGCTTCCGTTATTCGATAGGGACCTTCCCAGTTCGGCCCTAGCTTTCCCTGGTCTTCCACTCTGCTAGCCTCATTCTTCCGGTACACAAAATCTCCCACTTTAAAGGCTTCAGATCGGACCCTTCGGTTATAGTATTGCTCCACTTTCTTTTTGTATTTGGCTTTTCTTATTGCCACCATTTCCCATCGTTCCTCTAGTAGGTTCAAATTTAGGTTAATCTCATCGTCATTGCTTTCCACGTTTTCCATTATGGTCCGAAAGGTTGGCATGCCGATTTCAGCCGGAATGACTGCTTCGCTTCCGTAGGTCAAACTGAAGGGTGTTTTTCCATTGCTGGTTTTCAGGGTGGTGCGGAATGCCCATAGTATGTTTGGTAATTTGTCGACCCATCCGGCCCTTTCTCTTCCGAGTCGTGATTTGAACCCTTTCATCAAAGTTTTGTTGGCCCTTTCTACTAGTTCGTTGGCTTGAGGGTGAGCTACGGCTGTATTCATCTGGGTGATGTTCAGCCTTTCGCACCAGCTTTTGAATGGGTCTCCAATGAAGTTGCTTCCGTTGTCTGTGACGATTATTTTAGGAAGTCCGAACCTACAGACAATGTCGTCCCATACAAATTTCTTTACTTCTTTTCCGGTTGTTTTGGCTAACGGCTTTGCCTCCATCCACTTTGTGAAATAGTCTATGGCCACTATGACGTATTTAACCTTTCATGGGGCTTCGGGTAAGGGTCCTAACACATCCATTGCCCATTGGTAAAAAGGCCAAGGTACCATAACGGAGGTCAATACCGTTTTTGGCAACTTGGGAATCGGAGCATGTATTTGGCATGAATCGCATTTTTGGATTACTTCTCTGGTGTCTCGGTGCATGGTTGGCCAATAATAGCCTTGTCTTATAAGCTTGGCTACAACAGATCGTGGTCCGGAATGCATTCCACATGCCCCTTCATGCACCTATCAGATTATATAGTTGGCCTGAAGAGGTCCCACACACCGTAGCATTGGTCCTAGATATGATTTTCTGAACAGCACATCATCGACCAATGTATAGTGGCTTATTTTCATCCGAAGGGCTCGGGCCTCGTTTTGATCTTCCGGCCAGACTCCCTCTTTTAAGCACCGGAGGATGGGTGACATCCAATTCTCCTCCTCCTCTTCTACTATTGCATTGACTATTTCTTCTTCGGTGGATGGTTTTTCCAATACCTCTACCAGGATTTCTTTTGTCAGGTGTTCAAATGCTACGGACGCTAGCTTGCTTAGTATATCGGCATTTTGGTTTTGGGTTCTTGGAATATTTTTTATTTTGAAATGGTCGAAGCAGGTGATGTATTCTTTGGCTTTGGCGAGGTACTTCGTCATGCTTTCCGTATATGCTGTGAAATCTCCGTTGATATGACTTGCTACCAAGTTTGAGTCCACTCGTACTTGCAGAGCCTTTATGTGTATGCTTTTTGCGATTCTTAATCCGGCTAGTAGTGCTTCGTATTCTGCTCCGTTGTTAGTGGCATCGAAATTCAACCGGAGGGCATAGGTATACTCTTCTTTATTTGGGCTGATTAAGACCAACCCTGCTCCGGCACCCTTTTTACTGGATGCTCCGTCGGTGTACAATATCCATTCTTCCGTTTGAGAGATGTCACATATCTCCTTGCCCCTCCTTTTCGGATCTTGGCTAGCCGGTCCGATGGGTATTTCATTTATGAAATCAGCCAAGACTTTCCCTTTGACTGCATTTCGTGGTACGTAAGTGATATTATAAGCTCCGAGCTCTACGGTGTATTTTGCTAACTGTCCAGAGGCTTCTGCTTTGTTCAATATTTGTTTTATGGGCTGATCCGTTATGATCTTGATAGGGCGAGCTTCAAAGTATCGTCTCAATCTTCTAGATAAATGTAGGAGAGCCAAGGCTAAGTTTTCTACCAGAGCATATTTCTTTTCTGCCTCATGCAACGTTCGACTTACGTAGTGCACCGGAATCTGTCGTCCTTCCCTTTCTACTAGCATTACTCCGCTTATTGCTTCTTTTGCAGCCGATAGGTATAAGTACATGTCTTCTTTTGGTTTTGGTGTTGTTAAGTAGGGAAGCTCTAAATTCATTTTCTTCATTTCTTGGAAAGCTTTCTCGGCCATTTCTGTCCATCGGTACTTATCTTTATTTTCCTTCGTGATGTTTTTAAGAGTCTCAATGAAGGATAGGGATCTTTCGGCAGACTTGGATAGGAAACGGTTTAATGCGGCGAGCTTATCGCTTAGGCTTTGCATTTATTTGAGTGACTTTGGTGATTGCATGTCTGCAATTGCCCTGGTCTTCTTGGGATTTTCCCTTATTCCTTCCGAGGTTACCATGTAGCCGAGGAATTTTCCTTCTTCCACTCCGAAGGAACACTTCTTGGGGTTCAGCTTCATGTTGATCTTTCGGAGGTTGTCAAATGTTTCGGCTATGTCGGCCAACAACTCCTTTTCTGTTTGGCTCTTGATTACCATGTCGTCCACATATGCTTCTAATTTTTGACCAATCTGCATTCGAAAGGCGGTGTCTACCAGTTTCTGATATGTTGCCCCGACGTTCTTTAATCCGAATGGCATCTTGACATAGCAATATGTTCCGTGATCCGTGCAGAAGGCCATTTTCTCTTCGTCTTCTTTTACCATTTGAACTTGATGGTATCCCTTGTAGGCATCTAGGAAGCACTTGTAACGGAATCCCATTATTGATTCAATTTTCCAATCGATTTCAGGTAACGGGTAGTAGTCCTTTAGGCAAGATGAGTTGAGGTTTTTAAAGTCGATGCACATTCTCCAACTGTCGTCCGATTTTTTTACTAGCACCGGGTTTGAGATCCATGTTGGATATCGGACGGGCCTAATGATTCTGGCCTTTAACCATTCTTCCACATCTTTGTTTATGGCTTGGTTCTTTTCTTCCAAGAAGAATCTCTTCTTTTAAGCAACAGGTTTGTCTTGGACATTTACGTTGAGCTTGTGTTCGGCCACCCATCGGGGTACACCCGTCATGTCCGATGGTTCCCATGCAAAGACATCCTGATTGTTTTTGAGTAAAGTTATCAATTGTCTCCGTCCTTCTTTTGAGAAATTTCATCCTATCATCACCAATTGGTCTGGGTATGCCGGATGAACCAATATTTCTTCGATTTTTGTGGTTTCATTCATGGCTGTGGTTTCCGGGGGAGTCTTCACTTTAGTTTCTTTTTCTAGTAAGAACTTTTCTTCCAGCTTTCTACATTCCGAAATGATAACTGAACATGTGACCAAAGTAGCTATACCTTTCGGCGTTGGGAACTTCATCATAGAATGTATTGTTGAAGGGATGACCCCTAGTTTTTTGATTTCGGATCGCCCTAGTATTATGTTGTAAGGGGAGGGAGATCTAACTACTGCGAACTTCATAGTTGTCCGGCGATACAGTCCTTCACTTCCGAAACATACTTCCAATTCAATTTTTCCCAACGGTTGGATAGCTTCTCCGGCGAAACCGACTAAGGGTGTGTTTGTTTGTGTTAGTCGAGATCAGATGGAGGAATCAAAATCTAAGAAACAGTGTTCATACATTACTTCCACCGAAGCACCTTGATCCACGTAAACTCTTCTGACCGTATATCATTCCACTTCTGCTTCAACTATAAGTGGTTTGTCTGAGACATCTCCGGGTAAGATCGCAGGGAAACTTATAGGAGCATTCATCCATTCTTCCTTTTGGACCAAGACTTTGCGTTTCCGCCCCCTTTCTTGATATCAGACCATATTAATGACTCGCCCATGGTTGGTGATGATGTACCCTCCGATTAGCTCGAAGGATATCCCTTCGAGTCTGATCGCAACCTACATAATCTAAGGCTCTGGCTAGCCTCCTTAAACTTTCTTTGGCATAAAACTAATCATCAATGATCTAGTTACCAAGTGGGAATTCGCCAATTGAAGGATTAAGCCCTTCGGGGTATCTCTCAATAAAGTTTTAGGGACGGAACGATGCCAAGTCCAAATATTGGTGAGACCAAGTCTTACCCACGTCTCCTCTTTCTCTTTAGCTCCCCCGCTAAACCAGGAGGAGTGGGACACTAAACCCTAGCGGTTACCACAAATCATGGGACACCCCCATGATCTCTCTCAAACGTGTGACCACTCTCCAGGACCGTTTTCTTCACCTATAAATAGTCCTGGACGATGACAAATCTGGTATGCAATCTCTCTCACCTTACTTTACTACATTTACACTTAAACTCTCATACCGATCACTTAACGTAGTGTTTTAGTATTTCTTATTTCAGGTTATATCCAAGCTTGGCGTAATCACAACACCCCTCATTTCCTTTGATCACCATTGAAGGGCTGGTAGTGCAAATTATTGTACAATCAGTGGCGCCATCCGTGGGACCCGCTACAATTAGTCCCGTTATTTCCAAGTAGAATAACCAAGTCAAATATACTCGCTATTATTCCGACATGAATCCAGAAAGAGAGATTACACCCCCATCGGGTTTCTCGTCTTTAACCCCTTTACCCGTAACTGATACCAACAACCTTTCGCCAATCACGGCCTCCACCTTTACCACACGATCTCACCCTGAAATAACGCCAGCCACCACGCATCCATATCAGCTAATCCAGAGCTCATCATTAGCCCCGCCTTTATCGATGCTAATTACGAAGAGCTAGAGTCCTTGTTAAGGGCTCGAAGGAGGCAAATTAGAAACACGGAGATACGAAGGGAGTTAGAATATTCCAGCGATGAGTATGATGAGGAAATTGAGATGGAGCCGAGACCTTCGGTGCCCAGGGCTCAACACCCCATCCTGCGTATTAGGTCTCCTGCGGGTAGAAGGGCTGGAGGAAATAATGTAGGCTTTGAGGGAGTTCCTGAAAGAACTCCCACAAGGAGAGAAAGAACTGTTCTCGAAGGTTCTAATGGGAGGAGCCAAGAAAGGGTAAACATGGAGGTAAACCTACCTCCATTACTAGCGGCACATTTGGGGAGGACCGAAGGAGGAGTTCCGTTGTAGTCATCCCACGCATCTGGGGTGGAGGGAAACCCAGGTTCGGTCAACACAGGAGGAAGTCTCCCTCCCGTTGGCCTGTATTCCCAGTTTCCGATTCAAAGTCATCCTCCCAACCTTTATCCCCCCGTGAATGGGCAACATGGCAATCAGTATTCCTCACAAACTGCCGCACCCTATAACCACCCCATGATATACCTTCCATATACCATGTACAATGGTTACCCTCCGAACACGAGTACACCTCATCCTTTCTACACTAATCAACCCTTTTTTGGGGTGCCCCCTCCTTATAATCCATACCATAATGTTCCCATGAACATACCACCTTACACCTATTCATACGCAGAGCCCGCAGGTCCTACGACACCCTTTGTAAGATGGATTGAAGATTATCCCTTGCTGGATAGTCTAAAGATGCCTTCACATATAGGCACCTATGATGGGAAGGGGGATCCAGATAATTTCTTGCATTTGTTTGATGGAGCCATAAGAATGCAGAAATGGGTCATGCCCGTAGCCTGTCACATGTTCACATATACCCTCCGAGATTCCGCACGTATTTGGTGGAATGGGCAGAAACCGGGAAGCATCATCAACCTTGATGATTTGAAGGCTAAGTTTCGATCTCACTTCAGCCAACATAAGAAGTTTACAAGAACGCACCTCACGGTGCACAACATTAAGCAGAAGGAGAATGAAAGCACAAGAAACTTCGTTACTAGGTACACTGATGAAACTCTGCAAATTCTAGGCTTACACGAAGAGCAACGCATCTCTGGCTTCGTCCATGGCCTACGCAACCGGACTCTTGTGGAATTCTTATCTACAGATCTTCTGGCAACATACAAAGGCCTAATGGAAAAAACATACACGTGGATAGAAGCCAAAGAAATATCCACCAATGGGGCTCCGATGGAGAACAATGAAGGAGTAAAGCCATCTTCGTGGGAAGAATTGAAGAGCAAACACAAAGGCCATAACAGGTTTAACCCATACAACAAGAGTCCTAACTCTGGGTTATGGGAAAGCCTTACAAAGTCCCCAAAGGAAATTTTGGCTACTGAGAAGGCAGCAAAGACCTTCGAACTCCCTCCTCGCATGACAAGCAATGGGAGAAACCGAGATATGACCAAGTACTGCCACTTTCATGAGGATTTTGGTCATGAAACAAAAAACTGCAAAGAATTGAAGAAGCAAATAGAGGAAGCTGTCAAATCAGGGCAATTGACACATCTAATAAAAGGTATAAGAAAGGGAAAAGAAAAGGTCACCGACACTAAAGACTATGTCCATGAGGCTCCAATCCTTATGGTTCGCAGGGGAGGTTTCGAGTCAAAAAAGAAAAGAAATTGAGGAAGGAGCACCCAATGTAGGGGAGGTAACGTTTCCGCCCTTAATGGGTCAACCTCCCTCAGATGATCCTGTAGTCATAAAGGTCCTCATTTTCAATCGAGAAGTTAATAGGGCCTACATGGACTACAGAATTTCTTGTGAGATCATATACGAGCACTATTTCCTAAAGCTCAAACCTTCCATAAGGTCACAAAGGGTAGATTCGAAGATACCTTTAGTAGGCTTCTCGGGAGAACACTCATGGCCTCTAGGTGAAATCCTTTTAGACGTAACCATTGGTGAAGGCCGACTGGCAAGGATGGAAACCCTTACTTTCGCAATTGTAAGGTCAGATTCTCCTTATAATCTATTGATAGGGAGAACCGCCATGCAGAAAATGGGCATTGTGGTATCCACCATACATTCAGCAATTAAGTTCCAAACAGCCAATGGGATAGGGACCGTACTATCCAATTACAACAAGAAAGGGACGCCAGAAGCGGGAAAGAAGATTAAAGAAAATCCCTAGGAGCCTTCGAAGGCTGTCTTGAGCTACGGGGACGCCGAAGAGCATATTGTGATAAACGAGCTTCATCCAGAGCAAACGGTAGTAATTGGAAGACAACTCCCTAATACCTTCAAGGCAAGCCTAAAACAACTCTTGAAGGACAACAAAGATATCTTTGCATGGATATACTCCGATATGATGGGGGTTCCGAGAAGTCTCATGATCGATGGTAAGCCTTTCAAAACGGAACACAAACTCAATGAGTTCAAGCACATTGAGCCTATCAAACAAAAGCACCGGAGCCTTGCGCCGGAGAGAAGCGCTGCAGCCTGTAAAGAATTAGATGAATTAGTATAGGCATGTATACTCAGAGAAGTCAAATACCAAACGTGGGTAGCCAATCCAGTTATGGTAAAGAAAAGTGACGGAGGATGGCGTATGTGCGTTGATTTTACTGACATCAATAAAGCGTGTCCAAAGGACTGTTACCCCCTCCCAGAAATAGATTGGAAGGTAGAGTCCTTATCAGGATTTCGTCTAAAATGCTTTTTAGACGCTTACAAGGGATACCATCAAATACAAATGGCAGTAGAAGACAAGGAGAAAACGGCCTTCTACACGGGAAAGGGCGTCTATTGCTATAAGAAGATGCCCTTCGGTTTGAAAAATGCAGGGGCAACCTACCAGCGTTTGGTGGACAAGGCCTTCAGTAAACAGATAGGAAGGAATTTGGAGGCATACGTTGATGACATGGTCATAAAGAGTAGGACAGAGGAAGACCTACTCTCCGACATTCAAGAAACCTTCAACTAACTAAGAGCCATAAATATGAAGCTCAATCCAAAGAAATGCTCGTTCGGTGTCGAAGAGGGGCAATTCCTGGGGCACTTGATCACGAAGCAAGGAATCAAAGCAAACCCTTCAAAAGTGAAAGCTATCACTGATCTGCAAGCCCCAAAGACATTGAAGGAGGTACAAAGCCTTAATGGAAAGCTGGCAGCATTGAGCAGGTTTTTGTCAAAGGGTGCAGATCGATCACTACCGTTCTTTAAGACCCTTAAAGGATGTATGGATAAGAAAACTTTCCAATGGAGTATCGAAGCCGAAGCTGCCTTTCAAAAGTTGAAGGAGTTCATGGAAATCCTGCCAACACTCACAACCCCAATTAATGGAGAAGTACTGTATATGTACATCGCAGCGTCACATGAAAGTATTAGCGCAGTACTCCTGGCAGAAAGAGAAAAGAGGCAAGTTCCGATCTACTTTGTGAGTCGGGTTTTGCAGGGAGCTGAATTAAATTACCCATAATTGGAAAGGCTAATTCTTGCTCTAGTCCACGCCGCAAGACGCCTCCGAAGGTACTTTCAAGCTCACCCAATCATGGTATTAACTGATAAGCCCATCAAACAAATATTATCGAAGCCCGAGAAATCGGGAAGGGTATCTAAATGGGCCATCGAATTGGGGGAGCATGAAATAGAATACAAGGGGCGAAACTTCATAAAAGGTCAAATACTCGCAGGCTTCCTCGCTGAAACTCCTTTCGAACCAGGAAATGATAAGGTAACTCCCAAGAAGGGGCCTTCGAAAGAAGGGGATAACTGGAAGTTATTCACAGATGGAGCCTCAAGCTCCGACGGTTCAGGGGCAGGATTGATGTTAGTCAACCCAGAAGGAAAAGAATACACTTATGCACTGCGATTCGAATTTGAGGCGACCAACAATGAAGCCGAATACGAAGCTTTGTTAGCAGGCCTACGCCTAGCTAAAGACATGGAGGTACGCAACCTTTCGATTTTTGTTTACTCACAGCTGGTAGCCAACCAAATCAAAGGCTCCTATGAGGCAAGGCAGTCCACTATCAAATAATACCTGGATAAAGCAAAGGAAATCCTACAGGGATTTGAATCCTACACCATTGAGCACGTCCGAAGGAACCAAAACAAGAAGGCAGATGCGTTAAGCAAGTTAGCCTCAATGACCTTCGCGCACTTAACGAAAGAAGTCCTGGTTGAGGTGTTAGCTGAAAGATCTATCCAAAGGAAGGAAGTATCCGATATAATATCCGAGGAAGAAACTAACTGGATGACTCCGATAAGGGAGTACTTAATAAGCGACATTCTACCGGAAGATCCAAAGCTAGCAAGAAAAGTCAGAATCAAAGCTCCTCAATACATGATAATAGGAGACTACCTCTACAGACGATCTTTCCTATCCCCATGGCTTCGTTGTGTCGGGCCTAAGCAGACTACAAACATAATCAATGAAGTTCATGAAGGATCGTGCAGTCTACATGCAGGACCCCGCTCCATTGTCTCTAAAATTATGAAGTTGGGGTACTACTGGCCATCAATGCACAGGGATGCAATGGAAATAATACATAAATGCGAGGCGTGTCAGATCCACTCAAAGGTTGATGCGTGGGAATCGCAACAGGCTTTACCTCTCGAGGGATCTTGAGAAGCTTACAACCCCCACCAGGCAGTGTACCTGATCGTTGTAGTATAGTATAGTGACAAGTACCGGGGGATTGATCGTTCAGCTAGGAATAGTGTCGTTAAGATCGAAATTAATCTAACTAGGTCTAAAGGTGAAGGATGATTCTTTTTGTGTTTTTATATTTTATGAAAAGCAAGTAAAAATCTCGGGTATTGGGAGAGTGGGCGGAATTAGTTGCTAATCAACTAACCCAAAAGCTACTAATTAAACTAATAAACAAGAAAATAAACTAAGGTTCTACAAGATAAGTGAAGCATGTCTACCCATGATATGTTACTCCTTGCTAGCTATCCAATCCTACCTATTGAATTGTAACCTTGTTTTAATTAACGGGTTGTATTCCTTAATACCATTCATGGGGTATCGCACATAACTCCCCAATTCTATGAGCTCTTATCTCCTCCTATACCATGCCCAGCACAACCATAGGGATTGTAAACAGTGGCTCATGCATTAAATACAACCAATAAAGACCTTAGTGCAATAGGTTCATGTTTCCTAAGACGTTCAAGCATGTTACCATTTGGAGATCTGCCAGTTTTCTTAAGCCTAACATATAAATCATTCAATCAAAACAAGAATCAATAGGAAACAAGGATTATAAACTAAACCAACAAGATCTATTGAAGTTGTCACGCCTTAATTGACGGAGATAGACACAACATCAACAAAAAATCAATGAGATCTAATCAATTATATACAAGTTTCACATAATCATAAGTAAACACAAGGTGAATTAGCAAATCATCATCAAAGAAGAGCAAACAACAATGATAATGGAAAACATAATTAAGATAGAATCATCAAACCAATACATGATGTTTATGGAGTGATTGAAACCCTCTAAGTTGCTGGAAAAACACCCACCTAAACCCAGGAATCGACCTTAGGGTTTAGGGCTTACAAAATGTGAAGTTATGAAGTTATATTTATAGGCATGTTTTCTGTCGGCCCTTCTTGACAGCGTCAGCCCGTTACTCTTGACGCCGTCAAGACCATTTTTTCACCAAATTGTAGATCTCTTCGTCCTCTTCGCGTGGGCTTTTGAATCACCTAAATCCGAGTTCGTATGCAAAAGTTATGACCAAAACAATATCAGCTACTTCGTGCGCAAGTTTTGACAAGTTAACACGTGACGGCCTTGGGTGACGCCTTCACATTCTCTCTGGGCCGTCACCACTTTTACTCTTGACGCCGTCACCAAAATGCTCTTGACGCCGTCAGGTACTGTTCCCAGCATGGAAAATTAAGTCTTTGGCGTTTTCTTCACTTTTATGCTCCAAAAACGTCCAAAATGCTTCCTTTTCCAGAATTCACTCCCAAAGGACCTAAAATCACAAAAGGAACGATTTAGGGAAATATTTGATCAAATAAATTCGAATTCGGGCTTAAATGACCCCCTAAAAGTGGTTCATTTTTCGCCTCATCAAAGGTCCCAAGACTACCTAAACAAGATATGACTTCTGTCACATCTGCGTGGCCTTTTTCCCAACGGGGAATTAACATAGTAGGACCTCTGCCAGTAGCACCAGGAGGAGTGAAGTTTTTGGTCGTAGCTATCGACTACTTCACCAAATGGGTTGAAGCCAAGCCTTTGGCATCTGTGACAGGCAGACACATAGAAAAATTCATATGGGAACACATCGTTTGTCGCTTTAGAGTCCCTCACATCATCATCTCTGACAATGGGAAGCAATTTGCCGAAGGGGTATTTCCTACTTTTTGCAATGGTTTAAAAATCAAGCAATCGTTCACATCCATGTACCACCCTCAAGGTAATGGTCAAGTAGAAGTTACCAACAGAGACATTATCAATGGAATCGAAAGAAGGCTAGGACGAAGTCACCAAGGGTGGGTGGATGAATTACCCCAAGTTCTATGGGCTCATAGGACACATCCCAAGTCGAGTCACGGGGAAACGCCTTTCAGCCTCACTTATGGCACAGAAGCTGTCATCCCATCAGAGATAAGCGTGGAAACGGAGCGCATTATGGACTTTGAAGCCTCAGAAAACGAGGAAAAGCTTCGAGATAATCTGGATTTACTCGAAGAACGAAGAGAAATAGCCTCCATCAGAGAAGCTACGTACAAGCAAAAGTTAGAAAAATATTACAACAGCAGGGTTCGGCCCTCGAGCTTCAAACCAGGCGAATATGTCCTTCGACTTAACAGCGCAAGCAAAGCCGAATACCAAGGGAAGTTGGGACCAACATGGGAGGGGCCTTACGTAGTAGCTAAATCCTACGGTAACGGAGCCTATAAGTTAGCAACAATCTTTGGGGAAGAAGTTGACAGGACATGGAATGGCACCAACCTTCGTAAGTTTTAAATATAAAACTTACAACCTTCCAGAGAATTTGTTTATTTCAAATTTATGTATTGGACTCTTCTCATTCGGGGAAAGAAACATTAATGGTAGGCGTCTTAGTATTCATTTCATAAAATGATCCTCCCTACCCAATTAATGATACAACGTATTTCCCTTAAATCTCTTGTTTCGTTTTTACAACAAAGATTTATTCAGCCAAGTACTACAAGTCTCAATGTTCGAAGGATGATATTTATGTTTTGTACATGACATCCATATAGTTCACATTGACTTTCCTAAAACGTCTATGGGCATTCGAAGCCCTATGACTATAAGGATAAAGATGGAGTGGGTCGCAACCCTCTGTTAGCAGTTAAATTATACGATTGCTTAAAAATCTTGGTTCAAAATACACACGATAAAGATACTCATCTACAGTAACCATAGGTTGTATATTAACGTTAATACATAACGTTGAGAGAAAAGAATCATATAATCGAAGGATAATAAAAAGAACATCCTATGGCAAGTAGATAACAAATAAGCAAGCATCCTAAAAATTAAAGTAGCAAAGAGAAAACATATTCGGAGAGTACAAACCACCTCGGGATAAACCATTGCCAACAAGGCAGTATTTATGCATTCATTGATGAAGAGGGATCTTCTTGACAAGAGGGAAACTTCACACCAGAAGCCCTCCTATTTGGTGAAGATGGCCGAATTCTACTAGGCTTCTTCGATAACAATTTTTCAACGGAAGCTTTCGGATCTTTGGTAACCTTCAAAAGAAATGGAAAGTCTGCCGAAGCAAACGCATTGCTGGCAACATCATATTCCTTTCCATGTGAAGTACGATAGTAAGGAACCTTCGACAGGATCATAGGCTTCCCAGTTTCAGCAATCTCTTCCAGGGTAGTACATTTCCCATGGAATATGGCAGCATTCACCAAGTTGGCCACCACTTGTCCGACCTCATCACTATGATACAACTCCATAGGAATGTAAGGAATAACCTTGGCCACTACATCTGCCCTATCTTTCTGAAGACTTTCAAATCGAAGGTTTAGAGCATCCGTCTCCTGTTGCAACTTGATTTTTTGCTCCATGAGTCTGTTCTTTTCAGATTTAAGACTTGCACACTTCGACTCAAGCACAGATACTCTCTCTTTTAGCCCAATTGCTTTGGCCTACTCCATCTTGAGCCTACCACACTCAGCTTGGGCTTCCTTTAGTCGAGTGGCAAGCTTCATGATGTTGGATTGAAGATCTTGCACAATGGGATTCTTCTCAATATCCTCCGTAGCCCTGTCACACTTTGACTTCAAGTCAATGATCAACTGCTCCCTATGTTCTTCTCGAGCCATAACTACATTTAACTCTTCTTTAGCATTTTTAACAATCTGTATCAATTCTCTTGTTCGGCTGATAAGATGGTTATCTAAAACAGCTTGCCTTATGTAGTTCTTGTCATGAAGATCACACAGCTGCTCTATTGACATATTGTCAAGGGTTTCCTTCCAGCGGCCTAGAATAACACCTTCAACCAATCGGTGGCAGGCTTGAGAGTTGGGGAGTTCCTTAGTGTTCGATAAACCTACACATTATCAAATTAAGAGTGTTTTTGAGCTTTTAATTAAATTTTGTGGAAGTATATAAGATGTAGTGAGCTCTTACCATGAATGTCTTCATCATCTGAACCTTTAGAGAGTAGGGCAACAGCAGCCTTATCTTTGGAGTTCTTCTTATTTGAAGCTCTGGATAAGAGAGTGGGTATGTCAAGCTTCCTCTTGATTGGAGGCTTCGAAGCCTTCATTTCAGTCCCTTTCCTTTCACGATCCCTGTCAGCTATACCAGAGGTACCGACATACGTCTTGGGGACATCATCGGAGGAAAGGATCTCCATGTCAGGAAAGGCTTTGATTGCCAAAAGCACCTCCTCAGCATTAAGGGGAATCACTTCTTCAACTAATGCCGGTGGCTCCAGCACTATGGCATCCACGTCATTATTGTTGACTGAGGTTGAAGGGAAACCCACCCCGTAGCTGAATTCTCTAGGATCCCTGGTGTTAATACAAATATCGCCTAAAAACGTTATTTATATTTTACGATCTTTGCTAAGTTTTGTTAATGACAAAGTATGAACTTTAGCTAGGAGTAAATCATCACTTTAAGTGTTTAAGTCTTGTTTAAACTAAGGTTTACATCTCTTTTAAACAAAACATTGTTTTTATTTATTTAATTAGAAAGTGTCTTGTCACATCACATTTATTTTTTAATATAGTAAGGTCACATCACATTTAGGGCAAGCTTTGTCAATATACATTTATGGTAAGAAGTGTGTTTGACTTACTAAGTGGTTGCTTGCAAGTTTAGTGTTTGACTTGATATTATGAGATGTGACATTGTTTGGTTTGCAAGAAGCAATGAGATGTGACCTTGTTTGGTTTGGAAGATTTATTGCAAAAACAACTGCAGCCCTGGCGGTACCCTGGGGATACATGGGAGGAACCCTTCTGAGGGGTCCGCCGTATCCGCCAGACCTGCATAATAGTTTGCTATAAATACCAAACCATTTGTTAGTTTTGAGTCACCCTTTTAGGACATATTTTCACATTCTCTCTAAACTAACTCAGTAACATTTTGTCTTGTGTAATTCTCTTATGTAGCAAGGGACTTCACAAGATCATTTAAGAAGTTACAAGCTTCAACTCTAAAGTTGGAGGTCTTGGTAGCTTGGTCATGTATAAGCTTTGGAAGTTTATACTTCATTTGTGTCTTGTATGTAGAAGTGATTGGTTAGTATTTTAGGCCTCAAAATACATAGTGTGTCGGGAGTTGTTATACCCTTGTAAAAGAACTAAAGGGAGTGGTTGTACCCTTGGTAAAGAACTCTACATCTAGCTTAGTGTCGGTAAAAGTGTAAGCGGCGATGGGAGTGGTTGTACTCGTGTAAAAGAACTCGACATCTAGCTTAGTGTCGGTAAAAGTGTAAGCGACATTTTAAAGGTTTTCTCTGCCGGTGAAAGGAGCTTGTTGATTATTGCTTATAACTCTCGAGTTGGAAACTCGGGGTGTGGATGTAGGGCAAGGAAAAAGAGTCCTTGTAGCCGAACCACGATAAACAATCGTGTTGTGGTTTGATCGTTTCTTTCTTTATCTTTGCTTATTACATGTGGATCTTTAGTTAGAATTGCTAGTTACATATAAAGCTTTTCAAAGAACTAAACAAGTAAAGATGTGTTTGTATCTTCAAACAAAAGTAAAGCTTTTCAAATAACTAAACAAGCAAAATTAGGATCATCACAAGTAAAGCTTTTCAATGTATGAAACTAGTAAAGTTAGAATTGTTATTTACATAAAAAGCTTATCTAAGAATCAAACATATAAAGTTGTGCTTATATCTTTAAGCAAACGTAAAAGTTTTCTAAAAGATATTCAAGTTAAAAATGACATTAAAAAGCGATAAACTATTCAACCCCCCTTATAGTTTTCCACAATTGGCATCAGGAGCTACGTTACTCAAGATCTTTAAAATAGAATGTATTTTAAAACTTGGATCGATCCATGGATTTTGAAAATCTCAAAGAAGGGCAACCTATTCAAAACCCACCGCTATTTGAATAAGAAAACTTAATTGAATGGAAAAGTAATTTTTGAAAACCATGTGAAATCAATTGATCAAGATCTTTGGCATATTATGTCTTTTGGTGATTTCAAATCAAAGAAAACAAGTTTTGAAAATCAAGATAACTATCTCAAACTTGATAAAAACACTAAAGCTAAAACAATAATTTATAAAGCTTTAGTACCTAATATGAAAGAATGTATTTGTGTCAAACGGCTAATGATATTTGGAAATATATGTTAAACTTTCATCAAGAAATATGTCAAGTCAAAGATGATCAATTTGATCTCACATATAAATTAGAAGTCTTAGAAATATTAATTGATTGACATTTAGTTGAGATAAATACATGTACTACTAGTTTTAATGTTTGAAATGAAGGTGTAAGTGAAGATGATTATTCATGTCGAGCTCTTTGTGGACTTGCTTACGATTCATGGAATAACACGGATGAAGATGAAGCCAACCATCCGGTTTGTGATTCTCAACTAGATAAAACATCAAGCAAGGTACATTTTAAAACCAAACACTTTTGCTTTGATAAATTTATCCTAGAGTTTTCTAAACTTGAAAATGAGTCTAAACGGTTATGCAACATGGACCTAAATATCTATATATACATTATATATAACAGGAGGCATTTGAAGGAAATGCCACCTCATTGCCCAGTCAATGCCCAGTAATTCATTATCTGCCATGTCATCATCACATTCTGTCCATGTAAGCAATTTTTTAATTGTCTTTTATAATTAATTCCAGTCGATGTTTTTTAATATGTATTCAATTTTTTTAAATTCGTATTAAAATTTTATTTTATTTTTTTAGGATATTTTTTCAAAAAAGACACCCCCTCAAGGATCGAACTCTGGATGTTAAGAACAAATATATAAACTACTCAACCATCGGACCATTTACATTTTTATAATGGAATTTGTAAATAATAATTGATATTGGAGTTTGCAAACTATTCAAAATATACATATCACCATATATATATTCCTTAATTATACCTATACAATCCAAATTACGGAGTAATTAATATACGGGTTTTTATTTATTAAACAAAACCCTAATTTTTCCTCAACCATCTTCCCTGATGATCCATTTTTTTCTTTAATGCTTTATTATGTTCATAATTGTTGTTTAACTTTTGTGCATATTATGTGTTTTTCAGGTACATAAAGTCTTTTTTATAATCAAACACGAATCTAGAATCCAATTCAACAAGATCCAAAACAGGGTACAAAATTTGATGGCTATGTTTAAATGCAATTGCATGTAAGCACCAAACCTAATATCTCAGTGTTAGTAGATAACTTATTGTAATCAAACATTACTTCCACAAAGTTTACTTACTTATGAAGATTTTATGTTTTTCATCTTTGTACATTTTATCTTAGTTTCATCTTAGTTTTAGTTTGGATTCGATTATCGCTTTGCATGGTTTTGGCTTTTTGAAATTGTCTTTGTATGATTTTGGTTTTTTATTTGTTCCATAAGTCAATTTTTTTAACACGGCACAAGTTTTGCATGCCTAATCTATAAAGTATTTTAATGATGAGAAAGGTGGTCATGTATCTCATTGTTGTTGTAGGTAAATTGGAGAACAAAAAGGAAAGTTATATGCAATCAATGTTCCTTTGAAGACAAAACCCAACAACAAATACAGTGAGTACCTGTGTTTTTGGTTTTTGATTATATAAGACCGTTGTATTGGTTGCTCGCAGGTTACATGTTTTTTGACATTCAGTTTTGAGAGTGAGTATATTATTATTATTAGGGCGTCTCTGTAATGTTGCAGGGTACGTTTTCTATCAATGAGTTCAAGATTTATTTATCATCAACTTATTTTTTAACAAATAGATTTAGGGTTTTTTTTTTTTTTTTTTTTTTTTTTTTTTTTTTTTTTTTTGCATTTTTTGGAAATTATATATGAAATATTTATGAAAAAGATCTAATCTTGATGGTGCGTTTTCAACATATTTTAGTTTGTGTGATGTACCTATATAGTATACTTATGATTGGTTCGCTAATATGGCTGCTGCTGGACCCGTTACGCATTAGAAGTTTCGACTCTTCCCGAATTCCCAATTCATGCATGCAGAGGTTTAGTTGATGGTACGTTTGTGCTTATAACAAATTATGCATTGCTATTATGCTAGCGATTAAGCAAGTAGAATATATGTACACATCAGTAACCTCGCTTGGATCTATGATCATCATGTATATATAACAATGGAAATCCTATATGAAAGTATGACAAACCTGTGAAAGTCCTATATGAAACTTCATTTGATATGCTTGATAATCATTTAGACATTTTGTATGTTATAAAGTCATATAGATATTTTATATGGATCTCTTAGAAATCATGTAGTTAGTCTTATTAGGGTGATTTTTTTGCAAATTGCATGTGCCTTTATTTGAGTATGTGTGAAATATGAGAACTTAATCTCTGTTTATGAGCTCCTGCCTAACAGATTCCTAGAAGACAAATTACATGGTAAGGTTTCTTTAGGATCATGTTCATTGCAAGTTTATTTAGAAACGTGTAATGATTTCTTTTATTTCTTTTTGGTATTTAGGTTTATCAAA
Source organism: Artemisia argyi (assembly GCA_030686995.1). Lineage (NCBI taxonomy): Eukaryota > Viridiplantae > Streptophyta > Magnoliopsida > Asterales > Asteraceae > Artemisia > Artemisia argyi. The sequence goes on along the minus strand of CM060709.1, from coordinate 229,563,533 downwards.
TGATAAATATATTTTGTAGTGTGAAATAAGATTAAATATAGTCATTGGAGTCACTGAAACGTCAGAATATTTGAATAAAGAATGTCAGAATATTCAGGTTTATCAAACGTCAGAATATTTGAATAAAGAATGTCTGAGGCCAGTTATTCATCGCGACGTCAAGTCTCCTAACATTATTCTCTTTGATGAATCTGAGTCACAAGTTCGTGCCTATACAGCGTGGTATCAACAACGAGTATTACAAATGTGATAACTTTAAGATTATGGATTGCTTATACAACGTGGTATGTGTAATACCCTTATGAGGAATTAGTTACATAACTAATAATTGCCTTTAAAGTGTGTTTTGGAGTGCTTATATCAGACTTTTTAATCTGCAAAAAAAAAATAAGCATACTTTTTAGCATTTATTTATTCTTAATATAAGCCTTTTCAGTAACTACTTATTTGCTTGATACACTTGGAAAAGAAATCCAAAACACCCTTCAAGTGTGCAATAAGCAACAAAGATTTAGCACTGACATTTTCAGTTTGTTGCATTTGCAGTGTGAGAATAGCCATATTCCATGCACTTCATGTTGCGCTAAGCTGAAAAGAAAATGTCCCTTTAAAGGTGCGCACATGCCGCTTGCATTTTCAGTTTTTCATTTGTACAATGATGGTATACATAAAAACATATAGTTCTTTTATACAGTTTAGGTAAAATATGGTCATGAAAACTGTATTTTTCGATGACATTTAATCTGAGTTATAGTGATAGTATTTTTAGTTCGTTACAATGCTAATCATGTCATTGTTGTTTTTTTCCCTTTTGCTCAGAGCTTGAAGCACAAACCAAATGGGAGGTTTGTCGTTGTTTGTGGTGATGGTGAATACATTATATATACAGCTTTACTATGGAGAAATAGATCATTTTGGCTTTGCACTGGAGTTTGTTTGGCCCACTGATGGTGACTATGCTGTAAGGGAGAGCACATCTAATGTCAAGATATTTAGTAAATCACTCCAGGTTCGTACACTTCTAATGCGTAATAGTCTTTGTTTTAGGTCCATCACGATTCATTAACTGATTATAGTGTTTGTTATTTTCAATATCGATGGAGTTTGTTGTTCAAAAGTGCCTACTAAAAGCTTGAACTTGAGTGAATTTGGTTGTGAATTAAATAGTGTGCCATGAGGTGTAGATGAATTGGCCAAGAATGATCAAACTGGAATGGAAACACCAAAAACCAAATCCATACTCTTAATCTTTGTTTCACCTTGACAACTAACACATTGGATATAAGAAATAATTCCCAACTAAATGGTCTGAATGTTCCTATGTGACATTGGTACCTGATAAATGTACTCAAGATGTTATTGACCTGCAGAGAATCGGTAATCCAAATTGTGCGGCTCGCGCTACTGCTTTAAATGAACGCAACAGCCACTTCCACAGGTAAACTGTGTTTATTCTTATGTTTTAGAGGTGGATGCATTGAAAGTGCGTCGTTTGGCTTATTCATATACTCAAAACTTTCAATAAAAAATCAGCTATTTGTCATCTACTACTATTGGTTTATGAAAGACTATTATAGTTTAGAATAATAACCAACGCGAAGATGGTGTGGTTGGTCATATGTAATGAACCCTTGCATTTCAAAATTTGTTAATCTCACTTTAAGTTATCACATGTCATTTGCTAATCCATACCATATCTGTTGCGTAGGACCTCCAATAGAATATAATGCCTTTGGTTCCTGTCATTGTGTGTGTGCAAGTTTTCATGCCTGATTTTGGTACGAGGAAAGGCTCAGCAGTTGAAATTCGTCGAAAAGGCAAACTAAATTCATTACGGTCTTACAGACCCTATCAGCTTTATGTTAAAGTCGGACACTAAGTGATTTTATATTACAATATATATTTCTTCTTCTTTTTTCCTTTTTTGCTACTTTTATATATATCAAGCAATGAAATACGTAAGCTGGTTGCAAGACACTCCACCTGACCCGTTTTGACATCCTGGTCAGACCTTTTTTCGCATTCAACTTTTATAACCTATTACCCAACCACTGGATGTCTCATCACAAGTTCTTATTTTTTATGTTTCTAATATAACCTCACATTCATGCAAGCACCGCCTTTAAAATTCACTTAGGTGCATAGTAAATTAGTTATACAGAACAAAGTCAAAGATTGTTCTTGAATATGTTAATTCGTAGAAAGTAGACATATTTGGATAGAACTGAAACATGCACAAAGAATGATCACATTGATTGATTTACTCTTTCTCACCTCTAACTTTATTCTAACAGTTCGGATATGTTTCTCTCATACTGAGGAAAAAATAGAGTAAATTTTGTCATAAGTAGCCGTAATAGTTTATTTTACTTTTGTTGTTAATACTTAATTCAGTTTGTTTTTTTACTTTTGTTACAATAGGTTGGAAAGAGTATTTTTCAAAAACATATTTTCTACTGTTCATGTTATTATGAGTTTAGGACTGAATATTTGATTCTAATAAATCAATAAACATATGTTAAGTTACATACATTAAGATGACATCTTTCTCTCATTCAAAGCTCATTTTGCGTCTTTATTTTTTGATATTTGCAGGTTGACACAATAAAATATCAAACACAACGTAAAATACCGTCATGGGCTCCACACCATATCCCCATATGAAGACACTTCTAAATTATACTTGAGTATGTTTGTTCTTAGACTCAAAGGGCAGTCGTGGATATGGAAAAGAAATTGCAAAAGGGAAGTGGTAGCGCACGTGTAGACGCGCCCTTTTACATTTGTCAGCGAGCAGTAAGTAGGTTCATAAATTTTAACGCATTCGAGTAGTTGTACTATAAATAGGTTACTCTTTTTCTGAGGATTAACATATATCTGATGCTACACCTAATACTGATACGCGAAAGGTTGTTGCGACAGGTATCAATAGAGGAACAGGAGAGGTTTCTGTTTCTGGGCTGCTATTTTTCGTTCCAGTCTCTTCAAGCTTTGGGCGGTTTTTCTACTTTTGGTATGTGATATATTATGAGGTGTTTGAATGTCAGTTGGCGAACATGCTACTTATTATTCTGTTTGAATTTGCGTTTCAGTAGATTTAGGTTACGCGAAGCCTGTTACAACTTTAGAAGCGTTTTTTGATTCGTTACAAGTAGATGAGGTATATTAGGTTTGGTGACTAAGGATAATAGCATTGAAGTCGTATGAAGAGGTTTTGAGACGTGTAGCTCGCTACGGACTGATATCTGGAATTAATCTTTTGGATTGATTGTATCAACATGGGGTAACTCAATGGGTGTGTTTTAAGGTTTCATACTTGATACTTATTCGCTAAATTTGAATAGTATTAATCAACAGTACTAATGTGCTAACTGATAATATATAACAATTTATTTTAGTTTAGTAGTATCTCATACATATCCACAACTATTTGCTATGCACATTGGTTGAATATTGTTCAAGTTTAGTGCCTTGCCGCAATAGGTTCTCACCCTCAATTAATACCATAATAATTAGCTGTGTATACATACTTTGTTTTTCTTGAGTTAGACGCAGCTTAGTCACGTATATAACAATTATCAGTAATAGAAGAATTATATTAGATAGCGTATATAGATGAATGTTAGTAAATCACTGACATAGTGAGATTCATTAATACTATTTTTAGTTTGCATACTGTTTGGGTTTGCTCGATAAGATAATTATTTGTTCTCAGTCAAACACAAATATCAAAGATATTGGGTTATCAAACTAAAATGTATCAAACAATTACTTGCACATTTGTTTAAAAATAAGCACAAAACGAATCTGGATATATTAGAGGTAAAACTAACAATATTGCTTCATAGTTGTAGGTAGAATAATTGCACTAAAATGTTAATTAGCACCGTAATAATTAGTTGTGTATACATACTTTTTTTAGGAGTTAGATGCAGCTTAGTCGCGTAAATATATATTAATATGTTATAGTATTTGAGCATTTCAATACATTATTTTGACTTAGGATAGGCAATAACAATGATCAGTACTAGAAAAATGTTATATTTGATATCGTATATAGATGAATATAACAGTTTGTTAAAGTTTGAAATCTTAACTCTTGATATAGTCAAATGTTGCATTGGCAGTGTGGTTGTGGCTGTGAAGTGCGATGGAATGCGGTTCTATGGTTGCAATATCTTCCTGAGGGATAAGATTTGTGATTTCGGTTTTTGTTGCGAAGTTCAATCGTTTGCGCGAAAATGTTAGTTTGCGTGGTTGAGTGATTTGGGCATAATGGTTACAGAAGCATATATTTTGGCACAAAGAATGGGCTACTACTAGAGTTTAGTGACGTTGACCCTCCATGGTATTTTTTTTCACTTAATACTTTTTTATTTTGTTTTGGGAAAGGGTATTTATTTCTTTTCACAATGAGACCAGATGGGTGAACCATGGAAAGCCTCCTAATGCAGATGTTGCAGACATTGCTGATGCTGCTTCAATGAGCCAGAAGCCCCTTTCCATGACATATGGTGCTCTTTTTGGACTGTGAAATGAAGGAGTGCGTACAAAGAAGTTGTGTACAAAGAAGCTATATTTCACATCTCAATTGACAAATGTATATTTTGTTCTTGCGGATAATTTAATAAATTTTATTTTCTCATATCGGATGATCATTTATTTATCTTTCTTCTTAATGCATTCAATAAATATCTAGGTATGTTTATAATTGATTTACCTTTACTTAATTTGTTTAATGATATTCATAAGGCTCGCCCACACATCAGGCGGGCTATGCCATTATTAATAAAATAGATGCATTTAAACTTAACCGTAAGCAATTCCATATTGCAGTGTGTATTGCAATAACTATTAATAAAAGTTAAAGCTAAACATTGTCACAAGTTGAACTATTTCGCCAGATGCCATTTTTCACCCATGGCTAATTTTATGCCGCTGTTTATCGAATGAAAAGCATGAAGGGATTGCAAATCTAAGCATCAAAATATTAATTAACCTCCTCGTCCTTAAATATGGACTTCAGTTGAATAAATCAACTGAATAATTATAAGTCATGCTTATCTCTTTAATAATACATAAATTATAACTGTAAAAGATCACTAATATAATTACATGATTAAATTAAAATGTAAATTACAAGTCATGCCCGCCCATCGGGCGGGCTTAGAAAGCTAGTATATATATATATATATATATATATATATATATATATATATATATATCTTCAAAATCTTTTAAGAATATCTTTGAAAAGGAAATCTTGTTAGAAGATAAAATGTCTAGAATTGAGAGTTATGTTAAAATTGATCTAGAATGTAAATTGTGTCTAGATTACAAACATAAGATTAAAAAGCAAAATGAGAAAGGAAAATTATTAGTTAAATTTGATGAAAGCTCAAAATCTCTTGAAAGATTGTTGAGGAGTCAAAGGTTGTTTAATGACAAAACCGGATTAGGACGTAACTCAAAAGCACCATAAACTAATAAAACAAAGCAAGTAAAATTTGTCAAACCTAGAAGAAAGATTTAGAGATAATTCTATCTCTAATAGAAACTCATGATAAAAGGATTAGGATTATCATTCTCTATGCTTTTATATGATTATCTAACCTTCTTGGATACATGAGTTATTGAGTTTCAAAGCGTGTCGTCAAACCAAGATTTTACGCGTAGTGTTTATCCTCTTGATAGCATCTCTATGCAATTTAAAAGGTACGCATTACTTCAACTCGACTTTGATTTTTTTTTTTTTTTTTTTTTTTTTTTTCTAGCATTATGTGTTGGAATATGTGTTATTAGTAATACACTAAAAGTGCTTACTTGCTATTAGTAATAACTAAGATTAGATTCTATGTAACAAGGAATTTTGTCATTAGTATTAGTAAGAGATATAAGGTGTTTTGGTTCTTTAACCATCAAAAGATAAACACGAGAAACTCTTGAGTGAGTCTCACACAACTCTTGCTTATAAGGAAGCTAACTAAGAATTTCCTAAGTGTTAAAATGTCTAACACTTTTGTGATGCTTGCAAAAAAAACTTTTGTTAAACAACATTCTCTAATACTATACTTTGAGTCTTAAATTGTGTTTTTCTTCAATCACTCTTTTATGATAATCTCACATAAAACACACAAGGTGAAATAAATCACACAAGCATACATTTGGATGTGTGAAATAAAATGAGTTTTCAACATCTAGGATTTACACATCAAATGTGACACATAGTCTCATGATGTTGTACCTCTTGGACTTTTTCAAAACAAATAGAGTTCATAGTTTCTTAAGTAAGAAAACCCAAAGAGTCGAGGAGTCGTTGAATATAAAATTTAATGAATGATCTCCTCCTTCTAAGATATCATCTTTGGTAGATGATGACTTAGTCGAAAGTCCAATGATGACAAGACAAACATGGAGTAAAAGTACAAAATAACATCTTCTCACCTTGAGTCAAACATTGAATCAAGCAAAATTGACAATAGTTATAAAACTTGATTTATAGATCATAGTTGTGTCTAAATAAATTCAACAAAAACAATTTTTGGAATTTAGAGTAAAACAACTAGTGAAATGAAATATACGTTTCGAAGTAATCATGTGATTATATTTGTCAATATTTGAAAGCCTTTTTGATAATAAAAGCTGTTAGGATTAAAAGTGACGATCATTATTGAGTCAAATAGTTAGTTAAATATATTCATGTAATAGTTAGTAAAATGCTAGTTCATTAAGTTTAAGTAAAAGCTTTAATGGCTTGGCCCAAAAGATGGCCCATGAGAAAGCCCATGGAGGCTTATGTAAAAGTATAAATACCCCTCCTAAGCTTGTTAGGAAGGGTGGGAGTTCATGCTTATTCAAGGTTTTATTTCACATAGTGCTCTCCACCTCTCTCTCTACTTTCTCTCTCTAGCTCTTCCATCTCTCTCTAACATCATATTCTTAAGTGATAAAGTTAGATCTATGTTCCTACAAGTGGTATCAAGAGCCTAGGGATAATATTGGTTGTTCTAGGTTAGATTTGGTCGAAAAAACTAGGATTTAAGGTGATTTTTTCGGATCTCGTTACTGTTAGAAAAATTATTTTCGAGTTTAAAATAAAATATATTTTCGAGTTAGAAATTTTTTTCTGACGAGTTAGAAAAATAGTTTCGAGTTAGAAAAATTATTTTCGAGTTTGAAAATAATTTTTGCGAGTTTGAAATACTTCTGTCGAGTTAGAAACTTAGATTTGGCGGGTTAGCACAATTTCTATCGAGTTAGAATAGTTACCGAGTTAAGGTCTCACACTTTCGAGTTAACTTTGGGTTTCAGCGAGTTTGCTTCCATATTGTATCGAGTTATGTCTCTTATTGGCGAGTTAGCCATTGCCTTATCGTTTATCGAGTAAGGTTATGTGTGGTAACTAACTAGGGGAAACTCTGCCCAAATTATACCAAATTACCGAGTTAGGGACTTACCGAGTTTGAACATCTGAGCTTATCGAGTTTGAAAGTGTCAAGGACTTACCGAGTTAGGTTTTTCTGAGCTTATCGAGTTTGAGACTTTCTTTGTTACCGAGTTAGTCCTCAAATATAATCTTACCGAGTTTGCAAAAAAAAAAATAAAAATAAATAAATATATATATTTTTTTTAAAATTATTTTTACGCGAGATTCGAAATCACTAGAATCTATTCTTTGGCGGGAAATTTTTTTAAAAACTATTCTTTGGCGGGAAATTTTGAGTAAAAATTATTTTTTACAGGAGATTAAACGTTCAATTTTTACGTGAGATTCAAAGTTTGGTAACGTTGAAAATTTCGGCCGAAAATTCAAATTTTTAGGCCAAAATTCAAAATTTTTCTGTAAATTTTGACGTAAAAATTTTCAAAACTCAAAATTTTCTGGTATCCTTAGAAGTGCCTTTCATAGTGATTTTCAAATTTAGGGAGAGAAAATTTTCAAAAATATTTTTGGAGGATAATTCGAAATCACTAGAATCTACCATATACGCTTTTCAAACTTCGCCAAAAACATCTAATCTTCAACAACAACCTTTGTTATCTTAAAAGATCCTAAGATCAACTTTATCACACATCACTTTACAATGGAAATGAAAATGCAAATCCAAGAGAGAGATTCAAAGAAAGTGTTTACAGTGTTCAAGTCATATGTAGTGAAGGTCATCAATATTTATGGTTATGATTTAAGGTTCGAACAAGCATTTGAATACTATGTCAGAGACCGATTTCATTATTTCAAAGAGAAACTCAACAAACGCCTGAATCAACTTGAGATGCTACTTAATGAAGCAGAACTTGATATGAGTAACTGCAAGGAAGCTTTTAAAGTGATCCAAACTCAATTTCAGCGTATCTTTAACCCTTGGATAATGAACCAGTCAGAGTTTATCGATGCATTTTACCAACAATTTTGGGTAAGCTATACGACCTTCAGAACTCAATGCATAAATCAAATGGATGAACTAGAAAAGATACTTGATGATGAGGAAGCTAAGTTAAATGAAATTGAGAAGCTGAAACAGGAAAGAGAGCAGATTGACAAAGATATGCAGTTAAAGGAAAGAAAGCAGATTGAAAAAGATATGCAGGTAAAAGAAAGAGAGCTAATTGAAAGAGAGATACAGTTTAAGGAAACAGAGGTGATTGAAAGAGAGACAGAGAAAGATGTTCAAACAGAAGAGAAAACGGTCAATAAGGGTGATGCATTAGATGATAGTTTGGTTTTCACGGGAAGTGATTCATCTTCAGGACAGCAGGTTGAAAGCAACAGTCCTAGCTATGATTCAGATACTGATGGTACTCAAAGGAATGAAGCTGTTTGGGACACCGAAGATGATCATATCAGACCTTCATCATACACAGAGATATTGGCTATGGTAAAACATTCACATGCTCATGATAACGGTAATATCTTTGATAATGTGTTTGCTCATGATCAGACACATCCTGCGCATCCTGAGTCTATTAGTGACACATGTGTGGTGGAACAAACTGATAGTAATATCACTTTTGCTACTCCAGATATGGATCCTAATAGAGGTGAGCCTACCCAGGATGGATCTTCTTATGAACAAGATCGTGCCTTCTTTGCTTCATTAATCAATAATTTCAAACATGAACTTGAAAAGTGCAAAGAGGACAATCGTAATGCTAAGCAAACGAATGTCTTATTGACAAAAGAGCTTGAGAGATTTAAAGAAATGGAAAAATGTTTTCAAAATGTAACAAAAAGAAAAACTGAACTCGAATTTGAAAACTCAAACCTTAAATCTCAAGCTCAAAAGTTTGAAATGTATGGAGAGTCTGTCAAACCACTTGTAACTGAAATGAGAGAAGATCTAAAGTACGTTCACTCTCTTGAGCAAACGTTAAAGGTCATTTGGTTTAAGCAAGAAAACATCACAAACAACGTTTTCTCTAATCCTCTTTCATCAGATGTACACCTTAAGTTAGAAGTCAAAAAGATTTTGAAAGAGGAAATTGAACCTCGTGTGAAAGATATCAACTTATGTTTTGAGTACTTTGAAAAACATCTTGTAACTGAAATGAGAGAAGATCTAAAGTACGTTCACTCTCTTGAAGACGAATTTGATGAAAAATGCTTAATTCTAGACATTCAAAAAGAATTTTTCACAAATCAAATAGAGTCGTTCAAGTCAGCATCTGTCAGCCATGAGTATGAGAATGTGCATTTTGAACAAACATCTTTCTTGAAATCTGAAAATCTTTGTCTCAAAAAGAAAATCACCGAGCTTTCAAAAGAAGCAGCTGATGTCAAAGAAGAACTGTCAAAAAGAACTGCTCAGTTTGAGAAACATCTTGCAAAACTCGAAGCACAAAGTATCTCTTTCCAACTAAAACTGGAAGAACAGAATGAGAAAATGTCTTCTAAAAACTCTTTGACATCAGTGCTTAAAGAAAAAGAAAAGATTTTTGAAGAAAATTGTGATGATACCAATATCAAGTTTGATTTTGACGAACTTGATACAAAAAATCTTGAATTGGAACATGCTGTGGCATCATTACAAAAAGAAAATGAGCATTTGAAACAGACTTACAAAAACTTGTTTGATTCTATCAAGCGGTCAAGAGTTCAGAATCAAACTTCAAACAAATCTGACTCTTAGATCACACCAAATCATCTTTTTGAAAAAGAAAAGTTTGTGCTTCAACGGAAAATTGTTGAATTGGAAAAAACGATTGCACAACAAACCAAGGATTTTGGTGATGCCAAAAATGATTTTTCAATAGAAACCGACAAATATGAAAAATATTTTTCACATCTTGAAAATCAAAATGCTTCTTTGCAAGAAAAACTGGCATCATCAGATCATCTTTCTCTTAAAAAAGAATACAATGATTTGAGAACATCATACAATGCCTTAAAAGCAAAGTTTGATGTTCTTAACCGGTCAAAAGGAAAATCTCAAGTTTCAAACGAGTCTAAACCACAAGTAAGTGTTTCGGAGAAGGTTTACACGGGTGAATCTTCCAAACCATTTTCAAAAAAGGTTTCTCAGTTTACAACCTATTCTTTGCAAAAAGGTTTAAAATGAAAGTGCTCATAAAGAAAAGAATCAAGGTTTTCAAACTCCATACTCTCGTTTTACTCCAGTAAAGCCAGTGTGGAAACCAAAGCAAATCCGTTCAAAACATTTGAAATATTCATACTCTGAAATGCTTCCGCTACAACAAAAGAATGGCTATGCTTTGAAAAATCCTAATTCTGGAAGGTTTCCATTCATCTCAAAAACGAATTTTCGAAATGAAACATTGAGTTTCAACAATGGATGGAAAATTTCTTCAAGTTTTAAAACTCCAAGAGAAACACCGAGTTTCTCAAACAAGTTTCAAAAGAAAAAGAGTTTTAAATCACCGTTGATTCCACGAGCTTTATTTCAAAATGAAACACCGGTTGTCAGTCCTCGTTGGAATTCAACTTCTTTGTCTCGGATTGACACAACTTTCAAATGGATTTCAAAATATGGTAAACCCATTGGCGCCGTGCTTAAATGGGTTCCAAAAGTTGTTGTCTAATCCAAAAACATAATGACTTCTTAGTATTTCAGCTAAGGACTCGTTTTTCAAAGAAAGGAAAGTGCTTAATCAAACAAAGGTTTTACATATTCTTTGAGCACTTATCCTAAAAACATTATGGCTTATGCACATATAACAGTGTATAACCCGTGATTTTTAAAGAAAGGACCATGTTGTACATTTATGTGCGACAATCCTAAAAGATAAGAAGACTTCTCTCCAAAAAGCTTATCAAAGTCTTCTTAATTTTTGAGCAAAATTTTGAATAATGTATCAAAAGGTTTTCAAAACTTTTCATGATGTAGCTCAAGATATTACTCCCTCAAATCCTTAAAAGCTTTAATTTAATCAAAATGTTCTATTTTTGAGGGGGAGTAATATAAAGTTGTTCCAAAAAGCTCATGCTTAAAGGAAACAAATACGGAATTAACAAACATCCGTTTCTCCCATAAGCTATCCAAAAAGCAAAGGTTTTAATCAATTGGTATCAAAAATACCATGGATATGCTATTTTTGAGGGGGAGAAGACGTGATTAAAATGTGATCGTCTTGAATTTCAAAAGAGCTAGACTCAGAAATGACCCAAGAATTGACGAAACAACATAAGTTAGTAATAAAAAAGACTTATCCTCGACGGGTAATAACATCAAGTTAGTTACTAGAGCTAGTTGTCACCTAAAAGATGACAATGGAACTCTTTAACTAGCCACGTAAGCGTGTCTCGAAAAGGATTTGTCTTAATAGAAATGTATCATTTCGAGAAACTTTCTGTGGACTTGACCAGGCCGGGTAATAACTTCAAGCTAGTCTAACTAGTGATGTAAGCGTGTCTCGAATCGGTTGTGTTCATTGAAAGTAGATCAATTCAAAAGTGCAAACTCCTCCCACATGCGCAAATTTCCTAAAATATACATGAGCACATGTGAAGGGGGAGTCCTTCAAATGAAATGCAAAACTCTCGAAGTGTTAACAAAGTATGTTTTTTATCATAAACACTTTGAGAGATTTTCATAAATGGTTTCACGGCAATTATAAGATAGTCATGGAGTTATAAGGTGATTAAGGTTAGGAAAAACCGTACTATGATCCGCCAGAGCCGGAGGGATCTGCCCAAGGACAATTCCAATATATTAGAATTAGAAGTCCTTAGGTATGATTTGAAAAAAGGAGAAAAGAATGAAAGGAGAAAGAAGGGGTTGAAGAATTAAAAAGAAAAGCAAATGAAAGGGTGAAAAGAAATAGCCTTCCATATGTTCAACCTTAGGGCAGACACCGGGTTCAACTCATATGCTACTGGTTGTTACTAAGGTGACACTGGTATTGAAGATAAAGACGTCATGGACCCAGTGACGCACTGCACTTAACCTTCTAGCCACTCGAGTATCTCTCAAAAGGTACTTGTTTCATTCTCACGGGGAACCAGTGTAATCTATCGACTTATCTCTTAGAGATGGTTGATATTGAAGCAGGAGACCCCTCCCTAGTCTCTGCATAGGAAAACCAAATTATGCACTTATCGAGTCTAGAGCCACGAGATTCATTAAAAGATCTCTTAGGATACACTTCCTATGAATACACTTGTGTTCACCAAAAAGGATACAAGTTGTAAGAGTCTTTATGAGATCTATGGATCTTGCCTTATCTTTCATGATGGTTACTATGTTCCAAAACGGTCTACAGTTATGGGGTGATCTCCAACAACTCACCTGAATCATTGATGTACTTTGGTGGATCTAGTAAGCCCTTTCAGGGGTATCTGATTTAGGAACGACCTTGGTAAGGGTTAGAAGGATTCTTCACACTATGCTGTTGACGATCTCTAATTCCGAACCTGTAAGTACCGGATACTTTATTGCTAACTGTTTTATGTAGGTACTCATGAATGTTCCTTAGAGAAAGACCGTTACCATCACTCAAAGATCCACATGCTCATACCCTGCAAAGCTCTCTTCAAAGATCTAAGCAAAGCAAAGTTCAGAATGTTTCTAAGTCAAAGTCAAAGAATCTTCAAACTAAAGAAACAAAGATTAAAGTCAAAGAGAAGAGAACTTCACAAAGATTCAAAGTCAAAACAAAGTATGAGCATGTTGGAAAAGACGTAAAGACACCATAGTAAAGATGTTGATCAAAGGCAAGAAAGATCACAAAGCATGATTGGAACAAAGGAACTAGCAAAACTATTACACAAGGACTCAAAGTTCAAGAGAACAAGCTTCAAAGATCAAAGATCAAAGTCACAAAAGAGAGATCTCAATGATCACCCTTAGGGGGAGATTGTTAGCATTAGAAGTGTTGATCATTTATGAAATCAAAGTAAGATCTCAATGATCGTCCCTTAGGGGGAGATTGTTAGGATTAAAAGTGACGATCATTATTGAGTCAAATAGTTAGTTAAATATATTCATGTAATAGTTAGTAAAATGCTAGTTCATTAAGTTTAAGTAAAAGCCTTAATGGCTTGGCCCAAAAGATGGCCCATGAGAAAGCCCATGGAGGCTTATGTAAAAGTATAAATACCCCTCCTAAGCTTGTTAGGAAGGGTGGGAGTTCATGCTTATTCAAGGTTTTATTTCACATAGTGCTCTCCACCTCTCTCTCTACTTTCTCTCTCTAGCTCTTCCATCTCTCTCTAACATCATATTCTTAAGTGATAAAGTTAGATCTATGTTCCTACAAGTGGTATCAGAGCAAATATTTTTAACTCCAAAAGCAAGGGATTTTAACTTAAAGACATTCTTAGTTACTCTCTTGTTTTCAATGGTTAAGTTATTGTTGACTTGTCAAGAATGAGGTAAATCCGTAGGTAAAACTAAACGTAGAGAAATGTTTGGAAGACTACTTGTTATCATAACAATTAGATCCAACATTATGTTTAGCATTTGTCTATGTGCTCGTGTTAAAGAAGATCCTAGAAAAACTCTTTAGTTGAGCTTGTTTAGATACATCGTAAGGTACTACACAACTAGGATTATGGTATCCTAAAAGAACGGGAATAGAAACCATAGTGTATGCAAAATGGAATTATGACGGTAATAAGTTGATAAGAAAAGCACAAGTGGTACTTGCACTTTTATACTTACGTACCCAATGAGTCTCCAAAACACGTAAGGTTCTCAACTTAGTTTTGGATAGAGAAGCACATCAACAAGCTCTACTTGAACAAGCTAACTCACATCGACAACGGAACTCATCAACTTTGTTATCCCTTTAACAAAGGAAGCATCGACTTTGGCGACAATTCAATTCATTATGTTTCTTAACAGACATATTGTGATCCATCATCATCGCCTTGGTAAGATTGTTCGTTGAGGAACGTCTTAACTAAGAAAGTCTTCTACGATAACTATTCCATCAACGCGTTCACAAAATCTCTTGAATGTGAAGCATTCATAATTCCTAGGCTTAGTTAAAGACTCATAAGACCTAAAACCTTAGTTTTGAACATTAGGATAAAACCACAAAAATCAAGACAATTCCTTTTGAGTTTTTTCCCTGCAGCTTCCACGGCACCCTCAGACCATACGGGCGGAACCCATTTTTTGGTTCCGCCTGATCCGCCAAAGCCACAGATTGTTTTATTCTTAATTTCAAAACCAAACACCCTCTTAACTTTAACATTAACTTTCAAACAGCCATCACCCTCTCAAAAACACATATCCTCACAAATTTTAGGGCTTTCAATCCAATCCCTTCAAATCCAACTAACTTTGTAAGTATTCTAATCACAATTGCATATTTGATTCAAGTATAACATTCTTGCTTACAATCATTAACTAGAATCTTAGGGTTTATGCATAAAACTTTTTGATTCATGAAAAACTTGGTGGCTAGTCAATTATGTATTTCATTATATAAGAATTGTATCTTTTTGTTGATTAATTTGATTTGCCAAACACACCAAGTGCATTGTATTTCAAAAATCGCATTCAAGATTAGAACATGATTCATCACTACATTGTTAAAACAAATGAAGAACATCATTAAAACATCACTTGCATACTATCTCTTGAATGCTAAAGGGGATACATAACTAATATGTATTTTCGAGTACATTCAATTGAAGACACATTCAAATAGGAAAGTGTTGGTTATCTTTTGTTTTTATAACAAAATTTGCATAACAAAACAATTTGGAATCAAAATGAGTCAAGATAACCAAGTCTCCACATTGTTTGCATATAGGAACACATTAGAACATCCACATTGTTAAAAGTCATTAACATATAATTTTGTGTTTTCTAGGAATCAACATGCCTCCCGCTAATAAATCTGATCACAAGGAAACCCTTAAGTACATGCCCAAACACCATAGGACCAAAGGTCTCAAACCGGTTCAAGTAGAAACCTTTAAGGCATTAGAAAAATGCTATGTTCACGAAGGTAGAACCATTGATCCATCCTTTCTAGAAGGAACATCTATTCGCCAAAACTTTGCCGCAATTAACTTTGATTGTCTCCTTGATATAGATGAGCCAATTTGTCCTAGGTTCATCTTGGAATTCTATGCAACCGTAAATCTTTCCACAAGTGTTGTTGGTAAGATAACATTAAATTTCACAACCAATCAAATACCACATGACATAGATTTAAAAGACTTAGCTATCATTCTTGGTGTCCCAAATGAGGGAACTTGCCTCTACACGGATAAGTGGCCCATTTCAAGTCTTGATTCTATTGATCGTTTTTATCCATACGACGTACCTCTTGCTAGTAAGGAAACTATTAAGGAACATCTCTTTGTTAGAACCTCTACCACTAGGGTGAATCATTCGGGGAATGTTGTAGATAAGGATCCTTTTGGTATGGAGCTCAATGAGCTTAAACCGCAATTTAAGAAGTGGGAAGAAATTCTTAGAGCTAACGTCATAAGTACCATAGGAAATAGAGATCACATCAACACATGCCTTTGCTATATGCTCTATAGCATTTCCACCGGTCAACCCTTCAACTTAGCCTACTACCTTGCTAAAAGAATGGCCGACATACCCTTAGTTGGAACAACCGCTCTTCCCTATGGAATGCTTCTTACCCGCTTCTTTAGAGCAATCTCACCCATTTCTCCTAACGAAAATGGAATGCACCTTGACTATTCTCTCGTTCCTCACATCTTCGTTCCTTTAAGTGATAAACGAGTTTACAAAGGTAAGGGCAAACGTACTCGATCACCTACACCATCATCATCATTATCCGGCATGAGCGAGGACGATAAACTTCCTAACTCTAAGTTACCTCATTTAGAATACCTTCAAGCACTCCCCGTCATTGACAATGCATCCGAAGAGTTCAAGCAAACCAAAGGAATGTTCAAATGCTTTAGAAGGTACCTAAACAAGCTCAATAAGAAGATAGACCGGTTGTGAGAAGATTAAGGAGTGTTTGGCTTATGAATGCTTTAGAATCGTTTATGTGTTAAACTATGTGATTTGTTTATTTTTCACTTTCATGGTTTATTACATTTGTTGGATTATGTTTGTATGAACTTGTATGCTTAATGACAATGTTTGAGGTGTTTTTCATTTTATTTATACTTATGGAAATTCTTACTAAGTATAGTGAAATCCTCGACCTCAAGGTCAAATTCCTATGATATGTATGTTTACGTGTCTAATTTTTGCATTGCCTAACCAGAAACACATTATCTTTTTGATTTTAGGAGTTTTCAAAAATTTTGAAAATCGTCTCGCGGGTCAAAATCGCGGACTGCCAAACTTTTCAGCCCTGGCGGATCTGGCGGTACCCAAAATTGGGTTCCGCTAGTGTAAATTCTGGGTAACCCAGAATTGGCCCAACGGACCAGACGGAACCCAAAACAGGGTTCCGCCTGTGTATTGTGAGGGTTCCGCCAGACACCTGCAGAATTTTTTTTTTCATTTTTCTTAAGTCCAAAACTTGTAAAGTGTCAAACCATTATCCTAAGTGAGAAACATCTTCCATTAACTCCAATAACCATATTAGAACACCTCTCACTCACTAAAACAATAAGCCACTTCCCTCCAAAAATTCAAATTCAAACATAACTAACCCAAGGAACTCTTTTAAAGGATCCTTCAAACCATTCAAACATTTTCTACCAAATCACATCCCATGATCACAAAGCATTGAGTGCATATGTTGGTCTTTCACTCCACCTTATTCCATTGGATTGACATGCAATGATTTGACATGTCTATGAAAACTTTGTAAATCATTTGAAACCTCAATCTTTGAATGGTAAAACATCAAATCCAAACACCCATTTCAACATCTTCTTCATCCTATAAATTTGAAAGTTTTGCTGCAATTCAAATCACACCATCTCCATTAAAACTTCTTCTCTCAAAACATCAAAACCACATCTTTGAAACGACTAAATCCAACACATCATCCGAGTCATCAAAATCCTTCTCAAAAACCTCAAGGATTAGTGTTAAACCTTGTTGCTTCAACAAAACCGTCAAGTCAAGCTCATCTTCTTCAAGTGATGCTTCGCTTAACATTTCTTCACCTATCCAAGATTTCCTTAACCTCACTACCTCAACACAATCCCCAACACATTGTAATACCAATGTAATTACCTTTCAAGAATTCCTTAATCTTGATACTCCAACACCCTCTCCAACACACTCACAATCATTTGTGTTTCACCCAATTTACAATGACCTTCATGGCAATCCTTTCAGCGAATCAAGCCTCCGCCATTTTGTTCAAAACCAAAAACCACCACAACAACAACAACCATCACCACAAGAACCTTCCCAACATTTTGAATCTCTACTTTTTTCTTATAAGAAAATAGAAGCATCCATATGGGAAAAACATCCAAACCTTCATAATGAGATTGAAACTCATTTAAACCACCTTCATGCCTTCAAATGTATGGTTGACTCTCAAATCAACCATATCATGGTTTTACAAACAACACTCCAATCAACAAATGAAGGAAGCAAAAACACTACTCAACCATCCACCTTTGCTCCTTCAAGTTCAAACCATCTACCACCAACATATCAAACCACTCTTCCACCAAAATTTCCACGCCATGATTGCAAAAGAACCGCTCACATTAGTGAAGGGTGTCGAAGGGAAATTTATGAGCTATCCGAAGAAATGAGGTTTATACTAAACCACATTTTGGATCTTCTACAATCCTCATCTCACACTCCTCAACCTTAGAGTCTCCAAAATGAAACAAAACCGTTTATTTTGGAAACTGTTTCCCAATTAAACCAACAAACCAAAACCGTGTCATCCTTCAACCTTCAAAATAAAGCCCGCTACAACCCTCCAACCCACATTTTCATCCTTAAACAACCTTAGCCTTGTTTTTGGAAAATGTTTCTCATTAAGGAAAATGATGATTTCCTTGGAGGTTTTTAAGTTCTTAGTTTATTTTTAGTTTTTCTTTATTTTTAAGAAGTAGGATGGTGTAATCCAAATTTCTTGTCCTTGACTTTTTAAGAGTCAAAATTTTACATGAAATGAATTTCATTCTACTACAAGGTTTTCATTGTTTGTTGACCATTTAGGTATAATAAGTGAATTATACCTTGTATGGTACCATACATATATCTTGTGTTTTTTAAACTAACCTTTCTTTTTGTAGGATCATTATCCGTGTTTTCCCTCCTTGATACTCCATTTAGGGGAGTAATATTCAAGGGGGAGCATGAGTGGTGTATTATTTCACTTCACAACTCTTAGTTGTGTCTTAAACATGAAATGCTTTCATGACTTGTCTTGTGCAACAACTAACCTTTTTCTTGTAGGTTCAAAATCCTCTCTTGGCACTCCATTTAGGGGGAGTATCGTCCAAGGGGGAGCAAGTGCTTACTTCCGCTTCGCTACTCTTCTTTTTGTTTCGACAAAAAGGGGGAGAATTTATATAAACTTGTGCTTATTATGCTTATCACCTCATCTTTGCAAAAACAAGTTTTTATAAAAACTTTATAAGACTTAACACTAAAACTAGTGACTCACTTATAAATAAAGTTTATGTTTTGTCATCAACAAAAAGAGGGAGATTGTTAATACAAATATCGCCTAAAAACGTTATTTATATTTTACGATCTTTGCTAAGTTTTGTTAATGACAAAGTATGAACTTTAGCTAGGAGTAAATCATCACTTTAAGTGGTTAAGTCTTGTTTAAACTAAGGTTTACATCTCTTTTAAACAAAACATTGTTTTTGTTTCTTTAATTAGAAAGTGTCTTGTCACATCACATTTATTTCTTAATATAGTAAGGTCACATCACATTTAGGGCAAGCTTTGTCAATATACATTTATGGTAAAAAGTGTGTTTGACTTACTAAGTGGTTGCTTGCAAGTTTAGTGTTTGACTTGATATTATGAGATGTGACATTGTTTGGTTTGCAAGAAGTAATGAGATGTGACCTTGTTTGGTTTGGAAGATTTATTGCAAAAACCAACTGCAGCCCTGGCGGTACCCTGGGGATACATGGGAGGAACCCTTCTGAGGGGTCCACCGTATCCGGCAGACCTGCAGAATGGTTTGCTATAAATACCAAACCATTTGTTAGTTTTGAGTCACCCTTTTAGGACATATTTTCACATTCTCTCTAAACTAACTCAATAACATTTTGTCTTGTGTAATTCTCTTATGTAGCAAGGGACTTCACAAGATCATTTAAGAAGTTACAAGCTTCAACTCTAAAGTTGGAGGTCTTGGTAGCTTGGTCATGTATAAGCTTTAGAAGTTTATACTTCATTTGTGTCTTGTATGTAGAAGTGATTGGTTAGTATTTTAGGCCTCAAAATACATAGTGTGTCGGGAGTTGTTGTACCCTTGTAAAAGAACTAACGGGAGTGGTTGTACCCTTGGTAAAGAACTCTACATCTAGCTTAGTGTCGGTAAAAGTGTAAGCGACGATGGGAGTGGTTATACCCGTGTAAAAGAACTCGACATCTAGCTTAGTGTCGGTAAAAGTGTAAGCGACGTTGTAAAGGTTTTCTCCGCCGGTGAAAGGAGCTTGTTGATTAGTGCTTATAACTCTCGAGTTGGAAACTCGGGAGGGCAAGGAAAAAGAGTCCTTGTAGCCGAACCACGATAAACAATCGTGTTGTGGTTTGATCGTTTCTTTCTTTATCTTTGCTTATTACATGTGGATCTTTAGTTAGAATTGCTAGTTACATATAAAGCTTTTCAAAGAACTAAACAAGTAAAGATGTGTTTGTATCTTCAAACAAAAGTAAAGCTTTTCAAATAACTAAACAGGCAAAGTTAGGATCATAACAAGCAAAGCTTTTCAATGTATAAAACTAGTAAAGTTAGAATTGTTATTTACATAAAAAGCTTTTATAAGAATCAAACATATAAAGTTGTGCTTATATCTTTAAGCAAACGTAAAATTTTTCTAAAAGATATTCAAGTTAAAAATGACATTAAAAAGCGATAAACTATTCAACCCCCCCTTCTAGTTTTCCGCACCTGGGAATGAAGCTAGCTTCCTTTGCACCATCAGATCCGACGAAGTTCCTGAATGCCATTACTGCAATATAAACAGATACATAAATATAATTAGATATGTTATTCATTTATGATAAGTTGCATACACATACTCTGGCCATCACAATGGATTTCTGGCGACAAAGGAGATCCTTCCCAATGGTCCACAAGACCAGGCATAAAGAGGATGGGTTCTGGAAAGGTTTTCACATCAATGGGATGTCTGGCAAGACGTTGATAAAGTGGTTCGTCTCGAACATTGAGGGGAAGTTGATCATTGAATTTCTTACGGTCGAAACATAATGCTTCATTCAAGAGTGCTGGATACCCCGGAGGTATGATTGTATCTTGTACATAAAAGAATTTCCCTTTCCAGTTTGTTATATTTGTGAAAGGTTTGGTGATTCGCACGGGCACATTTTCATCATTCCTCTTTGACAGTGTCAACCAATCTCCCCCGGGACACAGGTTAAGGAAGCCTCGAAGCACATTTAGTGTGGGATCATACCCATATGCCTTACACATTACTATGTAGGTGGTAAGTTTGGCTAGCCCAAACGGATTAAACCTTGAAATATGCACCTCATAATATTGTAGCAACTCTAGAAACAATGGGTGCAGGGGTATTCTTAGATTTGACTGGGTAAAGGCATGAGTATAC
The DNA here is from genome assembly GCA_030686995.1 of Artemisia argyi. Lineage (NCBI taxonomy): Eukaryota > Viridiplantae > Streptophyta > Magnoliopsida > Asterales > Asteraceae > Artemisia > Artemisia argyi. The sequence continues at coordinate 229,542,391 of CM060709.1, read as the reverse complement.
AGACCCACGTACCCTTTTGGGGCATCATATATGCTCTGACTATTTTTTGGGAGAACAACTTTATGTTGCTTGGGTATTGGGTAATTATCTAGAAAGAGGGCTAAGGCCTTTCTTGAAAGAGTAAATTTTTGTTGTCTTATGATACATTTAGCATCCATGCTCATGGCTAACTGGTAATACTTAAAGGGCCTAACTACGAGGGGAGGGAAAAATTTACCTTTTGATTGTTGCAGATAAACACGTCACAACTTTTTTGAAGGTTGCAGAAAAGAAAGTTGTGATTTAGGATTTTAGAGTGCACCGGTATTTATATTACTCATAATTATATCTACTCAATACTTTAAATTTTGAAAGATGGTTGAGCTTACTGATAATTATGCCGTTACATTCTTCTGTTCAACGGATAAGTTATAAGCATGCGCATTTAATGCATCTTTGTATTTCAAAAATTCATCTTATCCAATTTTCGAGGATATGGTGAAAGCAGTGAAATATGATAGAGTTGAAAGCCACATATTCTTGTGCGCATATCTAACTTCCAACTAGGGGGCTTGATGATGTACCCTCCGATTAGCTCGAAGGATATCCCTTCGAGTCTGATCGCAACCTACATAATCGAAGGCTCTGGCTAGCCTCCTTAAACTTTCTTTGGCGTAAAACTAATCATCAATGATCTAGTTACCAAGTGGGAATTCGCCAATCGAAGGATTAAGCCCTTCGGGGTATCTCTCGATAAAGTTTTAGGGATGGAACGATGCCAAGTCCAAATATTGGTGAGACCAAGTCTTACCCACGTCTCCTCTTTCTCTTTAGCTCCCCTGCTAAACCAGGAGGAGTGGGACACTAAACCCTAGCGGTTACCACAAATCATGGGACGCCCCCATGATCTCTCTCAAACGTGTGACCACTCTCCAGGACCATTTTCTTCACCTATAAATAGTCCTGGACGATGACAAATCTGGTATGCAATCTCTCTCACCTTAGTTTACTACATTTACACTTAAACTCTCATACCGATCACTTATTCACACGCCGGAGGTGGTTCGCAGGGTCCAACTCCTGCACAATCGCTTAACGTAGTGTTTTAGTATTTCTTATTTCAGGTTATATCCAAGCTTGGCATAATCACAACACCCCTCATTTCCTTTGATCACCATCGAATGCCTGGTAGTGCAAATTATTGTACAATCAGTTGGATTAATTATTACCTCGCGGAGGGGCTCTGTCTCTTTGCCGGACATCCTGGTCGAGCTTGCCCGTTTCCATGGCCTTCTTAAGCTGTTCCTTCTGATTGTGACAATCATTTGTGAGATGGCCTTTCTCCCCATGATAGTCGCAATATTTGTCCATATTTCCCTGAAGGGCCTCCCTCTCAATGGAGGTGGTGCCGGAAGTCTAAGTTGATGTTCAGTTGCCAAGATTTCTTTAGGAGCTTTGGTAAGTGCGTTCAAATCTATCGGTCTGGTATCTCTCCGGTTTGCATCGTTGCGACGATAATCCGTTCGATAATATGTTTGGTTATCATTCCTTGTCGGTCCCTAGGGTATAAAGTGATTGTTTTGATGAGGCCTTAATTCATCCCGGTGGTTATCCCGTTGGCGATTTCCTCTGAAGGGGGTTCGTTGAGTGTTTTGGTCATATCTGTTATTGTACGGACTGTAATGGTGATCTCTTTTATAATTGTCTATCCTTTCTCCCCTTGGCACTTCTACTGATCGGTACGCCTTCTCAAAACGGATGAAGTCATCGACCCTTATCATCATTTCAGTAACTGTTCGAGGAAACTTTTCGGAGAATCTTTTTGCTAACTCCAGACATTTGCTGCCGTTCATGAAAGAGGATATTTGCATTACTTTTGGGAAACCTGAAATAAGACTAGCTTCGTCTGTCCATCATTCTTTAAACTCTGACAAAGCCTCGTTGGCTTGTCAGATGATCTTTGTGATTTCCATAGGATCTCTGACGCATTTTCTATGGAGGGCAAATCTCTGCATGAACTGTTCGCATAAGGCATCCCAGTTGTCAATACTACCTCGCGGAAGACTATCGAACCATCCTCTGGCCGCGTCATCCAAAGTCTGCTGGAACATCATACACCATATAGGCATGGGCCACGCACCTTGATTGGCTACTCCTTCAAACCTTGTGATGTGATCGTCCGGAAAGGTGGACCCATCATACAGTTTTATATGGGAGGGCATTAAATATTTTGCGTTCTTGTGTCCGGAAAAGTCAATGATCCTTCGGGTGAAGGGACTCTTAGATGCTACTTTGAAAGGTTTAGAAAGATCATCCACCGCCTCCTCTTCGGTTTTCTGGGCTTCGGCATCTTGGGACGCTCCGTCCTCGAAGTCGAGCTAGATGGGCTTGATTGGTGTTTCCCCTGTGGTATTGTATTGTTGGATTAGAGCTTTTAGTGTAGTGATGTGATTCTGGATTTGTTCTATGCTGCTGTTGTGAGCGTTGTTATCTTGGTTTCTTTCGCTACCTTCGGGTGTTATAGGAGTAGGACCTGTCATCTCTTAGCTTTAGTAAAGTGAATGACGGGTCCCACGGATGGCGCCAATTTGTTGAAGTAAAATCTTGCTTCTACTTTAGACAAGCGAAATGAATCCTCCGGACTATGACTAGTCCTTCGGGTTCGAGTTGATCCTCGGTTGGTGTCTGTCCCTTCAGATATGTACAAAATAGATACTTCCGTTAGTCTCGCCCTGGGAGTGTATCCCAGGACCAACCTCCGGCGTGAGAGTAAGTATATATTCTTAGAGAGAGAAATTATAAGTAAAGTTTAAAGAGTGAGATAATTAGTTAACCTTAAATGAAGATTTCTCCTCTATTTATAGGTTGCTCACATGGAGTGCCAGGCTGGTTTGTACTTAATCCCTTATTGTTTGCTTGTTTATGCTCCACTATCATGTATTTAGTGTACTTATTTGTACCTTGGTTCATGGACGGAGGGTTTGGGTCCTACGGATATGGAGATCTGGAAGGTATCGCCCGTTCCTTTCGGATGCTAGTCTGTTCTGCTTGGACATGCTTGGATATGTTTTGTTTGATGGAGGCCCGGACGATATGTGTCTCGTTCGGCGTATATCCGGAGGGTACATACGCCGACATTATTACTTATTACTACGTAATAGTTTCTGCAGAAAATTTCAAATTTAGTCGCTCTAAAATAGCCGTATGCTTTTAGATTACCCTTATCCACCGTAAACATAAAATTTTCAACTAAACATTTTGCTTCAATATGTATAAAGGTAAGAAGCTATATGACCAAAAATCACGCTTCTCATTTTACATCTCAGTGTCACATCATTCTCTCTTCAATTTTTCACTCACACTCCTACTCATTATTCACCCTTATCAATCTCACCGTTCAAACCATTTTTTAATTAAAAACTAAGGGCCCGTTTGGTTTTAGGGTTGTTTTGGATTTGGATTAGGATTTAGGTTTAGATTTGATTTAATTATTATTTGTAATATAAATAGATTTAAAATTCAAAAATAAAATATGTCAGCATAAAATTAAAAAAGAAAAATGGTATGAGTGAAAATGAGTGATTGCAATTGAAAGATGACCCACTATATCTTGAAAGTAGCTAAAAGGAGGGTGCTTGCCCGGGGATGGAGGATGCCAAATTTTCATCACTTGTTTCCAATTTGAGGGCCCATAGATTTAAACCAAACAATCAAAATTTACCATAAGTCCTAAACCTCATGTCAAATCTTGAAAACCAAACGGGCCCTAAAACTTTTATTTATATAATAAAACGTTACACAAATAATTAAAAACACCCATGTAGGAAATTAAAAATGTTAACATTACATCGATAATTAAAAACGTAAACAAAATTGGTAAATTCCACCTTACATGGATCCACTTTTGCACCTCGACCCATTCATGTTCTTCTAGAGTCATGTGACTCGAGCCAACATTTCGTCTTTTTGACGTTGATCGATTTCTCGCATTCTCAGCTCTTTATGCTTTAGTTCCAGCTCCATCTTTTTTTTATCGCCAATAACTCTGTAAGGTTCTGGCCCTTTTGGACGTTGACGTTGGCATATTCGTTGACCATCAACTTAGCCAATGCTTCCACATCAATGATAGATTTTGAAGATGTCGAAAAACCTCCTTTCGCTTTACTCTTTGCTTGGTCCCTGCCTATGGGACGTCTTGGACGAACTTCCTCCACTTCAGAATTCAACTTAAAATTACCCGTCTGTAACTCCCTCATATTGAATAAACTAGAGCGGCTTGAACTGTATCTCTTGTTCCTGTTTTCTTCTTGTTGTGCTACAAATTCTGGAACTTCCACAGAACTCCATTTATCAACAACAATGAAAAAGTGTAAACGGAATTCCATATTCAACTTTATAGTCCATAAGTGCCTGATGAACATAATCTCCGTCTCCGTCTCCGTCTCCGGCTCCACTATACCCCACCTGATAGACATTGTCATACACACCATAAAAATTAACAAATTTCGGACGCATAGTCTTCCATTTGCCGTTAACCATATCGTATGTTCGACGCTTAGTCATAGGAAAAGTTTTATGCATATGTTTCACGACTTCACCCCAAAACCCCTTAGTCTTTCTCATATTACCGACAGCCCTATCTTTGAATATACGAACCCAAGATTTGCACAATGCAACTTCTTCTTCATGGGTCTGCTAGATGTAACAACTTGAAAATTTCATGTTAATATTTATTCAAAACATAAACATTTTATCCCAAAATCGCGTACAATTTTGTACTTTAAATATAATCGTTAGGTTATCTGCGCGTAACAAAAATCGACTCTGAATATTTTAATCACATTAGATTAAATTCTAGTCCACTTAAAATCAATATGAGGAATTTTAAAATAAAATCATACACTTGACCATCGGGATAGTGTTTTCACAAATGACGGGAATTATAACCATTTTACCATTTTTCCGCTACTTATAACCAAAAACCATTTTTAGCTATTTCATAACTTATAACAATTACTTGTGTATAAATTTATGACCATAATCATTAACGAAATATAACAAAACCATATGTCTCATTTATAACTCTTATGAGTACAAAATATACGTTTAAACTATTAACGTAACATGTTAGTAGGAAATTTCATGTGAGGGGTTTCATCTGGGTAAACGTATCGACGAGTTGCTGGATTTACGATTTAAAGTGTCCTAGCTCCTCGAACATTTACTACATGACCTCTGAATTATAATAGCCCAAACAGTGATATGATATTTAAACTAAACATGTTTCACAAGATAGCACGCCATTTCTACGACATGCACGATCACTATAACCAACATGTACAACATCATGATCAATATAATGACTTATACAGACTTGTTGTATTTTATTCCAAAACCTAAGACGATATCATATTTCTAGATTGTACGTATAGATTTCCTGGCTTATCCATCGATTTCGTTATACCCTTAAACATCATTAACTCACTGTGAGTCATAGCCTCACCTTTACTCATTTAATTACTTTATAAACTCTTTGGGAGAGATACATGTTCATATACTTTTTACATACTCAAAACATTTATACTTTTACGCTGCGCTACACTTTTTATACTTTTTGACATGATGTGTGTTTTTATTGCGATATGTGCCTTAATGTGTTAAACTTGTTTGCATTATTCTTGATCGCGTTATTCTTTGGCAACTGTTTAACTCAAGGAAGGAGCCGATGGAGAGGTATTGATAGTACTATCGGGCTGACACCCCCACCCTTGTGTCCCTTATTCTTGACCTTGGGTGAATATAATCCAGTGTATCGTGTAAGCTTATGTATACGTGTCATGAGGTTTAGTTGGCTGTTACTGGTTACACTAAGTGCTTGCATATATCATATACTCATAACACTCTCAACAATTACATTTATTAATATGAACTTATATGTGGACTTAAGATGTTACAAGCCTTGTATGGGCGGGATTTGTAACAGGATTAGGTTGACATATACTTGTCATGGGGATTTAATCATAAATACTTTCATCTTATTTGCAATAAACTTTATGAACTCACTAAACTTTATGTTGACACTTTTTAGCATTTTATCTCAGGTTAGTAAGGCGATAACCGTTGCATGGAGCATAGAGTCGTATAGCATATTTTGAAGACTTATGCTTTTATCATTTACTATTCGAAACATTTTTGTAAACATTTATGTATTATACTTTGTGACCTCATGTTTGTAATTCTGAATTTATTAATCGAATTGTATCTTTTCAAAACGTCTCATTTAAAGGTCGTTTTTTATAACTTATCTTTTTTTTTTTGGTAAAGGGGAGTAATCCTGCACCCTGGTAAATATATTAAACCAAAAACGTTTAAGTACAAAGGATATGGGTGAAATCCCATATCTCAGCCCGTTACATAGGCGATAAAGCTTACATAACAAGGTAGACAGCTAAGAAGCTTGAAAATGACTAGTGCTTATGAGATGCCATACGAACTTACAACTCAAGAATTAACACAAACAAGCTAACCAACAGCTAGCGTGAAAGATGAACTTCCACCTGTATTTGGATTAGCCAAATCTTCATTCACATGTATGACATGTTCTCCATCTTCCTCATCATCGTTCACCAATACAGCATAAGAATTAGATGTAGTAACAATACCTTCCTTAGAAGTAGGACCAGTAGACTTCAACTTAGACGATGTTGTATGCACATTAGGCCGAGTATTAGCTCCCTTCTTTAGTTCGCTAGTAGTCTTCTTTGGCTCATACCTGAAATTCTGTTTGATTTAAGTACTAGCAAAATGACTACCTTTAGCATACTCGGCTTTACCTTTGTTCTTCTTATGACTCACCTTTTGGAAACCATCATTGGCAGGCACAATAGAAGGCTTAGCAACATTTGAAGTAGTAGCAACATGATGATTGGCCACATTATTAGGGCAATGATCATGGATATGGCCAAAAATCTTGTATAACATACACCTGGAAGGCCTCCATTCATACTCAACTCGGATAGTATCTTTAGTAAAACCATCCCCTATAAGAGAGGGGACATCAATAGTAACAGCCTCTACGTGTTCAGCCTCTGAACTAACCTCAATTAAGCACCGAGAAAAACTACTCCTACCCCAAGAATCCTTACACATAGAGCTCGTATACGAATCAAGCATAATAGGCTTGCCAATAAATGAAGCAATTAAGTTAATATCATCCTCTTCAAACACTTGAATAAGAACATCATGTAATTTAACCCATACCGGAATACAAGTCAGCTCTTCCTTACACAACCTAGTATCAATTGACCATTTCTTAAGAATGATTGGTGATTTACGTATCATCCAAGGGCCGCCTTCCAAAACTGCTTCTAAAGCAGACTAAGTATCGAATTTAAAAAAGAAAAAGCCTTTTTCATTCATCATAATCTTTTTCAAACCATATTTAGCCCAATTGTTTTTAACATAGTACTCAACCACTGGAAACGCCATTCTATTACCAGTAAAGTAGCCATATAGGGTATGTTCAAGACGTGCACTAACCTTTTCAACCACACTACGTGGAATAGAACGTTAACTCTTTCACAAACTGAATCAGCAACCATTGTATCTTTGATACTATCCTCAGAATTAGATTTTGTTGCATTATTATTCATATAAACCTCAAGCAAACCACTCATAGCTTCATGCACCTTTGATCGAGTATCACTATCCAAATTAGACCATATTGGATATTTACCAGCTTCAAGTTCCGTAACGAATAAATCAATATCCGAGGTTGAATTCAGCGAAACATCAAACACCAATTTAATAAAATCATGTTTGCTTTTGATAGAATTAAGCTCAATAGAAGGACCAATACCCACATTCAAATGGGATGGTTCAGCAGCAATCGGTCCTTTAGAATTCTCAACCTGAACATGAGGAGATGTATCATAAGAATTTTCAGTTGTAGGCTGTGTCACCACACCTGTAACATCCTTAGGCTTCTTATGTTTTCTCATAGTCACCTTCGACAAATCAACAGTAGCACTCAATTCTTCAATATTCACATTAACATGTTGTGTTAATGTATTGTTCCCCTCAACCAAAAACTTACCCACATTCTCCATAACACCAAAAAGAAAACAACGAAACCCTAAAACAGGCAATTAAATCGCAAACCAGAAAACAAGAAGAACAACGTCAAGACTTCAAATCAATTGCCTTAACATGTTAAGGCAAAAATATGTACGCACATAGATTGATCTAACCGACTTCCATAATGAAAAGGAAATTAGTTAGAATCGATACCCAACAAACCCTAAGAAAAACGAAAACCTAATCAAATAAAGGTGTCACATCCCGCCACGGCGGAAACGCGCGTGTGTAACTTCATGGATACCATCACAACACCTGGTGTCTACATAGAGAACAACTACATGCACATAAATAGAGCAATGTACAAACACAAAGTGTTGTAACAATACCCCAAAATAAAATAACCAAAACAAAACATAAATCTAAACATAGAGAATAAATCACTTCCAATGCAACTAAGGTCTCGTCTATCCACATCCTTCTATCTTGTCCTTAAAAAGCTCACCTGAAAATGATGCTTAAAACGTCAACATAATGTTGGTGAGATTCATAGGTTTAAGACTCAACACTCAAGGCAACCGAATTTACTGTGATTACAAAATATAGCTGGACAAATAAATATAGTTATCATAAAGCTACATGCATTTTCAAGTCAATATCCACACACAAAGGCAACAACACTCATAAGGCAACCATTAGGACGGCTCGTGTCCTCCGACCCCATAATTAGTACCACATCAGGACGGCTCGTGTCCCCCGAACCCATAATTAGTGCCACATCAAACATATCATCAATTAGGTCGCATGCGCGAGCAACAGGGTAAGCACCCTCCCAATTGAATCCCAAAATATATCATCAATTAGGTCGATATCCAAATTGAATTCCAAAACATCCACGCAAGCAAATAATCACACATAGCATACATACGATAACATTATAAGTCCAAGCTCTTTAATACCACACACATAATCACAGTAAACCAAAACATTTAAGACAAGCATCATTCCCATCCCAATGTTTAAAACAAAGTAAAAATATGGGACTATGAACTCACCTTAAACTCCGCAGCTTCCACAAAAAACAACTCACAATCTATAGCACACAAAAATAATCCACATTACACAAGGTCAAGTTAAAAGCTAAAACCCATGTAATACACATATGATGGATGTATAAGACTCATATGACCCACCATGGATCTCCTAGACACCATACTAACCACAACCATAACCTAACACTCACTAAATCCCTTGCACTCTAAAACTCAGAAAACGCAGAATTTTTGAGTACATTCACTCACATGAAATCTCGACAAATAAAGCTCAACAACTCACACCAAAAATTTAACATGGTCTCTCATAAGCATAGAAGCTAATCCCAGAAGGCCATGGACCAATAACACACACAAGTACCCACAAGAAATTCAAACTTGACAACTACTCAAATTCGGATCTGAATGCACACCAAAAAGTTTTGATTTTTAATAATTACTTCTACAAGTTTTTATCGCGAATCCTCTTCGTGGTAGTCTAATATAACCTAAAACTTAACTATTCCAGAAGAAAAAGTCAAAATACCACTTTTACAACCACATGCCACCCACAAACTTTTACCCAAAATCTGTCCCGGTTTGACAGCTTTGACACCTTAACAAAGAAAAATCAAAAGACCGACTTCCCGACCTCATAATTGATCGTGGCTGGACTTTTTGGAAAGCTCTTTAATTATACTTCAATTTAGACTTAAAATTCGTCACTTAACTCATCACCATCTATTATGTACACTCACATCTTTACAGCCTTACAAATCTGTCCAAACCCTAACTCAATAACTAGCATGTTTTACGCTCAATTCTCTTAACAAATCATCATACTATTATCATTAATTGATCCCAACATATTTAATAACATTAATTTACAGAATTTAACACAACCCTAATCCACCATACTTAATATTAGATGAATTATAACAATAATTGATTAATTACATATAATGGTTAAAGATTTTACCTTGATTCTTGATTATTGCTTCCAAATTATAAACCCTAATTTTTTCTTCTTCCTTGGCCTCCCATGAACGACCAAGAACTCCAAAAAAACGTTTTTGGGGTGTTGGGGTTTGTTTATATATTATTTATGGATAATCATTATCATTAGGTGTTTTAATTGGACTCAAATTTGGTTTCCCTTTTCCCCTTATCCCCCTAAATCGATTTTCCTTACATTTATATATATTTTTATATTTTTTTTATTAAATTAATTTATTACACCAAAAACCTCATACTTTTCATATTTTATAAATACCCGTAACTAATCCTGACGTCTTACGCGATAAACCCCAGTTTTTACGACCAACCAGAAAATTATTATTTTCAAAACAAAGTTTCCAAAAATAGAATTCAACACTCTTTTGAAACATAACTCATAAAAACAAATCCCACGTAACTTACGAATGCTCAATTACTTGAACGAAACCTCGTTACGCAAAAACACAAAAACACCAAAACTACACAAGTCATTTCTACACCACAAAGGTGATCAAAATGAACTTTTCCAAATTCCAAACTTTTCAAATCACAATAAAACCACTCACGCAAAGGGATTTAGTGCTAAAACTCACCTATATCACTCATATATCAGTTCAAACACCTAATACACACCAAACAAACGTCAACCGAGTCAAGACTATTAGTCAAACTAACATGCCAAAACCACGGTTGTTACATCATCCCCCACTTAGGGAAATCGCGTCCCGAGATTTCAACTACTCGTCTCACCAAAAACATCAGCAAAAGAAAATTTATGAATTTTTAAGCGGATAAATACCACACCATAAACTCACAGAGAAAGAATCGCAAAAATGTGAACCGACTAAATACCCGAATTCACACGATAGAAAACATATCGATACTCCAACAATACACGAAAATAGATACACAACATCGATCAATAACACCAAAGATCCGAACGAATTCTCACAGATAGGTACGATACTCTTGAACCAAATGAAAAACCGAAAAACGCACTCGCAAATAACAGATACCCATAAAACAAACATTTATGAATACCCCGCATCAAACTTCCACGATCTAAAATCCAACTACAAACGATCTACTTCACCAACCACTTCAGCAAACAAAATTTGAGTACTTAAATTTTATCGGATCCTCACGTTCCCAAGTAAACTCAGGACCACGCTCAGAATCCCACCATGCCTTTACCAACGTTATCTCACCACACTTCAAACTCTTAACATCTCGATTCCATAATCTCAACAGGTTTCTCGACAAAACAAAGAGTCTTGTCAACCTTACATTCATCTAATGGCACATGCAGACTAGCATCCCCCAACCACTTCTTTTCATTAGATACGTGAAACGTATCATGCACTCTAATTCACTCCTCAGGCAAATTCAACCGATATGTCTCAAATCCAATCCTTTCCGTAAATCTCAAATGGTTATACGTATCTCGGTGCTAGCTTGCCTTTCTTACCGAAACGCACAACACCCTTCCAAGGAGATACTTTTAACCTCACAATATCACCAACACCAAACTCTAAGGGCTTACAGCAATTATTCACATAACTCTTTTTGGTGATCTCTTGCTGCCTTAAGTCTTTCCTTAGCTAGAAAACCTTATTCTTAGTCTCTCGTTCTAGTTCAGGACCAATTAGTTGGCTTGATCCAACCTTTGCCCACAGAACAAATGACCTACATTACCTTCCAAACAACTTTTCACACGACACATACTCAATAATAGAATTATAATTGTTGACATAGGAGAACTCAGCTAACGGTAAATGTATACCCCGGCTTCCTCCGAAATCAAACACACCCATGCTCTCATCATACCATCCAACGCCTGATTTGTACGCTCACTTAGTTCACTCATTAAAGAATGATAAGTCGTACTCATCTTCATACGCGTTCTCAAAACTGTATAACACGTTTACCACTATCGCAAAGTAAATATTTCATCATGTTTCTTGATGATCAACGCTACACCCCATGGCTCATTACCAACTCACCGAGCGAAAAGTCTCGCCTACTCCTCCATACATCTCTTGCTAAGGTAATAATACATCTTATCCATTCTCGGATGTATCAAATACCTTTCATGATTGATGTCCTTACGCTTCCTCTCAATAGAACCAATAGCTGGAACGCAAAGTACATTCCTCCATCTTTGTTCCTTTCCATTTACTGGTCTAAACCAAGTAATCATTCTTCTTACATGTTCTCATCCTTGAACCTCTCTCTCTAGGCTGTCAACATCATCCTCTTAACTCCGAACTGAATTATCATGATCATTGCTCACAAACATCTAAGTTTCACTCGTTCACTCCCGATCAGCACTCTTACCACGATGTCTGCCCTTCCTTGACGGTGGCGAATCAGACAATCGTAGTTACTGAGAAATTCCACACCTAACTTCTCTTCAACATATATTAGCCTCTTGTCAAATATATGCTAAAGATTCTTAGGATCTGTGTAGTTAACACTTTCTACTACATACAAATCTCATCTCCAAGTTCTACTCCCCAACTCTAAGTCACGCATCACATAGTTCCTCATATGGTTCTTCTACCTCCTCGATGCCCATGAAATCTGAAGAACGTACATCTTGAAGCTAACCCTCTCACTTGAACAACTTGACAAACACCCTCTTCCTCTTCAACGAACAAATTGATAATCAAACGACAATCTATCCTAAATAAACGACGCGAACCATGAAACCGGTCGAACTAAAACGTATATCAACGAACTCAAAAGGGGTACGAATTACCGACTAGCGAAGTAACGAACATCAAAATCAAAGCTAGAAAAAACAGCATAAGAAAATACACGTACTATATGTAGACACGGATAAAACGTTCATGAAAACCCATACAAAGAAAATATAAAATACATGTACTCATAAAACATCCACAAGAGTACCTTCAACGAAAGAAACACTCGATGAACCAAATACATAACAAGTTTGGTAAATGAGAACCAATGACAGTTCTTATTCCCGTACTCGACCTTCCCAAAAACAAATGAACACCGTTTTTCACAAGACATATCTTAAACTTATACATTTTCCTTATAAAATATATATAAACCATTTTTTTTCCACACTTCATTTTCACCATAAAAATAATAGTTTCCATCAGACGACCTTGAATTACCCAAAACGAATTTGTAAAATGCCATAAAGACTCTTATACAATCTCTTAATCGAACGCGAAAGACATTGAAGAATTCCGTAATCAAAATAATCGTCAAACGAACTCATACCAGCGAACACTCACACAAATACATTGCAACCCCAGCGAAGAATGCAAAGACTCATTCGTACAACGATCAAACCAAAATCATAGAAGAACAACGATACTAACAGGTCACAAAACATGTCACAAAATTCAATTGGTGTGTGTAAATGAGGAATCAAACATCCACACCAACTCGTCACGACCCAACAATACTTGAAGAATAGCATAACATTCATCCGAGGAATGAATGTATGGAATAATCAAAGAAACGAACCAGTATCCAACAAAAATGAATTCGATTACTCATCACCTATCACGACATCAAAGAGAAAGAATATGGCATTTGTACCATCATGGTACGAAAAGGAATGCCAACCAAAGAATTAGGTATACAAACGGAGTGCTAGCAAACGAATCAACTTAAATACCATAACATAAGTACCCACCGATAATTGAGGTATCAACATATGATAGGTAGGATGGAATCTTACCACCTACACACCCCAACATATAACGACTGCCCAAACGGTTAAGAGAATACTTCTCTAACCATACAGCCATCACCAACATGATATCACATACCATCTTCCACAACATATAACAACAAACATCAATCAATGCAATAATGGTCACAAGTCCACGTGTGTGATACCCTTATAATTATGTTCGCGACCATAGTTATAAGCCTATTCCACACGCATACTTACTTCCAAAACCACACATCTCAATGATAACGCACATGTACCACATAACACCTAATACACCATGCAATCCATGCTATCATACTTGCAAGTCCACTTGTGTTGTGATGCATGTATAATTATGTTGGCCACCATAATTATCTATGCCCCCTTTCATAAGTGTACTCCCTCCTATGACAACACATCATGCAAACAAACATGCAAACAAAAACTAAAGACGTCGCAACAATCATCTCACATGGAACAATTCCAACGATAACGTAAACTCTATAATCAGAATCACTTGGATAAGGTCGATCCAATTTCCAAGAGTAATTACGCTCCAACATGGCTCTAGACGGCAAAAGACAATATACGAATTCCAAAACATAACACAAAACAAAAGACGTCGCATAATGGCTCAAATTCCACCCTCGCACTTATCTCCCTACTCAGATCAATTGAACTTACTACTCGTTGTGGACTCTAGATCCGAATCCACACCATTCCATCCTAACTCCCTTTCATCTTTACTTAACCACCCATTCATGTTTCCTACATGTTGAGGTAGTCGACAACATGCAAAACCATCTCTATTTTTTTTCTTCCAATTCTACATAATTCACAAGCACATACAAATCACGAGGTTTAGACTAAACCACATCTCCTTCCTAGGTGAAGTGAGGACACTACCAAGGGTATTTGGTAATGGCTCCATCTCCAGAAGTCGTCGTGGTTCCAAACCTCTCCACTTCTTCTCCGCCAACGTTTCCCATAAAAGTCCTCTCCTTGTCCGAACGTAGATACATATTATCGAAAACTCGGATTCTATGGTTAGTCCGCTTCATCCTACCACCTCTCTCGCATCCGATAATGACAACGATAGTCCAACGATGCATCTTACACGCGGAAGATGATATAATAAAGTCGATATATACAATACTACGTATAGAGGATAGAATATACGTCCAAAACTTAATAAAACATCATATAAATATAGGAAAATAGACATATAAATACTATACTTATACATAGGTCCTAAAAGCAACTATATGAAGGACTCCTAGGATATAGTCTAGGTTAAACCACCTAATTCTCTATAACCAAGGCTCTGATACCAATCTGTCACACCTCGCCACGGCGGAAACGCGCGGGTGTAACTTCATGGATATCATCACAACACCTGGTGTCTACATAGAGAACAACTACATGCACATAAATAGAGCAATGTACAAACACAAAGTGTTGTAACAATACCCCAAAATAAAATAACCAAAACAAAACATAAATCCAAACATAGAGAATAAATCACTTCCAATGCAAATAAGGTCTCGTCTATCCACATCCTTCTATCTTATCCTTAGAAAGCTCACCTGAAAATGATGCTTAAAATGTCAACATAATGTTGGTGAGATTCATAGGTTTAAGACTCAACACACAAGGCAACCGAATTTACTGTGATTACAAAATATAGCTGGACAAATAAATATAGTTATCATAAAGCTACATGCATTTGCAAGTCAATATCCACTCACAAAGGCAACAACACTCATAAGGCAACCATTAGGACGGCTCGTGTCCTCCGACCCCATAATTAGTACCACATCAGGACGGCTCGTGTCCCCCGACCCCATAATTAGTGCCACATCAAATATATCATCAATTAGGTCGCATGCACGAGCAACAGGGTAAGCACCCTCCCAATTGAAACCCAAAATATATCATCAATGAGGTCGCTATCCTAATTGAATTCCAAAACATCCACGCAAGCAAATAATCACACATAGCATACATACGATAACATTATAAGTCCAAGCTCTTTAATACCACACACATAATCACAGTAAACCAAAACATTTAAGACAAGCATCATTCCCATCCCAATGTTTAAAACAAAGTAAAAATATGGGACTATGAACTCACCTTAAACTCCGCAGCTTCCACAAAAACAACTCACAATCTATAGCATTCAAAAATAATCCACATTACACAAGGTCAAGCTAAAAGCTACAACCCATGTAATACACATATGATGGATGTCTAAAACTCATATGCCCCACCATGGATCTCCTAGACACCATACTAACCACCACCATAACCTAACACTCACTAAATCCCTTGCACTCTAAAACTCAGAAAACGCAGAATTTTTGAGTACATTCACTCACATGAAATCTCGACAAATAAAGCTCAACAACTCACACCAAAAATTTACCATGGTCTCTCATAAGCATAGAAGCTAATCCCAGAAGGCCATGGACCAATAACACACACAAGTACCCACAAGAAATTCAAACTTGACAACTACTCAAATTCGGATCTGAACGCACACCAAAAAGTTTTGATTTTTAATAATTACTTCTACAAGTTTTTATCGCGAATCCTCTTCGTGGTAGTCTAATATAACCTAAAACTAAACTATTACAGAAGACCAAGTCAAAATACCACTTTTACAACCATATGCCACCCTCTAACTTTTACCCAAAATCTGTCCCGGTTTGACAGCTTTGACACCTTAACAAAGAAAAATCAAAAGACCGACTTCCCGACCTCAAAATTGATCGTGGCTGGACTTTTTGGAAAGCTCTTTCATTATAATTCAATTTAGACTTAAAACTCGTGACTTAACTCATCACCATCTGTTATGTACACTCACATCTTTACAACCTTACAAATCTGTCCAAACCCTAACTCAATAACTAGCATATTTTACGTTCAATTATCTTAACAAATCATCATACTATTATCATTAATTGATCCCAACATGTTTAATAACATTAATTTACAGAAGTTAACACAACCCTAATCCACCATACTTAATATTACATGAATTATAACAATAATTGATTAATTACACATAATAGTTAAAGATTTTACCTTGATTCTTGATTATTGCTTCCAAATTATAAACCCTAATTTTTTCTTCTTCCTTGGCCTCCCATGAATGACCAAGAACTCCAAAAAAACGTTTGTGGGGTGTTGGGGTTTGTTTATATATTATTTATGGATAATCCTTATCATTAGGTGTTTTAATTGGACTCAAATTTGATTTCCTTTTTCCCCTTATCCCCCTAAATCGATTTTCCTTACACACACACACACACACACACACACACACACACACACATATATATATATATATATATATATATATATATATATATATATATATATATATATATATATATATATATATATATATATATATATATATATATATATATATTTTATTAAATTAATTTATTACACCAAAAACCTCATACTTTTCATATTTTATAAATACCCGTAACTAATCCTGACGTCTTACGCGATAAACCTCAGTTTTTACGACCAACCGAAAAATTATCATTTTCAAAACAAAGTTTCCAAAAATAGAATTCCACACTATTTTGAAACATAACTCATAAAAACAAATCCCACGTAACTTACTAACGCTCAATTACTTGAACGAAACCTCGTTACGCAAAAACACAAAAACACCAAAACTACACAAGTCATTTCTACACCACAAAGGTGATCAAAATGAACTTTTTCAAATTCCAAACTTTCCAAATCACAATAAAACCACTCACGCAAAGGGATTTAGTGCTAAAACTCACCTATATCACTCATATATCACTTCAAACACCTAATACACACCAAACAAACGTCAACCGAGTCAAGACTATTAGTCAAACTAACCTGCCAAAACCACGGTTGTTGCACAAGGCTAGATCTCGATAAATTTAATGTTAAAGATTGAATTAAACACAATTAATTAATCTAGAAAACAATCGTTATTGGGAGTAGGAACAAGATTAAAGATTAGGCAATGATTTTGGAGTGGCTAGGGTTTGGAATTTTCGCCATTGATCACCAGAGAGAATCCTGGGGTTTTTTTTAAAAAGTTTTTTATAACTTATCTTCCGCTGCGATGTTTTGGGGGTGTTACACTAGAGGCCGTGGATCCTCGAACTTCGGTTCGTCTTTTTCGCTGGAGCCGGTTGGCGTGTTCGGTTTGTCTTAGTCTTTGCGACCGGGACTTCTTCGATGGGGATTTTTAACTAACCATTGCATGCATTTGGGCCCACAATTTTCATATTGTCCAAAAAAAGTGATCCACTCACCTTTAACTCACGCCCCACTCACGCTAGCCAATACAGATAGTCTTATGTTAAGCACGTAGAATTGTAATAGATGATTATTAGATGATTAACATGATAAACTAAACATAAGTTAGTAATATATAGTTTCTAGAGAAAATTTCAAATTCTGTCGCTTTGATAGTATGGAAAGGATATTAATATCTTTTTGATGAAATGAGTACTGTAATTATGTGATAATTTCTTTAGGAATGATCCACCATTTAACTTTATATATGCCTCCATTGTGGGATGAATAAATAAAATCTCTCTTTTGGTTTTGTTTATGTTGTTCTGGTTATTCTTACTATTACTCTTTCATGTATTTACAATATGTTAATGAAAGATATGAAAGTAACAAGGACGGATGAAGTTTTTGTTTTGATGATTCAAACTTCCAGTCATGGTTGAGTTCATTAATTAGCGTTCGTATTTATTCAAGCTTCCAGAAGGTATCTCCCAAACCTTGATGTATTAGTTGATTGGTATTATAAACCATAATGTATTAATTGATTGTATATATATTAAAATTAGATGAAGCTGGGTCATCATGGAAATCAGATGTATCTTGAGAAGAAACAGTTAATGGACCGGAGGTAGAAATAACCCGTTTCGCAATCTCCTGCAGCAAGGGATCATCTCGTTCCCTCAAATCTCTCTCCGAAAAAGCAACCTTGAAGGGATCCGCAACGTTCACATACTAATCCAACCTCATCTCAGCAAAATAAAAAATAAAAAGATAATTAGAAGCAGATAAAAGAAGAGGCATACAACAAATAGATAGATTCCCTAAGACCTACACTTTTCGTCATCATCAAAAAAATGGGAGGCTTATCAGGATCGTCCCAAAGGCGGCTTAAACCAACCACACAAATAAAATACTTCGGACATCTTCTGATTGTGGTAAAGTTTGAATACAGAAGGGTCTCAAGAACCTTATTGTAATACCCCCAAAATTTGGTACAGCGAAAGACTTATCAAAGCTTCGGGGTGCTACGAGGATTGGCACACAACACAAGCATAAGAAACGGAATAACATCATCCATTAATTAAAACATTACAACCAAGTATTTCAAGTCTACATTTATTCATAAGTACGTAAGTAAGCCCAATTTAAAACATAAAGGTATGTCTCCAAATAAATTATCAGACTCTTAATTGATCCTTCAACCATGCCGCTTGCCAAGTCTCCCAAACACTAGCTATCCAATGCAAACATCACTCATTTACCTGAGAAAACATGCTAAAAAGGTCAGCTAATGCTGGTGAGTTCATAGGTTTATTCCTAATTAATAACGGTGGACCAAATCAGTTTAAGTTTGCTATACTGGACTAAGTTACATAACCATAATATCATACTCACACGTAAGTGTGCCAAACCACAATCATAATCCCTATAAGTGCATCATATAGTCCTGTAGAAAATGCAGCACATACAATAATAATCCTGTACAAATGCAGCACATGCAACAGTAATCATGTACGGATGTAGCTCATATAGCACATAACCTTAGCCAGCTAACATAGCAAACATATCAAAAACATAAAATAACATTTGGTCAATTCAAAATGGTTTTGCATGTTTTCTCACCCTAAGTTTTCAACAAAACAGTATAAGTGTAAAAGTGGGTGTATGAAACTCACATCAATCAAGCAAAGCACAACATAATAAGTCAACAGTAGTATAGCACAACAACAACTAAAATGTCACGGCACTACGGACTCGGCACGAATATAAAGACTCGTCTTAAAACGTATCGCACATAAATAAACTATATGCGCAAAAATTCCCAAAAGTTAACCATTTCCATTTCCAAAAATATTCTTGTTTTAGCCTTTTAACAAAGCTTGGTATCATCGTTTGTGTAATAGTAGGAAGACACGACTCAAGTGTACACACGCCGTGAAAAACAAGACAAAAGTCAAGAAGAGATGACGGAGACAACTCAAAGTAATCACACATAACAAACACACCAAGTTAGATGAATAGATTGGTAGTCGTCGGTATTTACCCAAATTCCTCATTTAGTTATAAAGCATACTTGTCTTATATTATAAAACATAATTTCGCCATGATTCGTTTGTAATTAGAATGTTTCCATGTCGAATGTTTTATAATGCCCAATATGTTTAAGCAATAAATGTTACAATTGTTCTTGTTCATTAGACATTATATTCCATTGTTCGTCTGTTACGGCTCAAGTGCATTAAATTCACTATGAGTCTAATGTATTGTAGTCGTTTTGTATTCCAATAGTCAAATATGTCCAAGTCCAATAACGTTTCAAATCCAACATATATTTTCAAGTCCGATGTTGCAATTTTTCCAAGAAATCTGTCTACCAGTCAATCATCAAGTCAATCTCATACATGGTAAAGGTCAAGGATCTAAACAATTAAGCTAAAAGCTTAATAAGGTAATCCGGACGAATTATTGGATCCTTATCGAATTCATCAACTCGATAAGTCCAACAATTCCTTCGTCTCGCTTATTAATCCAAAGCCAACCTACACATTACTATATATATTAAATGGAATCAAATACTACGTCGTTTTGATGCCATCTACACATGGGCCATTCTTTTTTTTGGTTGTCTCATACACCATGGTCCAGCGTGATCCACAGAGTCTTATCCATTAATCCCCAATCCGTTAATCTTCCTCCAAAGAAATTTCTGGAACCTGTCACCACCTCATAATTCACCACATAAATCTAGAGTCCTCCATCTTTTTTTCATACATTGTTCATCCAATTTACAGCCACAGGTATCGGCGGATCCTTAACTCTTGCGAAAAAAGTATACCAAGCCGATTTGATATCGCTAGAACAATCTCGCGTTCTAGACACAGGGTTTAAGAAAAAAAAGAGATACATAATATGGCGTCTTTGAACTTGAAGGCGAATTGGTAAGTGGGTTTGTTTATGTTACAGTCGGAAGCAAAGATTTACGAGTTGCAGGTATGTGTTTATAAAACGTTTGACACGAGTTTTCTTTATTTTCTTTTAGTTTTGGATATTGTTATTGTTCAGGTGGTTATTGAAGTTGGGTTCTAATCAAGTTGGTATCTAATGGTTTTAGGTTTAATTATATTTAATTTTTTTGGATCGGAAATTCAGGGTTTTATGTGTTGTCCTGCAAATGAGGTTTACATTTTGTGTGCAGTGGCGGGGGAAGTTTATACATGGGGATGGAAAGAGTGTGTGCCGTCTGGGAAAGTTATTGGTGTCCAAAACTCGGGTCAAAGTGAAGGTAATGACGCCAAAATTCGTTTTTGACTAAACAAGGTAATTTCTTTTGACTTTGTAGTTTCTACCAGTCAATTTGTGATTCCATTGTTCGAGATTAACATCAAATTTTGTTGAAAAAAGTGAGGAATTATGGTTTAATTTAAGGTGTGATATATGTTTTGAGTAGTTTATCTATGCATACTATACGTTTGATGAAATGCCTAAATGAAAAGAAAATTTGAATACCACATATCTCAAATCGAGTTTAAGTTGATGTCAATTCGGTGATACTTGACTTTTGTTTCACTTTACAGATCAGACCAGATAGACAAACTCTCTATTGGAGAATTTAGAGTGCAACACGGCCTAAAGATGTTGAGAGTTTGGCGAGGAAGTTCTTACGCAATCCATACATGGTTACCAGATAGACAAACTCTCATAAATATTTATTTTTTTGAATGTTTTTAGGAAGTATGTGATATCTCATGCTAATAAATATATTGTTCTAAACCAAACTCATGTTTACTGTAGGTAACAAACTGAAGATTCAAGCTAACCAGTTTTTATCAGAGGTATAATTTCACATGTTAATGGTTTAGATATTTTTTTATTACAGAGTTAATCTCTTTGAGAAAAAGTCATGGTGTTAATTTGGGGTTGTTCTGGATTAAGAATCCCAGTCGATTATTTCTTTTACTATCTTACTTGATAGAAAGAATGGTTATATAGTATACAATAGTTTTTACTATCTTACTTTACTAATGGATTCTTATAGGGTTGTTTGCAATTGCTTACTGAAACTACTTATAAAGGGATTGTTTCCAGATAGCTTATTGAAATAGGTGCCTATATGGGTTGTTCGAGGATGCTTAATGGAACTACTTATTAAGAGAAAGAGACTATTTGTGATTGGTTATTTAAACCACTGCATATAAACGGGCTCTTCAGAATTGTTTATTGAAACCGCTTGGCGCTTATAAAAAAGATCCTTTTGTGAAAGGGTTTTAATAAGCATCCAAACAACCCTTTAATAAGCAACAATTTAAATAAATAAATAATTTAGATCGACTTTACAAGCAGCTGTATATGCTTTTTAGTGCCACTGTTATGATTGATAACTTTTTTTGAGCAACTGTTATGTGCTTAATGACCAGATTATCGATGGATCCGCATCCACCTAAGCAAGACTCATAATATTCATGTAGATGTTAAGGTGTTTGGATGAAGACCTACTCTTCAGGTATATAACCCACAAGTAAATAGATACTCAATCTAAAGTAAATAGCCATTTTCTAAAATGGGTGGATTTTTAAAACTTTTCTTATAAGATACAGGTCAATAAAAGAGTAAACTGTATCCAAAGTTTTCAAATCATTTCCTTGCTGTTATATCAAAAGTATTACTGACTAATGCAAAAGATATTCATTAGTCTCTTAGTAAATGCATTCCTTTTTCATATTGATCTTTGAGAAACATGTGCATTAAGGTAGTTGTTGGAGCAATAGTGCCTCTATCAAGGATAGGTGTTGCGTTCATGCTCAACTTTTGATACATTAATAATGTGATGTTATGCTAATCTAACATTTTCACATACAGGCTCCAAAGAAAGGTGAAAAACCAATTGTAACCAAGAAGAAAACTGTATAATTTTTTCTTTTTACTGTTTTTGTTTAGTAATCTGGTATAAAACGATGGTAAAACTGTTGGTTTTGAATTAGGTGATTAGATTGTGTTATTAGAGGTTACAAATGTAAGCTACAGCCTACATGAATGTATTTTCATTGCTATGAATAGATGCAGGTTTTGTGAGTAACCTTAGCAGTTATGTGATGACAAATGTTTAGTTGGTTAGTAGCTTAGTGAATCACCAGATGTTGTCTTATTATGCAGTTTTTTCAATCACTGAAAAAGATTAATAGCATTTATTAGTTTCGTTGGCCACACTTTCTACTAATTTTTTACTGGAAAGTGTAGAAATGAGCTGACTCATGGTACTGCACTCCCCAAGTGTGCCCCCTCCTTTCTAGAAAGTGCAAACAGTAATTGTGACACTTATATTCCAGGAGCAGCACAAAAATTGGTTGGTGAGGTATTATGGTTCAAGGTACACCTTCTTTATGTCTCTTTTCTTATTTGATCCAGTGTTTTAATGGTTTAACATCATTTCGGCCACCTCAACCATTCCAAAAAATTGGCCTGCTATGCCTTTTAGTTGCTGTTAAAATAGATTGGTTTGCTATGTTTAGCATTAGTAAGTTCCTTTAACAATGGAAGTGACTAATAAAGCATATAAATTTTGACATACTTACGAACATTGTCAGGATCAATAATTACATGTCCGTGTAGACATTAGCAGGGAGTAACGGTATATTACAATTGCTAAAAGTTTACTACCATGTATTAGTTTGTACGGTTATAGTGTTCTTGGATAGTCGTCTGTCTGTACTTTTTATTATGAGCGACCGACCATGCTAATAAAGATGCCAAATTTTTTATTATTTATATTCCTCAATAATGTTTTACTAATTAGAACTACTTATTCTGTTGGAGGTGATTACTTCTTTCACATCCCTTAATTACAAACCCTATTTTGCAGGAGAGTCAATCTAAGTGTAGAAACAAAGGTTATCAATGATGCAACAAACTCAAACCATGAGGAAGAAAAAGAAGCTTGCAAAAAGACCTAACTTTTGGTAGCTCTAAAAACAATGTTCAGCAAGTAGATCAACTATGTATGCACTTTGATTGACAAGAAGTTGAGGTATACTTCACATAGCTAAACGAAAAAAAATTGAGTCATTTTGATATTTACTTAGTGTTTGCTACAATGAACTACTTATCAGTAGTTTTGTTTTGTCACTGGATGTAAGTCCTTGCAGATTAGATCATTTAATAACGTCGAACTTATTGACTGTCGGGTGTGGAATACGTTGTAAGCAAATGGCTATCTCAGGTTAACATTACTGTAGAGAAATTTAAGTACATTTACATTGTTCATTTAATAAAAGTTTCCATGTTTTCATCAAATTATGTTCTTATGTTTAGAGCCAACGAGCATGGTAGCCCGCGCGTTGCTACGGAGGCGTTGTGTTGATGCTTTGAAGTTTATGATTAAGACATTCTATGAACCCTTTGGTAAGAAATAGATGATTCAGAAAGACATTATTGTGTTACCATCATAACATGTTTCTTAAATTCATAGCAACTCCTTTGCAAGAACATACAAATTCTTATATAATCAATTAGACATATTGTTTGTTTGGTTGATATAACCATACATTATCAAGTGGAACCATTCATGTGAGGTTGAACTAACTTGCTGAACCAAGCATGATATGTTGGATACAAATCTAAACACATCTCATTTATGCAATAAGTTTAGTATAAGCATCATGTATTAGATCTATAGAATATACAACTACGATGATATGTCTTTGTTTAGAAATTCATTGATCTTACATATAGTATCTAAAAAATATCTAATCAATCATTTGCGAAGTTACAAAATAGTATGTTATCAAGCATGTTACCATTTTGTCTTTCTAGAAGGCAACATATGCATTCTGATACATTGATTCATATTAGAAGATCTAATAACATGGCTAAAAATAAAGTCTTTGACATGCTAAATCGAATCCGGCAAACCAATATGATGATAAGTTTGTGCCTGAATAGACAATGGTGATTCATGAAGTAATGCTTCAAATTAGTTGCGCTGAAGTTCTGTATCTGAGATCAGGTTCAGCGGTTCCAACGTGCTCATCTTCTAAGACGGGCTAGTATTTTTGAGCTTGTTTCTTTAAATGTGTGTGCTAATGATTTTGTATTTCATTAACATTTTTTCGGTTCTTCTAGGAAAATATGGAGTCATTCCTGACCATCTGGCAATTCAAGTGCAAAATTAATAAATATGCACTTAAGGTATTAGGATATTCACTGTAGTGAAAAAAAGAATATTAGTACTTACTTGTTACCAAGGTAGATATAACTACATGTATTCAGAATAGAAAAGCGTTGAGGTCATTAAAGTAGTAAATGTAACATGCAAATCTAAACATGTTGTAATTATGTTTTATTACCTGAAGGAATTCCCTCATTTATGACATCATCATAGCAAAATTAACAGCCCTCTACAAAAATCAACATAAAGTATGAAAGCTTCCTTGCATGGGTTTAAAGTTCAGTTGTTACATATGGCATTAGGTACAGTCATACATCTGTGCAACCAAAGGGAAATCACATTCCTATATATACCCTATAAAAATTGCAATACAATCTAATCTCCGAACTACGTAAAGCCATAATCTTGCTTCTAAACATATTCTGTAGACCACAACTTAATATCATAATGTATGAGTAAGTTAAAAATCCATCCATCCCCTGTGATCTATCGTTTGTAGCAATTAATGTTGGGATCATACTTTTGTATTTAGTCAAGTCTCGGTCATTACATTTTGTAATAGGTTGCTTTAGTATTTATTTCATTAAGTTTCATGTTACAAGGCTTATGTGTAAAAGCCCTATGGGCTTGAAGCCCACGAATTAAGAGATAAGGAAGGAAGGGAGTGTTGCCCTAACTCCTTCCTTATAAATAGTAAGCTCATGTAAACATTTAGTTTGTTGGTTATTTGATTATCTTAAGGAAACTCTTGCACTTTCACTTTTCATATTGTCTCATAATCAACCAATCTCATTTCTCATCTTATTTCTTTCTAAATCATACTTGTGTTTACAAAATGGTGACCTAACAAGTGGTATCAGAGCTTTTGAATAGTCATATGGTGTCCAATATTGAACATAACTCATTTTTGATCGACTCTCGTCTTCAAGTTCTTCTTCTTCCTCAGTATAAAAAACAACAGCACGCACAATTGTATTATCAAACATGTGATCTATACTGTAAATCTTGGGATTTTCTTTAAATGCTGTGTGAAGAAACATTGATTTGAAATCGCAAAGTGCAAATCCTTTATCGGGTCTCGGTTTTAAAGCAAATTTCTGAATTGTTGTGACAGAGTTCCCGTGTTTGTAAACAATGTGACGAAATTCTTTGAGTTGTTTTTCAAGATCAACAATATCACCGAGTAATTCATCTATATACTTCCTTTTTCGTATTTTATGTTCACAAAACTCCTTTTTGCAATTTGACAATTCTATTTCTGTTTTTGAAAGAGCTGTTTGAAGATGTTCAGCTTGCATTTTCAATTCACACTTTTCACGTTCAAGTTTCGAAATCAACTTTCCGTTTGACTCAATTACATTTTGCATTTTGCGTTGAAGATCTTGTTCTTTGTTGTAAGAATCTTGAAAAGCTTTTTCAAAACTTTTTGCATTTTTAATCTTATCTTCCTGATTAGAAAGCTGAATTTTATAACACTCAATATCTCTTGCAAGTGACGCATTTTATTCTTTCAAAACTTTATTTTTCTCGTTGCATTTAATGATTTGCAATTGTTGAGCATCCAGTTGTTTAGATAACAATATTAGGTCAAGGTCTGGATCAAATGATGGTTCATGTTGTTCTAAATGATCATGTTTATCATTCTCAATAGGATCATCAAATGAGACAATTGTGTCATCATCAAATATGACAACTGTGCTTATTTGTTGATCTTTTTGAGATGATGAAGATGATTTAGATGAAACAACTTGCGCCACATCTGATTCATAAGCAGAAGGTGAGACTATTTCATTAATAAAGCATTTATTGAGGTCATGTACCTGAGACAAGCCGTCAGTGTCATACACTGGACCTGAATCATTGAGCTTAAGTTCCTGCATGTTGGCCATAAGCATCACAGCTGCATTGGCTTCCAGATCTTCCATGTCATCATCATTGTTCACATTTGCCATGAAGTTGTTATCTTGTTCAGGGAAATGTCCATCTCATAATGATTTACCTCTTTCTAAATCTTTTGTTACTCAAAAAGATTTACCTAAGAAATCATGGTTTATAGAAGAGTCATATGTTTCATCTCATAATGAGGCCCCTGTCCAAACTGTAGCACAAATAAATGGTCCTTTACCATCATCCGGTGAACTTACACCTTTACCGAAAACTTGTCGTGTCTTAAATTATTTCAAAACCTTTATGAAAGACATCGAAATTTTGGAGGAAACAATTGAACGTAATTCTGAAATAAAAATTGAAACTTTTCAATCCGCTTACGAGAGAGAAAAGAGAGATATTTTTCAAAAACAAATGAAGCCAATTGTTCAACACCTCCGTCTATGTGCTACACGTTGGGATCAGGAACTTCAAAAGGAGGTCAAAAATATGATAAACGTTTTCAATGCAACTGAAAATGACATTTTGATTCAAAAGCAACGAAATAGAGTTTTAAAAAATGATGCTGATCGACTCTTGGAACAAGTTCTCAATGCTGATATTTTGTCTGTTATCATGAATGATCTCTATAAATCTGGTACTTCTATGCTTATGGATGATCTTTGTGTTGATAATAATTTGTTGAATGAGGAAATTGAGACACTCAAACAGGAAAATGATAAGCTGAGAATTAAAAATGATGATGTGACCAAACACTTTTCAAAAGAAATCTGTCAACTCAATCAAAGGCTTGAATGGTGTCAAGCTAAAAGTCTTGAAAGGGAATTAAAGTTTCAAAGTCAAAATGTTTCAAACTCTTGTCAAAATTGCATAAACAACGAGTCTTTAAAAGGTCTGTGTTGTCGTTACGAGAAAGAAATTGCGGATTTAAAAATTGAAAACGCCGAATGGCAACAAAACCGCGATGACATCAAATATTGCAATGGTTTACTTGAGTCTGAAATTCAGGACAAAAATCACATCATCATTGATTTGAAAGAGAAAATCAAGCTAATTCAAAAAGGTAAGTTTGTTGACACCACGGTAATAGCACCAGGAATGTATCACGTAGACAAAACTGATAAAGGAAAGGTTGTTCAAAACACTAATGTTGATAATTCCATTTCTACAGGACTAGTCTCCACTACTAGCGTTAGCAGACCCAAGCGAAAAAGTAAAAAGAAGAATAGGATCTTGCAACGTAAGAGAGGACACCTAGAAGCTCAAGAAGTAGAAGACCAACTTAGGAATTTGAATAAAACTCATGTTGCATCAGATTTAGATTCTAATCAGGCAAATTGTAATCAAAATCTAAATGTAACGAATGATGAACCTTTGAATGTTTTGAATGTTAATGCATCTTGTGTGTTTTGTCGTAAAAGCGTATCATCTGGTGATCATACAAAATGTTTAGCTAATTCTCTTCTCAATCGTCATAAGAAACGTAGGACACGCATTCCTTCTAGGCCCATTATTGCCTCTAAGTCTAACTTAGGAAAGCCGTCTACTACGGTTTCTAATGAAATTGAAGTTACCCCCATAGGTGCCGAGAACAAATCTAGGAATGAGCCAATTACTAGTGCATTTAACATTAAGAAAGCAAAAACTAGCTGGAACTGGCAACGTTGGTTACAATACAAACCAGACTTTAAATGGATTCCTAAATTATTGAATACCTGTGTTTCTAACCAACAGGAACCCGCACTGTCTTTGGGTTCCACCCTTACTTCTGTTCCATCTGTGTCTTCTTCTTGTGATGCAGGTGGTACAGATTGTTCTCTGGATTGTTGATAGCGGATGCACTCGACATATGACAGGCAATCTCAAACTGTTACACAACTTTGTTTCAAAGTTTATTGGTACTGTCAGATTCGGGAATGATCATTACGCTCTTATCATGGGTTATGGTGACTATATCAGCGGGAACATTGAAATAAGTCGTGTTTACTATGTGGAAGGCCTTGGACACAACCTTTTCTCTGTTGGTCAATTCTGTGATGGGGATCTTGAAGTTGCATTTCGTGAGAAAACCTGCTTTGTTCGTGACTTACAAGGAAACGATCTAATGTCTGGCTCACGTGGCTCCAATCTTTATACAATATCAATGTCAGATATGATTGCAACATCTCCGATATGTCTTCTCTCCAAAGCAGAATCAACAAAATCTTGGTTATGGCACAAACGTCTTTCGCACTTGAATTTCAAAACCATGACTGACCTTGCTCGTTATAAACTTGCTGATGGATTTCCAAGATTCCGCTTTACTAAAGATCACTTATGTCCAGCCTGTGAACAAGGAAAAAGTACTCGTGCTCATTTTCCTAATAAACCTGAGCATAGTACGAATCATGTTCTACAACTGCTTCATATGGATTTGTGTGGACCGATGCGTGTTCAAAGTATCAACGGTAAACGCTACATTCTTGTAATTGTGGATGATTATTCCAGATGGACTTGGGTTTATTTTCTACGAAGTAAAGATCAGGCTCCTTCGATGATCATCACCTTTCTCACTAAAATTCAAGTTCAACTACGCAACACGGTACGAATCATCAGAACTGACAACGGAACTGAATTTAAGAATCAGACACTTCGGTCATACTTTGAGAAAGTGGGAATTGAACATCAGACATCTATTCCTAGAAGCCCAGAACAGAATGGAGTTGTTGAAAGACGCAACAGGACGTTAGTGGAAGCTGCAAGGACTATGTTGATTAATGCTCAATTACCAGATTACTTGTGGGCGGAAGCTGTTTCAACTGCATGTTATACACAAAACCGTTGCATGATCACTAAACGTCATCGCAAAACACCTTATCAAATTGTTCACAAAAGGAAACCAAACATCGATTACTTTCATGTATTTGGAGCACTTTGTTATCCGAAAAATGATCGTGATGATTTAGGTAAACTTAAAGCAGAGGCTGACATTGGCGTGTTCGTTGGATACTGTGAAAATTCCAAAGGTTTTCGGATATGGAATCATCGTACAAGAGAAATTCAAGAAACCATTCACGCTAATTTTGATGAACTCACACAAATGGCTTCTGAGCAACACAGCTTAGGACCCGAATTTAACCGTCTTAACTCTCCGGCATCTTCAGCTGAACCATTGCCACTTAACCGCAAAGAATTAGAAACCTTGTTTGCTCCACTATTTGATGACACAATTGAATACCGTCCTACTGAGGTCTCACCTAATTCCGCTGCTCAACCTGATAACATTCAAGTACCAGACTCACCTCGACAAACTACTACAAGTGTTGAGAGAGACGGTCCTCCAATTGTATCACCATCTACAGCAGAACAAACTGGTTCTAACTCCCGCCATCCAGCTGAAGATCCAACACCACTATCAGTTCCACAACCCGCAGAGCATGATCCTGATGCGTTCTTTAATCCGTTTGCACCAGCTACTACAGTTCCTGATATAGCTGAGTCGTCAACACGCAATTTGGATCCTGCTAACATGAGAGATACTTATCAACTACACCCTTCAACACACAAATGGACTCGAGACCATCCACTAGTTCATATTATTGGCCATCCAGATGCACCTGTTATGACAAGACAACGACTTCACACAGATGGAGAAACTTGTATCTATGCACTCACAGTTTGTCACGAAGAACCAAAGAACATTAAAGATGCAATGACTTATGACAACTGGATTGAATCTATGCAAGAGGAATTTCAGCAATTCATAAGATTAGAAGTCTGGGAATTAGTTGAAAGACCTGACGGAGTCTTTGTCATTGGATTAAAATGGATCTGGAAGAATAAGCTTGATGCTGAAGGAACTGTCATACGCAACAAATCACGTCTGGTAGCGAAAGGATACTCTCAACTGGAAGGACTTGATTTTGCTGAATCCTTTGCTCCAGTGGCTAGACATGAAGCTGTTCGAATTTTTTTGGCCTATGCTGCACACAGGAACATGGTGGTTTACCAAATGGATGTCAAAACAGCATTTCTTAATGGAGAACTCCGTGAAGAAGTTTATGTTAGTCAACCTGAAGGCTTCGTTGATCTTGAGCGTCCTAATCACGTTTACCGACTCAAAAAGGCACTCTACGGACTCAAGCAAGCCCCACGGGCGTGGTATGACAAACTGTCTACTTTCTTATTGGCCAATAAATTTTCTAAAGGATCGGTGGATCCCACACTATTTACAAAAACCTACGGGGAGGACTTACTTGTTGTTCAAATATATGTCGATGACATCATTTTTGCCTCAACAAAAAGAAGTTACTCGAATGATTTTGCAAAATTAATGAAAGATAATTTTGAAATGTCCATGATGGGTGAACTTTCGTTCTTTCTAGGACTACAAGTTCATCAATCACCCCGTGGAATTTTTATAAATCAGTCCAAATATGCTCTTGAAATTTTAAAGAAACATGGAATGATGACTTGTGATACTTATAATACACCAATGGGCTATACCACAAAACTAGATGCTGATTTACATGGGACTCCTGTTGACCCTACCAAATACCGAAGTATGATTGGGTCCCTCATGTATCTCACAGCTAGTAGACCTGATATAGTATTTGCTGTCTACATGTGCTCTCGCTATCAGTCCAAACCAACTGAAAAACACCTCAGTGAGGTCAAAAGAATCCTTCGATACATAAAGGGAACCATTAACTTGGGAATCTGGTATCCGAAGGATTCTGGTTTTGAACTAATTGCTTTTTCAGATGCTGACCATGCAGGATGTTTAGACACACGCAAAAGTACATCTGGTGGATTACAATTTCTCGGAGACAAACTTGTGTCATGGCAATCAAAGAAGCAGGACTGCACATCACTTTCGTCTACAGAATCTGAATATGTAGCCATGTCTGCTTGTTGTGCTCAAGTCATTTGGATGAGATCACAACTTAAGGATTATGGCTACCTATTCAACAGGATTCCTATCTACTGTGATTCTAAGAGTGCAATTGCTATCTCCTGCAACACAGTACATCATTGCAAATCCAAACACATCGATCTCCGATATCACTTCATCAAAGAGCATGTGGAAAAGGGTACCGTTGAACTTTATTTTGTTGGGACTGAGTACCAATTGGCGGACTTACTTACCAAATCCTTAGCACCATCAAGGTTTGCTAGTCTAGTTCACCAAATTGGTATGCGATGTTTGACTCCAGAAGATCTGGAAAAGTTTTTAAAACACAATTGATCGTCAAACATCCAAACTATCTTTGTAAATATTTTTTCAAAAAACAGAATACAAAAATATAAAACCAATCAAAAACTCAAAAAGATTTTTGGTTTTTTATCAAAAAAAAAAAGAAAAAAAAAAGAAAAAAAGAAAAAAAAATGCACGTATAAACCACCTCTTTCAACACTATTTTATTAAATGTCTTCTAATATTTAAAACAAGTGTTGAGGGGGAGGAAAAGTAATTTTTTCTAGTTTCTCAAAAATATTTTACCTTTTATACTTGCATTTTACCAAAAATAATTACATCTTTTATCATAAGTGTTGATTCAAAAAATGTTTCGGGTTACTCTCCTTGACCAATATAATTAATTTTTCAGTCTTGACTACGGTCTAAGGTCGAGGGGGAGTAGCACAAGTTGTTCTTATCATGTCTTGGTGTAAATAACAAAAGTTAAATAAGACAATGTGTTTAGGCATTAGATGTGTAAGTAACTTGAGGTTAAAGGACCATTTGTGTCAAGTTTTCAATCTTGTTTTAACCACAGTCAAAACACCTTTGACCTAACATTTACTACACTTACTTACACACATTTATTATTTCAACTACCATCATCAACGACCCACAATCATCTGACTAATCTGTGTACCAATCTTCAAATCTGTAAGTGTGATTGTGTTTTGATCATTATAACAAACAAAGGTTTTTAATTTCATAACGATCCAACGGTTAAATCTTTCTAATCGATTAAATTTGTCTTAGGATTGTGCGTAGATTTTAAACCCAGAAATTTGTTATGTTATGATTGATTTGATTGTTGGGATATGGTCTATGGTTGATTATTAACATGTTTTCACACTCTAATTGCACCCAGAAACACTTAATCGATTGATTGGCACTTAGGGTTCATACGTATAAATTAGGGTTCTTGTGTTTGTGTGTTGTGATGTTAATTAATGATGGGGATTATGTTGTTATATGTCTTAGATTATGTTGTTATGGTTTAATTGCATCTTAATCGTGTAAAGATCATGAATCAAAGGTTTCGGGTTCGAATGACACTAGCAGTTATGATCATCCGATTGTGTGGTCAAAACTTGTTATAACTTGGACCAAATGATCCTTAGGATGTTAGTAACATTTGCCCCATGCTAATACCTACCCAGATTCATGTGTGATTGTGTTTGTGATTTGATGTTCATACGTGTTTACGCGTAACTCAGCATTAGACATGATTACGCATAAAATGGATATTAAGTGTGTTAATATGGATATTGATCAGTGGTATTGTGTGTTTTACCCTTTCAGGAATCAAACAACTCTTAGTTCGAAAGGTGATTTTTCTGGAAAATGGCATCTTTACGCGTTAATTGTTCATCCTACGCGTAAGATTGAATCTTACGCGTAAGATTCGACACATGGACAAACTCTGTCTTGGATAAGACATAGTTTACGCATAAAACGTATTTCTTACGCATAAGTTTGACCTTACGCGCAAGTCTTGAACTTACGCATAAGTCATAACCTACGCATAAGATTATACTTTACGCTTAAAGTTAATCCTTTGCGCAAGTTCAATTCTTACGCCTAAGATTTATCTTACGCGTAAGATTGTCCCTACGCTTATGATTCACCTTACGCGTAACTTATAATTTTACGCGTAGACTTTGCACTTACGCCTAAATTCAGTTCTTACGCTTATGTCAAGTTTCGCGTAGATTCTTCATTTTACGCGTAAACTTGTCAAAATCCAAATTTTTTCTAAGTGTTGGGAAATTTTCCAAAGTGTAACTTCTTGTAATGATAAACTTATGTTGTAACTGATTTGTTGTAAGTTTCTACCAAGTAATATAACTAAAGTTTGTCATATATCAAAAGTTTTCACACACACAAACCCCCACCGATCAATGTATAACATGCAATTCTATAAGTTTACATCATAATTGAATGTCTTTGCTAACACAGTCAACAATTGCCATGTTTGTGTTTGTTTATGATCTATTCAGATGGCAGAACACAACGACATTCCATACGGACCAGAACCCGAACCTAAGCTTTCTTGGGAAGAGACATTCCCAGATGACTACAACAGGAAGATTGGAAAGAACAACCTCCGTATCAACTTCAACAAGATGACTTGCAACGAGTCCTCTTGTATTGTGGCTATAGATGCTCTTCTTTATCACCTGAATAAGCTGCTGTTTACCAAGTCCGCCTCAGTTTCCTGCTTCTACATCCACCAGTTCTGGCATACACTACAGCTAGATCTTGGGGAGGCATCTTTCACCTGTACATTACATAACCGTCAGGTCTCTGTGGACATCGATATGCTCAGAAATGTACTTGGGTTACCAGAACTCGGCCCAAATGAAGAGTATGATCCAGTCCCCACTGAAGAAGAGTTGATAATGTGGCTAAGGGATATTGGGTATGACGAATCAGAAGAGGTTATCACCAGACATTCTAGGGTCAACATTAGATATCTTACTCAACCATGGAGAACCCTATACATTCTGATTGCCAAGTCCTTATCTGGCAGAGATACAGGCCACGAACACCCAAAGCTCCAACACCTCAAGCTCTTCTGGGGTGTGGCTAATGTGAAGAAAGTTGATTATGCCAGCATCATTTGGGAAGACCTGGTATGGCACATTCAACACAAGACAACCAACATTCCGTTTGTCCGATTCACAAAACTACTCATCGAAAGCTTCCTTCGTGAGTACGATGATATCCCACAGAGACTCGATGACCAAGAAAAGAACACGTTCAGAAATGAACATACTCTCAGAGTCATCAAGAGAATGGACACCAGCACACGCAAGCAGGGAAAGAAACTTCCCGATTGTCTCCTGAATGCCAAAGTCAAGGCTTGCAAGAACTACAAGTATTATGAGCAAGCTCTTGAAGCTGAAAAAGTTGGATTCTTTGACGAAGTTGTTCTACCCTCCTTCATGCAAAAGAAGGGTAAGAAAGGCACTAAGACTGGAAGCTCCGGCAGTTCAACTCAGTCTAAGAAGAAAAAGGGTACTCTTAAGAGAAGGATTCCTACCGAGAAGCCTGCATCTGTTCCAGAACCTGGGTGGTTTCCCTCACCTCAATCCTCTCCAAAACCATCTGACTCTGAACAAACCGAATCCGACGAAGGTCCAATATATAGACAAGCTTATGCTAACATTGATAAGGATGTGAATATTGATGACATTGACGACAAGGATTTGACGTTCGAAGATTGGGATAAGAATATTGACGAATTTGCTGATTATACTGAATACCCCGTACATCTCAATCAACGACCACTCACCAAAGCTCAGACGATTTTGGAAGAAGAAAGGATTAGAAGAGAAAAAATGAAGCAACCAGTAACTGCTGAACAAGAGACTGAAGGCCTTTCAGTCGAAGAAGAAAATGAAAGGGCTCTCAACCTAGGTCTCCTCCACAGCCGAATTGATGCATTCAATGCTGATTTGCCTCCACCTCTAGTATTCTCCCAGACCACCGAAGCTGGCGGATCAAGCAGTATTCCTGAGCCTACCACAGGGATCACCACAGACTTAGTTGCTTATGACAATCCCTCAGTATCTCCCACCGACATTGAAATGACTATGGGAGAGGAAGAAGAGGAAGACCCCATGGATACGGAAGCTCCAAGGTTAATGACTGTAGAAGAAATGGAGCTCAGAGAAAGGGCTCAGGAAGAGGAACTGAAAAGAAAACAAGAAGCTGAAGAGGCCAGGCTTGAAGAGCTCACTCAAGCTAAACTGGAAGAAACTATCCAAATGGAAGAGAGCAGGAAAGCAGAAGAGGCAGCCAAGCTGGCTGAAGATAAGTTGAAAAAGGAAGAAGAAGCCAGGCTTGCTGAAGAACTAAGACTTAAGGCTGAAGCTGATAAACTGGCTGATGAACAAAGATTGAAAGAAGAAGCGGCCAAAGAAAAGGAAGTTGAACAACCCGAACCACCGAAAGGAGGTGACAAAGACTCTACCACAATCATTGAATCATCACAGTCATCTCCTCCTGCATCTGAATCTACACATGACAAATCAATCAAGAAACCGAGCACCAAAGCCTCTGCTGCAGCAAAGTTACTCAAGTCAGCTTTTAAGAAAGTACATGAGAAGAAGAGAAGCAGACTGGAAGATCAGGTTGCAACACTTGTAACCCAAGTTGCTGAATTGACGAAGCTGAACTCGAACGTCCAAGAGCTACAAGACAAAGTTGATACTTTCTTAGCTAAAGACGTTCAAGAGAACTTGGAAGCCACTCTAGCAGCTCAAGCACAAGAATACATGGCACAACACTTAGTTGCAGAGTTGAAAGACCTGCTGGCACCCATGAGAGATGAACTCACCAAGTTCGCAGAGCAAGCAGTCAAGAAAGTAATCCGATCAACAACATTTACTCTTCGTGCCGACAAGTCTACTGCTCCTCTACCAGGACTATCTCTGGATGATTTAGAAGCTCAACTCTTAGAAAAGCTGGCAAACAAGTTCACCTTGACTCCTGAAGAAGCAAAAGTCCTGGAAGCACTGAAAGACAAGATGAACAAAGAGACATGCAGCACAGAGGCAGATAAGCTGAAGCGTCAAAGAGATGACGAAGACAGGGATCCCAATTCTCAGGCAAAGAAACAAAAACAAGCCGAAGGACCCTCATCTCAAACACCGGTCATTCCCCCTACCACTACTACCTCCACACAACAACCGAAGGCATCAGGTTCTGCTCCCAAGGCACACGACCACTTCGAATACACTGGTGGTGACGACATACCTCAACCCGATGAAGTTCCAGAACCGTCATCCAAGAAGAAGAAGAAAGATAGGAAAGGAAAGCACCACCAATCCAAACCGGACACCTCACCAAAAGGCACCGAACCAAATAAACCGAAAACCGTCCTTAAATGGCTAGATCACGACGATAGTGCCGAATACTCCTGGTTTGAGAAGATGATCAATTCGCAACCACCTCTTGAAGACAATCATGAACCTCAAGATGGTCGAACGGTGGAATACGCTCAACTGATTCAGCAAAAGTTTAAAATGAAAAAGATGAATAAGAAAGAGCTGCGAAGAATCAAGAATGATGCTTTCAATCTTCTGAAAGATCGGTCTGCTAACTCAATCGAGCTCGAGTATCATCTGGAAAATATTGCTCGAGCTATGTCAAGCAATATTGACTGGATCAATCCTGAATCTTATGTCGATCCAGTCACAAGGAAAACCGCACCCTACATTACTGACTGGTCCAAACCACTACCGATGATTGGGAAGCCTAAGGAACCAAAGATCCCGTACAAGTTCTTCTACAACACAGACTTGGAATTTCTGAAACTTGGCAGTAAGAATGAGAAGAAGTACGTTACATCACTCGCCTTTCTCCCTGCAGCTCGATATCTCAACAATGCCATCGAAGAAGAAGCTTCAACATTATTCATTGATAAAGTTGTTGAATATGACCAAAATGCTCTTTACGGTATACATCATTGGCCAAGCAACCGGGCACAATACTATCGAAGCAGCAGACTCAATCAGACAATGGGCGATGTGACAAGTGATTTGAAGATAGTCTCGATTCAGTTCATCTCGACTGTCACTCACTTCGGGTACCCCTTCCTCAGCAAAATCACACTGAAAAGACTGGATGAAAAGGAGTACGATATTTCCGAGTCAGACTTTCCACGACTACTTCTCAATGACATTGAAGACATGTACCTGCTCAAAGTTCAAGGAAAACTCTGTGGCTTACCTAAAGAGATGCAGCTGGCCTTTATCCAAGCTCTCCTCATCTTCATCAGGCAGATAGTCATCAGAGAAAGAGTAGAAGATCTTCAATTGGGCGTGGAAAGCTATCAGAAGAAGCTCAATCTCACCAAACCCAACATGTTCGACATCCCCGACCTTCCACATC
This sequence comes from Artemisia argyi, assembly GCA_030686995.1. NCBI lineage: Eukaryota > Viridiplantae > Streptophyta > Magnoliopsida > Asterales > Asteraceae > Artemisia > Artemisia argyi. The sequence continues at coordinate 229,504,145 of CM060709.1, read as the reverse complement.
TATCTCAATACACCTTGATCAGACAACCATTTGGGTTCACCTACCGCAGCATTAACGGTCGCAACTGCTTCATGGCTTACGACGAAATACATAAGTTCTGTGATGAAACCTTGAAGTTTGTAAGAGATGGAATCAAAAGCAGATTGGATGACATTGCTCTAGGAAAGTCTAAAAGGTGGAAAACCAATGAGGCCCGGGATGCTCGCAGATTCATCTTAAGGATCGAGAACAGATTGAAGCGCAGGGATCAGTTTCGAAGGTTGGAAAGTTATGTGGGAGGCAAACAGAAGTTTCCGGTGTTGACATTTCAGAAACCTGATTGGTAGATCATTGTAAGAGTTTGATTTGATTTGTCAATTATATACTTCATTATGGCTTGTGCACGCATTACAGTGCACAACCCGAACTTGTAAAGAAAGGACCCTAAGGTACGCATCAGTGCCTCAATCCTATATATAAGGAGCGAAGGCTTCTTACTTTTGAGTAGAATTAATCAAACATTTATGATTTTTCATAATTCTGCTCAAAAGGACAAGTATTTCACCTCAATAAGACTTAATCACTTGTTGAGGGGGAGCACTTGTCAAAACAAAATACTTTGCTCTAAATCAAAAAGTTCTTGGTGAATCTCCCCGTAAGACTCAAAAGGCATATTTTAATATAAAAGTTTGTCAAAAACATCATTTAATATGCTATTTTTGAGGGGGAGAAAATGTAAAGGTGATTAAAATATACGAAGTCAAAGCTTTATAGTTGTATCATGTGCGAGCTAGACTCAGTATTGACCCAGGAATTGACGAGACAACCAAAAGTTAGTAATATCGAAAAGACTTATCCTCGACGGGTAATAACATCAAGTTAGTTACTAGAGCTAGTTGTCACCTAAAAGCTGACAATGTATCTCTTTATCTAACCACGTAAGCGTGTCTCGAAAAGGATATGTCTTAGTAGAACAGTACCATCTCGAGAAACTTTCTGTGAACTTGATCAGGCCGGGTAATAACTTCAAGCTAGTTTAACTAGTGATGTAAACGTGTCTCGAATCGGTCTTGTTCACGGAAAGTGGATCAATTCAAAAGTGTCTGCTCCTCCCGCATGTGCAAATTTATCAAATACTTATGAGCACATGTGCAGGGGGAGCCCTTCAAAAGTGTACTCAAAACTCTCAAAGGGTTAACCAAAATATTTGATTATCACAAACACTTTGAGAGATTTTCAATCAAAGGTTTCTTGGCTACTGTCGGAGTTATAAGGTGATTAAGATAGGAATATCCATCCTATGATCCGCCAGAGCCGGAGGGATCTACCCAAGGACATCTCCCATAGTTAGAATTAGAAGTCCTTAGGTATGATACGAAAAAAGGAGAAATGAATGAAAGGGAAAGAAGGAGTTGAAGAATTAAAAAGAAAAGCAAAGAAAAGGGTGAAAAGAAATAGCCCTCCATATGTTCAACCTTAGGGCAGACACCGGGTTCAATACATATGCTACTGGCTGTTGCTTAAGACAACACCGGTATTGAAGATTAAGTCGTCATGGACCCAGTGACGCGATGCACTAAACCTTCTTAACCACTCAAGTTCTCTTAAAAGGACTTGTTTCATTCTCATGGGGAACCCGCGCAACCTATCGACCTATCTCTTAGAGACGGTCGATATTGAAGCAGGAGACCCCTCCCCAGTCTCCGCATAGAAAACCTAGGAGTGCACTTATAGAGTCTAGAGCCTTGAGATACATCAAAGATCTCTTAGGAACACTTAGTATTTCAACAACTGGTGTTCTACATCAATGGGTATCAGTTGTAAACTATCGAGTCCTTCGCAGATCTTAGCTATCTGCCGAGAACGTTTATGAGAGGATTACTCAAGTATTTCTCAATGATTGAACGGAAATCCTGCCAGGGTCAACATCAAACAGCCCTGACAGCAGGTCACTTCGGTAACCCCACAAGGGTTACGCTTAGTGTTTGCGGTGGTTCCATTACGGTCTACAGTCGTGGAGTGATCCCCAGCGACTCACCCAGTCATTGAGCTACCTAGTAGGTCTAGTAAGCTCCTTCGGGAGTATCTGATATGGGAACGGCCTAGATAAGGATTAGAAGGAGTCTTCACAATATGATGTTGATGAGCTCTAATTCCTTATCCGTAAGTACCGGTTGTTTTATTGCTAACTGTTTACTCGCAGGTACCTCACTTCCATGATGGTAGATTCCAACATGCTCATGCATACATCTTGTAGTCAAAGAAAGCTCCCCCAAAGATCTTAACTCCACAAAGTTCAAAGAATGATTCTACATCAATAAAGAAGAATCTACAAAGTGTAAAGACTAAAGATCTCATAGTATGAAAAGGAACTTCGTGCATGACAAAGACCGAAGATGTATGAGTATGTTGGAATGGCGGACAACCACCATAGACGCAGGAGTGACGAACGGCAGATTACTTCATAATACAATCACTACATCATCACCAAAGAACAAAGACGAAGAGCAACGTACATTCATTATCATTCAATCATTTTTGAAGACGTCTAGAGTTTTACATGTCACAAGTCAACGACAAAGATGAAGACGTCAAGCAACCGTGATGACCGACCCTTAGGGGGAGATTGTTGGGATCATACTTTTGTATTTAGTCAAGTCTCGATCATTACATTTTGTAATAGGTTGCTTTAGTATTTATTTCATTAAGTTTCATGTTACAAGGCTTATGTGTAAAAGCCCTATGGGCTTGAAGCCCACGAATTAAGAGATAAGGAAGGAAGGGAGTGTTGCCCTAACTCCTTCCTTATAAATAGTAAGCTCATGTAAACATTTAGTTTGTTGGTTATTTGATTATCTTAAGGAAACTCTTGCACTTTCACTTTTCATATTGTCTCATAATCAACCAATCTCTTTTCTCATCTTATTTCTTTCTAAATCATACTTGTGTTTACAAAATGGTGACCTAACAATTAAATTTCAAGATACCCCATATTACCCGCAAGTATTCGTATTCAAAAAATATTCAAGGTGAAGTTACTTGCTAACCCATTTCCATTATTACAAACTGTTTATAATATCAATGTATATGGTTTGACAGGTATGGAAGTTTATCACCAAGATATATGGTATCTTAACTGAAACATTGCACCAAAATGTAGTGTTGAAAGATAGCATGTGACCATACCTTATGAGATGTCCACAACGGTTATGACGACAATGTTAATGGTTAAGATGGTATTCATCCAGGATAGGCTGGTGGTGGGTGACTTGTTGTTACACACAACTATAATAATTAATATAATTGCATCCGAATCAGCACCAAAAACATAAAACAATTTAAAGTTTTTTCATCCTTATTCTCTATAAATGAATGATAGAGTAGTTGTACGTGTACTTACCGCCATTGTTTAAGTGATCAGTTTTTTATGCATTGCACGCCACTATGAATCAAATCACACCCTCCTTACCTGAAACAAAATCTAATTCGATCGGAAATAGAGAAAGTGAGTAAGAAACAATAAGACCATAACGTTTAGACAACATACTTCCCTGCAATTTTCATTTGATACAGATGTCTATTTGTTATGCATTTACACAATTTATCCTTACGGTGTAAAAGAAAAACTAATAAACCATTGTGATGCAATATAACTTCCTAATGCATGTTGAAGGAATGATTATGCAGAAGAGTTTATCCGCTTATTCAGGGGTATGGAAAGCTGGTTTTCAGATTGCACTGCGTGGACTCTTCGAAGATGCATTCTGAGACAACATTAGCTTACCCAAACACCCCCATTTGTACTCCATACTGATAACTACTCTATACTTATTACTAAGTATGTTTTCAACAACATGGAAATTCTACTATAAAAAATTTTTAAAGCTAACAAATAATTAGGATAGTGACATACATAACAACGCAGGACAAACGTTAACAAATAGACAATTCCCAGCAAAACACCCTTTTAATCCTACATACCCATACACCATATAAAACAAATATCCATCTTGTTTCTTCTCGGTTTGATGGTTCTATTAAATTAAGAGTGCTTGGCCTTTAATTCAACTAACTGCATAACAAAATGAGACCACGGTAACAACTTTATTAAAGAACATCATAAAATTTTAGTTTGACATGTGTTGTAAAAATTGTCACTGAGCTTTGGCGATACTGTTGCTGAATTGGTAAGGGAACTGTTTGGAAGAGCCTTTTTGAGGGCGAGTTTGGACAACCAAAATTTGCAGATTACCATTATAAAAATGTGGTTCGCAGGTTTTTTGGACATGACCATTTTGATAACATTATGTATTATTATACTGTTACTATACCTTAGACGCTCTTGTCTTGATAGCTGCTTCAAGAGACTCCAAGTCTTGGTTATGCATTGCGTCAATCTTCCTATATCAACCAAGAAAAATAATAGTAATGGTATTAGAACAATTTTAAAGAAAATCTCATATTCAACAACTTTGCTTTGTTGCATTATCAATTTCCTCTCAATTGGCATACCTGAATCAAATGGTTGATGTTTCAAGCTACAATTAAATAAGCTGTCAATTTGTAGCAAACTTCAGTGCATGAAACGCTACCTGCAATTAGTAAACATGAGCATAAGTCTTCTATTTGACGAACCTGCAATCATCATACATCAGTAAACCCACCCCGATACCTGTTGGTAGTGTTTCATTTAAATAAGGTCTCAATTTGTTAGCAAGAAGAAACTCATTCAATATTTCTTTGTGTCGCATTTTAGCCTTCAAGTTACTACCCAAATTACTTATTAACATAATAATAATAATAATAATAATAATAATAATAATAATAATAATAATAATAATAATAATAATAATAATAATAATATAAAGAGAAAAAAAAGAAGATAATCAGTTTGTTTCTATCTGAACCTACATACCAATAAACAGTAACAAATACAATGAGAATAAAGCTAACCTTCTTATCCTTCATCTTCGTAGACTGTAATCATGTCTTAATCTGATTCCTTCTGATTAGCACACAAACGCAAACGCAATATGAGAAGCAATTAATCTCGCATTCTGAAAGACTTTGAAATTTTGATAAGCTAAGGTGACTTAAATGATATTTGCTATCGTTTTTGGAGGTCGCAATTGTGTTGCTTTACCATATCTTCTCTATAAACTACCTGCAACAAAGGAAAAATAATCATTCAATTTTTATTTTACTTTATTTTATTTTTTATTTTTTGCTAAATACTCATGTGACTGGAAAGAATTTAGAACACTAATACTCCAGTTACCGGTAGCCCTCCATATGTTGGAACTGTTGAATCATGATAACCACAATGTAAAAGCAGTTACAGGATAGATAACCGGCTCTGATCATAACTCGAATATCAACAACAATAGCTGAAGCACCTATCCAATAGCATAATGAGTCACCCATTTAAGTCTGCAACTTCAAACAAATAGGACAAATAATCAAAAAAATAAGTCAAGGACTCCAAATAGTATCAACATACAAACTTTAGCACCAACCAAGTCAATAAGAACACGAAGAATGTTCTAATATTCCTAGTTTAAACTCCTATTAACAAAGGTTAACTCATTAGCATATAATGCCATAGTTGTACTCCTATTTTGCACAAATATTCAACAAACAACACACAACTAATCAGACTTATATTTATTGATAATAATTTTACAAAACTTAGAATAAGGCCGTTAAAGTGTGCAACTTCCTTAACAACCTCATTTCAGTATATAAATTTACCTAATGCACCACTCTATGATCTCAAAACCAAAGTTTAAACCTTTTGTATTTATTCCCTTATATTTTACAATAATCGACCATCATCTCAAAATTTTATTTTTTCCTTTCAAACCAAAGCTTACACCTCTTGTATATTACGTTTTTGCTCATTGTTTTACCCTCGTCGCAAGGCGCAAGCAAAGAAACAATTATTATCACCAAATGTCAAACCTAGTACTTTCTTAATAATCAACACCTAACACAATCCTACACCTAACACTTGTCATTTAATCCTACAAAAAGAACATCAGAATCTAACTGAATAAAAGCAAAAATCATACAAAAAAATGCCACCAAGTAAAATTATCAGCCAATAATCAAGAAAAATTAACAAAATCTTGATTCATCAAAAAGAATAATAAAAACTAAAAATTAAGAAAAGATATGAAAAAGGCGTGTTTACCTGGTTAATTGTGGCACAACCCACATGGGAGAATATTTGTGACTTGATCCTTTAGTGTGACTTGATGGATATTTGGGAGAGGAAGAAATTTAGATGAAAAGCTTCAAGAAGAAAGGGGAAAGGGCTGTTTGGTTCATGACGATCAGTCTCGAATTCGACATCGTCCTACAAGTTGGCAATTCAAAATAGCATTAGAAGTAACAAAAATATCATATTTGAAGCCAAACAAACAGGAAATTCATACTCGGATTTGAGAGTTAACCTTGGAATTTTTTGCTTCTAATTATTTTTGCTTTTCGTCTTTCTTTGGTGCTGCCACAACACGATACCAAACTCCAGCCATGGCTGCAAAAACTATTCGGGTCATGTTGGCTCGTCAAGATACCAGTGTCGGTAAATTCTTAGTGGTTAGCTCATTGAGCTAGTAAGATTTGTACAACATCAACCGAATCGCCTACAATATCCATCACAACACGTATACGTGTCAATGTATAAATATGTGATTATTAATGTTTTTCAAAGTATTAATAAGATTACCGATTACCCGGAGAAATTATGGGCAAGCTACATTACCATTAAGCCAAGGTAAAAAGATTTAAGTGGTTTCTTGTGTTCCTACCTACAAATGAAAGCGCCATTAATCAGATCTAACCATAATATACACGATTCTACTGTCGTTATTTTATATTCTAGCAAGCAAAAAATAAGGATTAAAAGAAAAGTTACCACAAACTTAATTCTTTGAAGACTTCCTTAAATGGTCAATAACTAGGGGTGTTATCGGGTCGGGTAATCGGGTATTGTCGGGTCGGGTGAGTCGGGTTTTGGTTTGAAAAAAACTAACCCGCAACCCGACCCAATAAGTAGTCGGGTTATCAGGTTCGGGTAGATATCGGGTCGGGTGTTGTCGGGTCGGGTGATTCGGGTTATCGGGTGACCCGATTAAGTAACAACAATTAAAAAAAATCAGTAACCCAACTTTTTTGCGTACAAGTCTTTGGACTTTTTTGCACTACTATTTTTTTATGCCATTCCATCATTTGTAACTTCGTAGTATTGATTAAAGTTGTAAACTACTTTTTGTCAATTGTAGACCACAATTGAAGTAGGGAACTGCAGACTACTTTTTTTAACTATAAGAATGAAACTAAGTCAATAATAGTATATTAGTATAAGTAGGGAATTGCAGACAACAATTGAAGCACACCAGTTCATAAAAACAAAAAACAACAATACAACATCCTCTAATATTTTTCAAATCCGAAAATAGATATGCAGCAGACCCAAAGATAAATTGCATACTGTATGTCAGTATGTGCATGACCCAAACATATGTCTAGGATAACCAAACGTTTAGGTTCTGTAATTTATTATGTTCTGTAATGTATTATGTATACATCTAGGATAACCAAACGTTTTTCATGCATAGAAAATTGTAAGTAGCAGACATTGGGCTTCTAAAAGGTATTTACTAAAAAATAGAAAAGTGATTTCGGGTCTTATCGGGTTGACCCGATAACCCGATAGCAAATTTTTTTTAACCCAAACCTGACCCGATAACACTATCGGGTTATCGGATTCGGGTCAAAACAACCCGATTAGATTTTTTGACCCGATTTGACCCGACCTGATAAGCCTTATCGGGTTCGGGTTCGGGTCGGGTCAACCCGACCCTATTGACACCCCTAGCAATAACTCTAACATGAACAAACTCACTTCCCAATTCACCTTCAAGTTCAAACTAAGTAAGTCAAAAACGTTGTGATTATAATTCCCAATGCTGCTACACTACATAAATTGATCAAAGTAAACATTTCCAATGTTTCTTCTACCAATCAATTACCCAAAAATTTCAAATACAATATCAACCCTAATGTTGGGAATAAAATGCACAAGTTAAAGAGTCTGCCAGAAGAGCCCGCCAAAAGATAGTTAAGCCTGCCTCTTCAGTTTTGTTGATGTTGAAGATACACTAACAGTACCTTCTGGGTAAGAAGGTACTGCTAGTTGATGAAGGTCCTGCCAGTTTTAACGACAAGTTGTTATATTTTATTTAGAGATATTTAGTTGTATTATTAGTCTTTGTACAAAGTTATACGTTAAGTAGAAGTAGTACAGAAGTCTCAGTAGATATAATGGAGTGTTTTACCTTGAAAGGTGTAATATTAGGATAAGATAAGTCTCTAATATATTATATTAAGCAACTTGACAACTTGAATAAGGGCTCCTTATACTATAAAAGGAACCCTTAAGTCACCTTCTTAGACAGATCGCATGCACAACAAGTAAGCATACTTGACAACTAGATCAATCACTACATGCATAACTTCCACCTTTAAAATCCTTTTTCACGTATCAAAGATTCGAGGTTACACTTGTAATCCTGGTGATAGTTTAGATCACCCGTATTATCTCATAAATAATATTGAATCGTTTTGTGTTATTCATGTTGTGTTCATCACTCTAAAATTATTCACGTTTACTTATTCACCACCTTTGTTCCTTTAGTGTATTTTAGTAAATTCCGCGTGCTAAAACTAATTCATTCATAAATATCCCAAACACATTATTAAGATTAACATCCCAAGTGTTTACACAAATCCTTCCACACCTACGAATTCAATCTTTAACCAAAAACATATAAGAATTAAATCTTGAAGCTAAAACCATCGGAAAAAGTAAAAGTGCTACTAATTTATCCCAATATTTACATAAAAATCAAATGGTCAAACTTCAAAATCAAAGAATAATAATAATAATGATGATGATAATAATAATAATAATAATAATAATAATAATAATAATAATAATAATAATAATAATAATAATAATAATAATAATAATACGGTTTTCTCCCTCTCTAGGGGCGATCGTGGCTGATCTCAGGGGATCATCTTGATCTCATTCCATGATCAATCGTTCAACACCTTCAGTTGAATATCACAGGTCTTATTATCATTCTCGCTTTGTTCCTTTTTATTATTATTATTATTATTATTATTATTATTATTATTATTATTATTATTATTATTATTATTATTATTATTATTATTATTATTATTATTATTATTATTATTATTATTATTAGGGCTCCGTTCTTCCCCTCAGTTCCTTCCTCTAGGGTTTCGTTTGGAAACCTTTTGTAACTGGTCCTTGGTTCCGGGTTTGCTTGTGGTGGATCCCTTCGCAACTTCTGGTTCGTTTGTGGTTCGGTTATCAAGCATCCTTGTGGGATTCACAGATTAGTTTTTGCGTCATTAAAGGGCTGTGTGGGCAGGTTAGTTTTAGGGTTTGGTTTTCTTGTTTCAGTTAGGGTTTTCTGTTTGGTTCCTGCTTTCCGTTAGGCTGTGGTGGTGGTACTTGATTATTCTTTACAGCGAGGGTTGTGCTTGGTTGTTCTGAACGTTTGGTGAGCATGTTCCTGCTACTGTTTGGTTTTCAGAACAGTTTAGGTGTAGTTCAGAACAGGTTGTGAACGGTTTTGGGTTGCTACAGTGCTGCTATTTGTTTGGTACATTGCTGCTACAATTGCTATAGCCTTTGTGAAGCAGAATTCTGTTTGTATTTTAATTTGGAGTTTATTTGGCCTTTACTTTTGGTGTCTAATTGATGCTATTTTCCTATGCCTATTGTGAGATTCCATTGCCCCTTCGCGGGTCTTAGTGGGTGTCGTGATGGGGGCGGAAATGGGCTTACCAAGACTTATTTGATCACACATCTCCGCGATCGACACTTCAATGGGGATGCGCGGACTATCACTAGACATTCTATTGTGTCGGATTTGGTTGTTTTTGAAAGGGCTGAGGTTACTCTTAAGCGTATGGGATTGTGGTTATGTGGTGGTTGTTTCAAAACGCATACTTTCTGGGCTAAGTGTCAACATGGTGGGGAGGCTGATTTTATGTCACCTCCTGATTGTGGTGATGGTGTTGTTCGGTTCGTGTTGCATGATCTCACCAAACCACAGGCTCCTTCTCATGTTGCTCTTGTTGAGGATTTGGTTTCTGATGAGTTTGGTGGTTTTGATTTACATCTCCTTGATACTCTACTTTCTAAGGGGTTGCGTACTATCAAATCCATCCCTCCTAAATGTCATTTGGGGTTTTCTCGGGTTTTGAAAGGAGCCCTTGATAAGGTGGTTTGTTCGCCTGATGACATTTCTTGCTGGGTTGGTTTGTTAGTCTTGCCTCTTTGTCTGCTTAAAACCTTTTGCCCGAGGAGTAATCAAGAGTGTAGGTTTGTTACCAAGCGTCAATGACAGGAAGAGTATATTCTTAATGCCATTTCATCTTGGGGCACACCTGGTGGTAGTTTACAAGTTGTGCGTGAGATTTTAGCCGAACCCCCCCCTTTATGGTCTAATATTGATGAGGAAAACTTGGACTTGGGTGACCGTAATATCAAGCAGTGTAAGAGGAAGATTTGTGATGGCCATTATACTGTTGCTGTCAGAGTTCTTTCTTCTTTGGGTATTGCGGCTTATGATGATACTACTCTTGCGGATCTCAAAGCTAAGCACCTTTTTCAATCTGCCCCTCTTTTGCCAGATATACCTATTGATAATCATCACCTTTTGGCATCTCCTGCTATGGTTCTCGATATGATTAAGAGTTTCCCTCGTGGTACTTCTTGTGGAAGGGATGGTTTGCGTGCCCAACACCTTTTGGATTGTTTAAACGGTGCTGTTGTTGCCATCTCTGATGAGTTAGTCGCTTCTATCACCCAGGTAGTGAACCTTTTTCTTTAGGGTAAATGCCCAAGGGTGTTGGGCGAGTATGTTGCTAGTGCTCCTCTCACGCCTTTGGTTAAACCAGGAGGGGGATCCGTCCTATCGCTGTTGGGACTGTTTGGAGGCGTTTAGTCTCCAAGGTTTGTGCTTCTACGATTGGCCATTCTTTGGATGGTTATTTTGACGGTTTGCAATTTGGCGTGGGTGTGTCGGGGGGTGGGGAGGCTATCCTTCATGCTGTGAATCGGTTGGTTGAAGACCGTGGGAGTGATGTGGGTTTATCGATGTTGTTGGTGGACTTTAAAAATGCCTTCAATATGGTGGATCGTACGGTTATGTTGTGAGAAGTCCGCCTTCATGTTCCGGCTATTTCACGTTGGGTGGAATTCTGTTACTCCAGCCCTGCTAGATTTTATTATGGTGAGCATACTTTATGGTCGCACCAAGGGGTGCAACAGGGTGATCCGCTTGGGCCTCTTCTTTTTGCTTTAGTGTTACATCCCTTGGCATGTAAGATTAGAGACTCCTTTACTCTTTCTCTTCAGGCTTGGTATCTTGATGATGGTACTATTGTTGGGGATACCTTGGTTGTGGGGAAGGTTTTAGAGTTGATTATGATGGATGGACCTAGTTGTGGTTTACACCTCAACGTTGATAAAACTGAGGTTTTTTTGCCAAAGGAAGACCCCAGGAGCAGGTATGTTGGTGTCTTTCCCCCTAATATTTCTCGACCTTCGCATGGTGTTAAATTATTAGGGGGGCCCGCCAGTGTGGATTTTGAGTTTAGTAGTAAGCTTGTTATGAAAAGGGTTGCTAAAACTATTGAACTTATGGATGCTGCTGCTAAGCTTAATGATGCCCAGTGTGAGTTGTTGCTACTGCGTGCATGTGCGGGTATTTCCAAGTTGTATTTTTCTATGCGCACATGTCCTCCTCGGGTCTTTGAGAGTGCTCAGGTTTCTTTTGATGCAGCACTTCGCTCTTCTTTGGAACATTATGTCACTGCTTCTGGACCTGGGTTTGGTGATTGGTAATGGAGACTCGCCACCCTACCTTTTGCCTTCGAGGGACTTGGTGTGTATTCTGCAGGTGATGTCTTGAACTATGCCTTCCTTGCTTCTAGACTTCAATCTGCCAGCTTACAGTCTAAGCTTCTCCGTAGTTCTGGTATTGTGACCACTGGTCCCTCTTTTGATGATGCTTTATGTACTTTTAACGTGAATATGGATATTGACCTTTTGAGTAACCCTAGTGAGATCGCTGCCCCCAAACTTATGAAGAAATTGGCAGACATACATTTCACACGTGTTGCCCAAACGGTTGAATTCACCTTCCATTTATCCCCTAGACAGATAGCCTTATGGAACTCACTAAAAGAGGATAATACGTCAGATTGGCTTAGGGTGGCACCGATATCTGGATTGGGACAAACTATGAATGCCAGGACTTACCGATGTGTGTTGTATTATCGGTTGGGTGTTCCTCTTTTTTATGTCCAGATGCCATGTTCAGCTTGTTCTAAGGTTTTCCCTAGAGATATTTTCAGAGATCATGCTGTATCGTGCGCAGGTATAGTAGGTATTAAACATCGGCATAATGTTATGCGTGATGTTCTTGTTGATATATGTTCTCGGGCTGCAGTTTCAGTTCGTAAGGAGGTGGATATTGGGCTCCATGGAGAGAGGGACAAAACCTTACGTCCAGCTGATATGTTACTTTACTCTTGGGATGGGGGCCTTGATGTTTGTGTTGATGTTACAGGATCGTCACCTTTGACGCGTTCGTGTATGGTTGATTTTATGCCCGGTCGGGCGGTTATTGAAGCTGCACAACGTAAACGTGTCAAGTACGCGGCTAAATGCGCTGATATCGTGTATGGGTTCCTCCCCTTTTCATTCTCTTCTTTTGGAGTACTCGAAAAGGATGTTGTGACCTTATTGAAGCGTATTCGACGATTCTCTATGACCCAAGACATTAGAGCACGTGCTGCTCTACATATTTTTAGTAGGATTGGTTTTGCTATAGCTAGAGGTGTGGGGGCTCAGTTAGTCTCTCGGCTCCCCACTAATTTCTTGTGAAATCCTATTTGTTTTTCAATAAAGTGTTGTTTATAATAATAATAATAATAATAATAATAATAATAATAATAATAATAATAATAATAATAATAATAATAATAATAATAATAATAATAATAATAATAATAATAATAATAATAATAATAATAATAATAAAATTAAAAACTTAAAATTAATACCAGGAATAGGAAAAGGGCTAGCTATTTGTGTAGAAAGATACTCTTCATTATCAGATGTCAGCGCAATATCTTGAAGGTATAATCAGAATCGATTAGTCCCCCTAAATTAAATTTTGGTGTGCTGCTGGTTTGATTATTGTTGTGGAAGAAGAATGAAATAAGATGAAGAAGAATGGTATATTATTAAAATCGGATCAAAGTATCTACATCTTGGTTGTGTATGGATCTATCAATAATCGGTGTATGTTTTTAGAGAGGGAAATGGGGAAGAAGGTTCTAGTGTGTCTGTGTGTGTTTGTGAATGGTATGTGTGGAGAAGAAGAAATATCTAGAATAATAATATGGGTATTGTTATTCCAACTCTGTAAAACAATACCTTGCAACACTTTTTACTGTTATTTTAGTTGTTGCTTACAACAATTTGAAGCACCCAAATCCTGCCTTTTAGATATATAGTATAATTTGGGATTCTGATTTAACCCATTTGAAGTAATAATGCAGTGATAACATGACATGAAACTATAACCAAGTTAACCTCTCTAAGAGAGCTAGCTTTAGTCTAAACTTTCATGTATGCATACCTATTTTAAGTAATTTGTGTCATTAGTAAGTGATTGAATTTGTTAACGTATCAAATACCACTATGCATGTAACACAAAACCGCTGACTACGATGCCCCGCCGCAACGAGGCAGGTCAGGGCTCATCTCGTTACAAATAAATGGTAAGTCATAAGGATGTGTTCCTCGTTAATAAATTCCTTCAACGCATTTACCAGGCCCTTATTGAATTCGTCAACCTCAATAAGTCCGATAACCGTTTTTGGTCGGGTATATTAACGTTAACCAACCCCTAACTCAAACAATAATTCCATAAATTTTCCAATAATTCCAAATACGTTATTTCTCGACACACGTGCCTCAAAACGTCTAATAACTCCCACGTGTTTCTATTTTTGTCCAACCTTTATAACTTTTCTTTTTATATCTCAACTTTGCTATTTTAATATCAGATAACAATTTTAACTTTGTTAATTAATATTTCCTTTTTAATGTCATTATTACGAGGTGGATCACCCGCTCGTTGCTGCGGGATGTTTTGTCAAAGAAGTAGTTAGTGCACTTAACGACCGTTAGTTATAAGAACTAAATTTGCAATGAACCTCTAAGATGAAGGACCAATTGCAGGCGGAATTTAAAAAAGAAAAAAAAAGTTAACGGTCGTTAAGTACTTAACGACCGTTAGTACTGTACATTTCACTGTTCGATGTGCGTGCTTTACACTGTAGCGCTACAGTGATTTTGCTACATTGTTTTTGATACAGTGTTTCCTGGTAAATGTATGTTTTAGTAATTTCCATTTTCTTTTCATTTTTTATTATGTCAAAACAATACACGTCGCAAGTTTTTAACCGTTCCGAGTCACATTCCAAATTTCAACACTCTTGAGTCAAAAAGTCAACATCATAACCACTAGTCAAAGTAAATAATACCAATCGTCTATAGGAAAGTCGAGGCCACACCGAGACTACAAAGTCTTGGTTAGCACTCGACGTAGCACAAATCATCACAAAATCCAAGTCCAATAATCACAAGTCATCACCATTCGATCATATCAATTTCCATTCGGGCAAAACTAATCCTATGGCTCGAATTCACCAACAATCCAAATTTAAAACTCTCGACATAACAAAAACATAAATGAAACTTACCAAGACATGACTTTTAAGGTCTCGGCTTCGAACCCATGATGTCGCAAAAGAACCAAACGGACCCAAATGCTAACCATAGATCCAAAACAAATCAAAACTCAAAACCAAACCATAACCATGATGGGTCTCAGGCTAAACTCGTAACCACAACAAGACAAAAAAAAAATCAAACAAGCTCAACAAGCTACCAACAAGCTTGTACATGAGCTTATGCTAATGGTACCAAAACCCTCAACACAAACACGACTCAAAATAGATGATACAAAGACTTTCCTGCTCATTTTTATTAATAAAAACTCATTTTCACTCATTTTAAACCCACAACAATTCACACAAGGTGATGAATCAGTGTTTTACAACCTCTTTTAGCTCGATCTATGTTTACCTTACAATTACCAATCAAAAAGCTAATAAAAATGGTGGCGGTGGCGCGTGGTACGAGGGTATCATGGTGCGTGGTCTTCTCAAATGGGCTCACAATGATGAAATAAAGGTAGGAGTGGTGGCGGTTTTGTTACTATGGTGGTGGTGTACGTGGTTGGTGGTGATGTACCGACGGTGGCAGAGAGGAGAGGAGGTGGGCGGCTACGGTTGAGGGGAGTAGCAAATGAAACCCTAATCTAAGTTTAGGAGCTTATATACTCCCCTCCCATCCGAAATTGCCAACAATAATACTAGGGGGCTGGTTTTGTAACTTTGGACAAAGGGACTAGTTATGCCAATTTGATTATCTTTCATGCAAATAGCTTTCGGGGCTCATTTACCGTGTCGTAAAATTTTCTGGGACTTTTTAACTCACACAAATATTCTTAAAATAATTTTTCCAATAAAAATGACTATTAATACATATATATTTGTTCAAAACATTAAAACCAATTAATAAACGTATGATTAGGTTAATATTTGTGTCGAATCGCGTTGTGCTCAATTCCAGGCCTACGGGGAAAATTCACATATCACATAGCAATAATTTCATTAATATTTCCAATATTCCGAAATAAATTCCCAAAACATTTCAAAATGGTTCTCAAATATTAAATAATAGTTTTTAAACATAAATACTCCTTAAAATTACCGGTTGTCACACTTATCAACAAGATCCTCGTCCTGAGACAGATCTCGTACCAACCCCCCCCCCCCCCCCCATGAAACCACTGCATAAGTATTAGAGCAATAGAATAACAAATCCAAAAGAATCGCTCTCTCAAGTTCTTTAGAGAATCAAAATGTCACCCCCAAAATGGGTCACAGTGGAAAGGTAACCGGGGGCGTGACTTTCATGGAAACAAAGTTATAATTATATTGAACGACCTCTACATGAGCCGTTTTGAAAATACATTCGATTAAGTAAAATAAGTATTGACAACCAATCTCAAAAGGTACAAAAATCAAAAAGTAATATAGTTCAAAGTTTAAACCGAATGTAATGATAGTGATAGAAGATCTTCTTGATGTCATGCTTGCTAATGTGACCCAATACAATGCTCTAATAGATTATGAGCTAGATAAATCAACAATCAAAGACATACATGCTAAAACGGTCAACATAAAGTTGGTGAGTTCATAGGTTTATAAAAATAATAATGTCAAGTAAAAATAATGTGGATCAAGAGAGTTTTAGTGACTACTGCTTCACTCATAGTATTAAGAAAAGTATTAGTGGCTACTGCTTCACTCACAGTACCATGAAAACTATTAGAGACCATTGTATCATCGCAATGGTTTGAAAAGGTCTTGTAGACCATTGTATCATAACAATGTCTTAAAAGTAATGGTTTGCTTTAAGTAAATTGGTATTGTGTGCTATACTACATAATTCCCCGCAGGTTATCATTATTATTCATGCACTTTATATAGAGATTACATAAGTAAACCCTAATGGACCCTAAGCCCACAGACCGGGCTTAGGCCTATTATCCTCTAATACTCCCACGCAGTCCGAGAGGCGAAATCGCAAAAGCTCGGACCGAAACAGTAAACTATATGTAGGACCGTAGAACAACCTTATCACTTGTGAATCTAGGCTAGATCTAGAGAGAGAAAGTAAGTATAGAGAGAGAGTGGATGGGATCTCCTAGTGTGTGAAATAATAACCTTGATATTACTAAGAGAACCAACCTCAAAATGAGGCCTTACATGTGTATTTATACTTGTAGTCTAGGGCTTCACATACCTTTGACCATATTACATAACTAGCCCTTAGACTTTATACAAGCATGAATAATACACATAAACTTAATAAACTAGCATTTACTAACTATTACATGAATATATTTAACTAACTATTTGACTCAATAATGATCGTCACTTTTAATCCTAACAATCTCCCCCTAAGGGACGATCATTGAGATCTCACTTTGATTTCATAAATGATCAACACTTCTAATTCTAACAATCTCCCCCTAAGGGTGATCATTGAGATCTCTCTTTTGTGACTTTGATCTTTGATCTTTGAAGCTTGTTCTCTTGAACTTTGAGTCCTTGTGTAATAGTTTTGCTAGTTCCTTTGTTCCAATCATGCTTTGTGATCTTTCTTGCCTTTGATCAACATCTTTACTATGTTGTCTTTATGTCTTTTCCAACATGCTCATACTTTGTTTGACTTTGAATCTTTGTGAAGTTCTCTTTTCTTCGACTTTAATCTTTGTTTCTTTAGTTTGAAGATTCTTTGACTTTGACTTAGAAACATTCTGAACTTTGCTTTGCTTAAATCTTTGAAGAGAGCTTTGCAGGGTATGAGCATGTGGATCTTTGAGTGATGGTAACGGTCTTTCTCCAAGGAACATTCATGAGTACCTGCATAAAACAGTTAGCAATAAAGTATCCGGTACTTACAGGTTCAGAATTAGAGATCGTCAAAAGCATAGTGTGAAGACTCCTTCTAACCCTTACCAAGGCCGTTCCTGAATCAGATACCCCTGAAAGGGCTTACTAGATCCACCGAAGTACATCAATGATTCAGGTGAGTTGCTGGAGATCACCCCACAACTGTAGACCGTTTGAGACATAGTAACCATCATGATAGATAAGGCAAGATCCGTAGATCTCATAAAGACTCGTACAACTTGTGTCCTTTTTGGTGAACACAAGTGTATTCATAGGAAGTGTATCCTAAGAGATTTTTTAATGAATCTCATGGCTCTAGACTCGATAAGTGCATAATTTGGTTTTCCTATGCGGAGACTAGGGAGAGGTCTCCTGCTTCAATATCAACCATCTCTAAGAGATAGGTCGATAGATTACACTGGTTCCCCGTGAGAATGAAACAAGTACCTTTTGAGAGATACTCGAGTGGCTAGAAGGTTAAGTGCAGTGCGTCACTAGGTCCATGACGTCTTTATCTTCAATACCGGTGTCACCTTAGTAACAACCAGTAGCATACGAATTGAACCCGGTGTCTGCCCTTAGGTTGAACATATGGAGGGCTATTTCTTTTCACCATTTCATTTGTTTTTCTTTTTAATTCTTCAACCCCTTCTTTCTCCTTTCTCATTTTCTCCCTTTTTTCAATCATACCTAAGGACTTCTAATTCTAATCTATTGGATTTGTCCTTGGGTAGATCCCTCCGGCTCTGGCGGATCATAGGACGGTTTTACCTAACCTTAGTCACCTTATAACTTCATGACTATCCTATTGTTGCCATGAAACCATTTATGAAAATCTCTCAAAGTGTTTATAATAATAAAACATACTTTGTTAATACTTCGAGAGTTTTGCATTTCATTTGAAGGACTCCCCCTTCACATGTGCTCATGGATTTTTAATAAATTTGCACATGCGTGAGGAGTTTGCACTTTTGAATTGATTCACTTTCAATGAACACAACCGATTCGAGACATGCTTACATCACTAGTTAGACTAGCTTGAAGTTATTACCCGGCCTGGTCATATCCACAAAAAGTTTCTCGAAACGGTACATTTCTACTAAGACAAATCCTTTTCGAGACACGCTTACGTGGCTAGTTAAAGAGTTCCATTGTCAGCTTTTAGGTGACAACTAGCTCTAGTAACTAACTTTATGTTATTACCCGTCGAGAATAAGTCTTTTCGATTACTAACTTTTGTTGTTTTGTCAATTCTTGGGTCATTTCTGAGTCGAGCTCTTTTGAGATCTAAGACAATCACATTTTAATCACGTCTTCTCCCCCCCAAAAATAGCATATCCATGGTATTTTTGATACCAATTGATTAAAACCTTTTCTTTTTGGATAGCTTATGGGAGAAACGGATGTTTGTAAATTCCGTATTTATTTCCTTTAAGCATGATCTTTTTGGAACAACTTTATATTACTCCCCCTCAAAATTAGAACATTTTGATTAAATATCTGCTTTGAAGGATTTGAGGGAGTAATATCTTGAAAAGTTTTGAAAACCTTTAGAAACATTTTTCAAAATTTTGCTCAAAAAATTAAAAAGACTTTGATAAGATTTTTGGTGAGAATTCTTCTTTTTTTTAGGATTATCGCACATAAATGTACAACAGAGTCCTTTCTTTGAAAATCGCGGGTTATACACTGTTATGTGTGCATAAGCCATAATGCTTTTAGGATAAGTGCTCAAAAATATTTAAAACCTTTGAATTGATTTAAGCACTTTCCTTTCTTTGAAGAACGAGTCCTTAGCTGAAATACTAAGAAGTCATATTGTTGAAGTTCGAGTTCTTAGCAGAAGTACTAAGAAGTCATTATTTTGAAGTCCGGGTTTCGTACTGAAGTATACGAAAGCCATCATGATTTTGGATTAGACAACAACTTTTGGAACCCATTTAAGCACGGCGCCAACTGGGTTTCCATATTTTGAAATCCATTTGTAAGTTGTGTCAAGACAAAGAAGTTGAATTCCAATGAGGACTGAAAACTGATGTTTCATTTTGAAATAAAGCTCGTGGAATCAACGGTGATTTAAAACTCTTTTGCTTTTGAAAGTTGTTTGAGAAACTTGGTGTCTCTCTTGGAGTTTTAAAACTTGAAGAAGAAGTTCTCCATCCATTGTTGAAACTCGGCGTTTCATTTCGAAAATTCGTTTTTGAGATGAATGGAAACCTTCCAGAATTGGGATTTTTCAAAGCATAGTCATTCCTTTGTTGTAGCGGAAGCACTTCAGAGTATGAATAATTCAAATGTTTTGAACGGCTTTGCTTTGGTTTCCACACTGGCTTTACCGGAGTAAAACGAGAGTATGGAGTTTGAAAACCTTGATTCTTTTCTTTATGGGCACTTGCATTTGAAACCTTTTGAGGAGTAAATGTTTCAGAAAAATTAGGTCTCTTTGAAAATTTCCTTCCTTTTTGCAAAGAATAGGTTGTAAACTGAGAAACCTTTTTCGAAAACGGTTTAGAAGATTCACCCGTGTAAACCTTCTCCGAAACACTTACTTGTGGTTTAGACTCGTTTGAAACTTGAGATTTTCCTTTTGACCGGTTAAGAACATCAAACTTCGCTTTTAAGGCATTGTATGACGTTCTCAAATCATTGTATTCTTTTTGAAGAGAAAGATGATCTGATGATGCCAGTTGTTTTTGCAAAGAAGCATTTTGATTTTCAAGATATGCAAAATATTTTTCATATTTGTCTGTTTCGATTGAAAAATCATTTTTGGCATCACCAAAATCCTTGGTTTGTTGTGCAATTATTTTTTCCAATTCAACAATTTTCTTTTGAAGCACATATTTTTCTTTTTCAAAAAGATGATTTTGTGTGATCTGAGAGTCAGATTTGTTTGAAGTTTGATTCTGAACTCTTGACCGCTTGATTGAATCAAACAAGTTTTTGTAAGTCTGTTTCAAATGCTCATTTTCTTTTTGTAATGATGCCACAGTATGTTCCAATTCAAGATTTTTTGTATCAAGTTCGTCGAAATCAAACTTGATATTGGTATCATCACAATTTTCTACAAAAATCTTTTCTTTTTCTTTAAGCACTGATGTCAAAGAGTTTTCAGAAGACATTTTCTCATTCTTCTCTTGCAGTTTAAGTTGGAAAGAGATACTTTGTGCTTCGAGTATTGCAAGATGTTTCTCAAAGTGAGCAGTTCTTTTTGACAATTCTGCTTTGACATCAGTTGCTTCTTGTGAAAGCTCGGTGATTTTCTTTTTGAGACAAAGATTTTCAGATTTCAAAGAAGATGTTTGTTCAAAATTCTCATTCATTTTCTCATGGCAAACAGATTTTGATTTGAAAGACTCTATTTGATTTGTGAAAAATTCCTTTTGAATGTCAAGTATTAAGCATTTTTCATCAAATTCGTCTTCAAGAGAATGAACGTACTTTAAATCTTCTCTCATTTCAGTGACAAGATGTTTTTCAAAGTACTCAAAACTTAAGTTGAGATTTTTCACATGAGGTTCAATCTCATATTTCAAAATCTTTTGGACTTCAATCTTAAGGCGTACATCTGATGAAAGAGGATTAGAGAAAACGTTGTTATCGATGTTTACTTGCTTAGACCAAATGACCTTTAACGTATGCTCAATGTGATGTTTAAGACTACAAAATTGTTTCCTTGCTTTATTTTGCCATAATGTACCATCATAAGTAGCAAGTTGAGCTTCTTTGAAAAATCTTTTCACATTTGTGTCTTTTCTGTTGAAAGGTGCTTTTGGAAAATCTGTCAATTGTGTACAACCATACACAAAGCCGTGGTACGAGAGAGGGTTTTTTGTTTGTTTTACTTTCAAACATTTTTCCTCTTCAGATTTTAAAATATCTTGAGACTCAAACAAAAGATCATCTGACAATTCTTTTCCCATATCTTCAGCGTTGTACAAAATAGGTGTCAGCTTTTTCACTTTGTTTAAAAAACACGGTTTTCCATTTTCCACATTAGCATTATTCACAAAACCAATCCCAGATGTTTGTTTCTCAACCTCCTCATCTTTAGTAGGCAGCATGTTGATTGTCTGAGAAGTCTGTCCCAATTTTCGAAGTTTGTTTTCAAGATCGTTTGTTCGCTTCACAAACTCTTTGTTTTCATTCTCAAGTTTTGTGTTTACGATCTCAAAATTTGATGTGGTTTTCTGAAGCTTTGAATTTTCACTTTTTAAACCATTGTTCTCTTTTAAAAGCGCTTGAACCTTTCTGTTGTTAACAACCATTTGAGTATCCAGATTTTGAATGGAACGTTTTTCACGAAGAACAGCTTCTCTATAACCAACTTCAAGTTCTTCATTTCTTTTTAAAAGTGGTTGGACAGATTCTCCATATATTTCAAACTTTTGAGCTTGAGATTTAAGGTTTGAGTTTTCAAATTCAAGTTCAGCTTTTCTTTTTGTTACATTTTGAAAACCTTTTTCCATTTCTTTAAATCTCTCAAGCTCTTTTGTCAATAAGACATTCGTTTGCTTAGTTTTACGATTGTCCTCTTTGCACTTTTCAAGTTCATGTTTGAAATTATTGATTAATGAAGCAAATAAGGCACGATCTTGTTCATAAGAAGATCCATCCTGGGTAGGCTCACCTCTATTAGGATCCATATCTGGAGTATCAAAAGTGATATTACTATCATTTTGTTCCACCACATAAGTGTCACTAACAGACTCAGGATGCGCAGGATGTGTCTGATCATGAACAAACATATTCTCAAATATATCAACATTATCATGAGCATGTGAATGTTGTACCATAGCCAATATCTCTGTGTCTGATGAAGGTCTGATATGATCATCTTCGGTGTCCCAAACAGCTTCATTCCTTTGTGTACCATCAGTATCTGAATCATAGCTAGGACTGCTGCTTTCAACCTGCTGTTCTGAAGATGAATCACTTCCCGTGAAAACCAAACTATCATCTGATGCATCACCCTCATTGACCGTTTCCTCTTCTGTTTGAAAATCTTTCTTTGTCTCTTTCTCAATCACCTCTGTTTCCTTTAACTGCATCTCTCTTTCAATTAGCTCTCTTTCTTTTAACTGCATATCCTTTTCAATCTGCTCTCTTTCCCGTTTCAGCTTCTCAATTTCATTTAACTCAGCTTCCTCAGCATCAAGTATCTTTTCGAGTTCCCCCATGTCATTTATGCATTTAGTTCTGAAGGTCAAATAGCCTACCCAAAATTGTTGGTAAAATGCATCGATAAACTCTGACTGGTTCATTATCCAAGGGTTAAAGATACGCTGAAATTGAGTTTGGATCACTTTAAAAGCTTCCTTGCAGTTACTCATATCAAGTTCTTCTTTATGAAGTAGCATCTCAAGTTGATTCAGACTTTTGTTGAGTTTCTCTTTGAAATAATGAAATCTGTCTCTGACGTAGTATTCAAATGCTTGTTCGAACCGTGAATCATAACCAGAAATGTTGATGACCTTTACTACATATGACTTGAACACTGTAAACACTTTCTTTGAATCTCTCTCTTGGATTTGCATTTTCATTTCCATTGATTAAACGATGTGTGATAAAGTTGATCTTAGGATCTTTTAAGATAACAAAGGTTGTTGTTTGAAGATTAGGTGTTTTTGGCGAAGTTTGAAAAGCGTATATGGTAGATTCTAGTGATTTCGAATTTTCCTCCAAAAATATTTTTGAAAATTTGCTCTCCCAAAATTTGAAAATCACTAGGAAAGGCACTTCTAAGGATACCAGAAAATTTTGAGTTTTGAAAATTTTTACGTCAAAATTTATCGAAAAAATTTGAATTTTGGCCTAAAAATTTGAATTTTCGGCCGAAATTTTCAACGTTATACCAAACTTTGAATCTCACGTAAAAATTGAACGTTTAATCTCCTGTAAAAAATAATTTTTACTCAAAATTTCCCGCCAAAAATTGAACGTTTAATCTCCTGTAAAAAATAATTTTTTTTTTTTTTGGTCTAACTCGGTAATGATTTGTGATTCACCCAAACTCGGTAAGAATTGAAATTCCCCTAACTCGGTATGTTCCTGAGATGTTGTCAAACTCGGAAGTTCTACAATTGTTTCAAACTCGGTAATTTCTGAGAATTCATCAAACTCGGTATGTTCAAAAGTTTCAAACTCGGTAAGAACAGATGTAGTCAAACTCGGTAAGATAATATTAGTGTTCAAACTCGGTAAGTCAATGAATTTTGAGCAGAGTATCCCCTTAGAAGGTTGCCACAAAGAACCTAACTCGATAAACGATTAGGTAAAAGGCTAACTCGCCAAATGAACCTTAACTCGATAGAAAATCACTTAACTCGATAAAACTTAAACCCAAACTCGGTAAAACTTAAACCTTAACTCGAAAACTTTTTCTAACTCGATAACATTTTTCTCCTAACTTGAAAAAAAAAATTTTCTAACTCGAAAATTTTTCTCCTAACTCGAAGTTTGGCTGTTTTTTTTCTCCTAACTCGAAAAAAAACTGCCAAACTCGCTAAACAATCACCCTAACTCGAAAAAAAATTCCTAACTCGAAAAGTTGGCGATGAACAGTAACCTCAATCGCAAAAATCACTTTTATACCAAGTTTTTTCAACCAAATCAAACCTAAAACAACCTATATTATCCCTAGGCTCTTGATAGCACTTGTTAGGACCATAGAACAACCTTATCACTTGTGAATCTAGGCTAGATCTAGAGAGAGAAAGTAAGTATAGAGAGAGAGTGGATGGGAACTCCTAGTGTGTGTAAATGAATAACCTTAATATTACTAAGAGAACCAACCTCAACATGAGGCCTTACATGTGTATTTATACTTGTAGTCTAGGGCTTCACATATCTTTGACCATATTACATAACTAGCCCTTAGACTTTATACAAGCATGAATAATACACATAAACTTAATAAACTAGCATTTACTAACTATTACATGAATATATTTAACTAACTATTTGACTCAATAATGATCGTCACTTTTAATCCTAACACTATAAAAGAAAAGAAAAACAAAGCATTAACGGAATAAAAACATAACTTTAGTCGACTTGTAACAATACTGTACCAACGGCCGAATTTAGTCGACTGGTACCAACGGTCGGCTAAGTCGACTGGTAACACAACTATACCAATGGTCGACTTTAGAGACTGGTACCAACGGTCAACTTTAGTCGACTGGTAACAAATCCGTACGAACAATCGACTAACAAACAAATAATAAAACAACTATAACCTTTTTTTAAAAAAAATAAAACAAAAACATATAAAAAGATAAAAACATATGTCAATAAAACATCTCAACCACAACTTCCTATTCAGATCCAACTGCTTAAATCCCATATTTGCTACTTGCCGCCAACAGTATAAAACACCAATTGAAACAGTATAACTAGTCCAGTAACCGGTCCATTATAGACCAAAGCCAGGTGGGCTTGATAAAGCAGTAGCGTGGCTATTAGGCACACGCTAGAAAGGTGGAACAAATGAAGTAGAATGATTCCATAGCGTTCCTTTAATAAGTAGAAAAACAACAAGTGCAAGTTAATCGTCTAATTCAAAAGAATAGTAGATCTTGGTGGGGACTACTAAAAACAAACAAAAATATAATTAGGCGTGGTGGAATTTGGTGTAATCTATGATACCATGTTAGACTACATAATTCCCCGCGGGTTATCATTATTATTCATGCACATTATATAGAGATTACATAAGTAAACCCTAATGGACCTAAGCCCACAGACCGGGCTTGAGCCGATTATCCTCTAATATTGTGGACTACGGAATTTTGGTGTATGACAATTATAACAAATACAATGTCATATAAAAAAAGTAATACTATTGCCCTAAGCTCATGACCCCAAAAGTTAACGAGTTATGTGTACGATTTACACAAGCAAATAATTTCCCCTGTAGGTGCCT
The DNA here is from genome assembly GCA_030686995.1 of Artemisia argyi. NCBI lineage: Eukaryota > Viridiplantae > Streptophyta > Magnoliopsida > Asterales > Asteraceae > Artemisia > Artemisia argyi. The sequence continues at coordinate 229,478,524 of CM060709.1, read as the reverse complement.
AGCCAAACACCCAATGTTCTCAAATGGTTACTTAATCATGGGTTATGTTATGTGATAATTGAGTTTGGATATTTGGAAGTTGATTTATTCTTTGTATACTTTCACTTCCCAATAAACACGCACTCCCATATTGAATAGTCTTGTCTCTCATATTTTCTACACAATCTCATTTAATTCCCCACATTCCATCACACATTCTCCTAATCATTTGTTTGTAACTGTAACAATTTATATTTTCAGGTTACTATTCATCCTCATATTTTTACTATTCAATTTTACTATTCATTCCATATTTTTTTTGTTTATTCATTCTCATAATTTAACCCACATTCATAATGACAAGAGAGTTTAGTACGCGTCATGTCATCTTTACAACGTACGTCGAATTTACTAAGAACCGGTTTCGCAAAACCGTGTCTACGATTTACATTTTGGTCTAAACGTCATTTAAACATCTCGATATGTCCGTACAACATTATAAACAAGAAAAATACGTGCTTTTCATATCTTACGACATTTTCACAAGTTTTGAATTTTTATGTTTTACGCGTTTTAAACCTACGTTTTTAGGTTTTAACAGCATTTACGTGCTCCGTTAAACTTATCACTCATTTAATATACTTAGATAGAGTATATTGATATGTTTTAACATTTATTACAAGATTTATATTTTTAAGATAACCGATTTTAAGTTTTGCGATTTAAATACTTAAACGATAGTAATTACCGGGACCAAAACTCACTCCGTAAAACTATATATTATCAAAATTCACCTAGTCACCCCATATTTTATATATGATACACATTTTTGATTAGTCACAAGACACTTGGTGTCTTGGTGATGAATCTTGATCAAGATGGTTACAAGTGTAGTCATTACTAGGCTTAAGTATGCAAAATATCTTAAAGGAAGTAACCTCCTCATCTTGTTATAAGAACAAACTCATTCTTCTCTCTTGTTTCACTCCCAAAAACCAACCATTATCATAATCCATAGCAATTTCATCTTTGATTTTCATGTTACAAGTTCTAGATCATTGTTAAAGCTCTTTTCAAGCTTTACATGATCCTAGTTTTAAGTTTCTTCATCCATTGGCTAGATTGCAAGCTACTCAAGTGAATCAAGTTCTTTCATAAGTCCTAAGACAAGATCTTAAGTGCACAAGAGTGTTGAAGGATTCCAAGAGTGGAGTTGTGTCTTAGTTCTTTGTTCTACTTCTATAAGTTCCCTTTTTAAAGGCCAAAAGTTGTAAGATTATCTTGTGATCAAAATCTTCATTTCAATGATTTATATGCTTGTTAATATATGCTATATATATTAGTATATTGATCATATTGTATACAAAATTTAAAACAAGTAAACATACCTATAAATTTTCTTATGATTTGTGAAAGATTTTGTTAGTAAAATTGTATAATCAAGCACTTTATGCTTGTCATTGTCACCAAAATTATGAACACAAGATTTTGATTATATTTTTAGTTGAAGTGAAAAATAAAACAAGAACATAGCAATTGGATTCATGTAAAAAGAGTTTGTAGAATAAAAGTTGTGATTAGATAGTATACCAAAAGAAAACTTGACATTTAATAAAATGTTTCTGTATCGATTTTAAACCATGATTTTTACCCCTTTCTGATCAGAATCATCAAAAGTGTAAAACATGAAAGCTGTCCGGAATAATGTTTTACATCAAAACTCTAAAGATTTTAACCTGAAAAATTAAAACAAGGGTGTTTACTATCGAAACTTAAGCGGATTGTTTTTTACTCGAATTTGTTGTACTAATTAAATTGTTATGAAACATGTTTTCTATCCAAGCCTAGTGACTTGCAAAACTTAATATTTCTTGTGAAAATGTAATATACACCATATTAATAAACTTTCCTAAATTTATTTAACCTATTAAAATAATGTTTTTCATAATTAACTAGATATATGAAAACCGGGTTTGCCAAAATTAATAACTTATAAACTTATAACTCTTGTAATTTTATAACTTGTGTTAAAATATTAAACTTGTTTAAAATCCATTAACGAGACATAGACCAACTAAATTTATAAACCATGTGACCATTTCAACACATATGTCATATAACAAAAAATGCAAAATATACGAAACTATTAACGTAACATGTTAGTAGGGAATTTCATGTGAGGGGTTTCATCGGGGTGAACATTTTGACGAGTTGCTGGATTTATGATCTAAAGTGTCCTAGCTCCTCAAACGTTTACTACATGACCTCTGAATTATGATATCTCGAACAGTGATACGATATTTAAACTAAACACGTTTCACAAACTGGTAAACCATTTCTATGACATACATAATCACTATAAACTACCATGTACAACATCATGATGAATATAATGACTTATACAGACTTGTTATATTTCACATCATTATTCCAAAACCTAAGACGATATCATATTTCTAGGTTGTACGTAGAGGTTTTCCTGGATTATCCATCGATTTCGTCATACACTATACATCATTAACTCACGGTGAGTTCATAGTCCCATTTTCTATTGTTTAACTGTTTTACAAACCCTTTGGGGGATACATGCTACTTTTAACCGAACACAATGCTTTGAAACTGTATGCTATATCCGAATGTTTTATGGCACTAAGTAACCGATTGCCATGCTCGAAGTCTCTATATCATGAACCATTAGTCACTAGCTTTAGTGAGCGCAAATACTATGAATAAGCTTATTGGAATTAACACACCCATTTCTATTGACCCAGTTAGGGAATTCAAACATACTATATTTGAAACAATAGGTATAATAGCAATTTACCGACTAGGGCTACGATGTAATAATTATGCCAATATTTATTGGTACGAGGTTTAAGCTTTGGTTGTCATGAGCTTAATGCAATAATAACTGTTTTGTTTTCAACTATGAGTGTGAGACAACGTAACTCACACTATGAATATCGTGGTTAACAAATTAACTAAAACTATGAATTTCACTTAAAATTTGTGTTGACTGTTTTAAGCATGTTTATTTCAGGTCCATAATGTTCGAGGCTGGCACAGAGGAGCACGGATACTCAAGAAGGCTATAAATTTTATTATCATTTCGAAAACTAATTTGTGTAATTTGTAAACCATGAAACTACTAGGACTTCATTTTGTAAACTCTGATATTTATGTAATTCGAATGATAAATCTTTTAAAATGACTCAATTAGAGTTTGTTTTCTATTGTTATAACAATTATGCCATGAAGTAACACCAAGTTTAAATTCTAATGCATTCACGAAAATGGGGGTGTTACAGTAGCAAACATTCTAGACACCATATCACATCACACATTCTACACATTATTAGGGCTGCAATCAAGTCAAGCTTTTGTCAATCAACTCGAGCTCGAGCTCGAGCTCGAGCTTGACTCGATCCAGCCAAGCTTTTATCAAGCCCAAGCCCAAAAATTAGGTCAAAACATATAACGAGTCAAGCTCAAGCTTTTGATAGCTCGGCTCGAGCTCTTAGCAAGCTTTTTCGAGTTTTAATATATAGATATTTTCATAATAAATTTATATAAGTATTTAAGGGCTAATTTGAGTATTACCCTAATTATAAGGACTTATTTCATAAATAAATGAATAATGTATTCTAAAAGGACTTTTTACCTTAACTAATCTAACTATTTGTATTTTAGCGTCTCTTATCTCTTCTCCGATCATTCAACAACCAAGTAAGCTTCTCTTTTTATTTTTCCAGAAAAATTTGTAAGTTTACTTACCAGCAACTTTTATTTGATAATGCTAAGTGTTAACATCAACAAAAAACTAATCATATTTATAGTCTAATCGATATTTATACTATGTGTTGAATTTCGTCTATATGGAGAAAAATAAACCATTTATATAAAATATAGATTTAAAAGATATACTACTGTAATGAGTTGGGTACGAGAACCTTATTTATAGAAATATTTAGCCATTAGAACCTTATTTAGCACTTTGACTTATATTTCATTATAATGTTCGACTTGGGACGAGAACGTTATTCTTGGTTTTATTACTGTTAAATCAATCTAATTTGGTTTTCAAATATGGTTTTAGTTTGTTTTACTTTATTGTTGGGTCACTGAATTCCCCAATCTTCTTCTAACAAGGATTTAAACGTAAAATAACCTAAGTGTAAACAAGTCACTGAGTGAACAGTAACTCAGTGAGTCATCTTCAGGATGCTTAGACCGAGCCTAAGAAGAAAGGTTCTCCATTCAGTGAGGCGGAACTCAGTGAAGTGTGATCTAAGCCAAGAAGAAGGTGATAGGTTCAGTGAGGATGACAATAACTCACTGAACCTCAAGTCTCCTCAACAACTATCGTGGTACTGAAGACTGATGACTTAAAGACTGAAGTTTTGGTGGGACTGGGTGGGAAAGTTTGAACTGTTTTACTAAAGTGCTTTATCACTTTAAGGTCAAACTTTCCCCAAATGGTTAAAACTAGGCTGTCAACAGAAAGTGCCTTTTGGACTTAACCCAAAGAAGTTTCCCTTGCCAGAGAATAAAATCTATCAAGATTTTATTAAGGAACGCTTAGGTCCATTGTATAATAGAGTTGTTTACATTTGTGTATAAATAGGTAGCATAAGTAAGGAGTAAAAGTTGACAAGTTTGTGCAATTAATGCAAAGCATTCACAAACCACTTTTACTCCTCCAAAGAACAACATAGCCCCTGAGATAGCTCAGTGGGTCCTTAAGTTGTCACTCAACATTGTTTGAGTTTAGAGAGGAGTATACCACACTTGTCATTTTCAATCCCAAGTGTTATTCCGCAAACACTTGGGTACGATTCTTTTTGATTAACTTCTCATAAAGAATTAAACGTTGAAAAATATTGTCTCTTATGTTTACGTTGCTTTATTGTTAATCATTTATACATCTTCGTTAAAAGTCATATAACTTGGTTACATTAGCTTTGTAGTTACTGTTAACCAAGTAAAAGGGACCAACAAGTGGCATCAGAGCAGGTATTCTTATGATCCAGATCCGTTCATGATTGCATGATAACATTCAAATCAAAAAAATGTGAATCTTCAAAAATTGCTACTGCAGTAGCAATTATTGAGGGGGAGAGACACATTTATGAGTGTTAATAGATACCCTTCCCTCCTTGAACCCCACAATAACACTCACACCCCACCACACAAACCCATATCTTATCCCCACCAACCTTATCCCTTCACACACAAAAACCACAAACCGACAAAATCTTATCTCCACCCAACACAAAAAACGTATTACTGATTAAATATAATCAGCCAAACAACACCCACAATCAATCATACACATCTCGCCAATAAAAAAAACAGATCTGAAAATCAACTTCCACATCAATATAAAACCCAGAACCCAAATCGACATACCCAACCATTAAAAATCCGATCTCACCATCATACAAAAATCACACTGATCCTCATCTCCAATCACAAAAACCAACACAAATCTCACAATCAAAAATCGACACAATCAATTATACAACAACCCGACCCGAAGATAATCAACAAAACCTAGTTGTTTACTCCGGCGAGAGCTCCGATGAACAAAAAATGAAACCCAGAACCATCACCAACCGACCACAAAAACCTTAATAAAAAGATGAGGTATGTATGGTTAAAAGGATATATGGTGATGTCGGTGAATATTTTTATTGTTCTTGGTTGTATATGGGTTATACGACGACAGCTGCTAGGATGTTAAAAGGATTTGAGGGTGTTTGCGACTTAGGTCAAATGGTATGTGAGTGGAGATTAAAACTCTGATTGTGTTGGTTGTTATTAAGGGAGTGATATGGAAATTCTTCAGTTTGTTTTGTTTGAATGAACTGATGGGACAAAAGTCAGTTTGAAATTGACTCAGGGAGTGGGGGAGTACATCAGGGAATGGTGAAGACAAAAGTGTGTAATGGGGTATATGAGCGTTCAAAGAACACTTTTGGTGTTAAAAGTGTTTCTTGATGAGTCTCCAAACCCGAGAGACTACCTAAGTTGCTTCCTTGATGAAGCAAGACTTAGTTCAAAACACGGATCAGGGAATATTTGAGTATCAGGGTGACTGATACGGGATGCTACCAGGGAGTAGTAGTACCGGGGATACATGTTATGTCACGATACAAACATGATCAGGGAGTGTAATAGGTATAGGTCTTGCAACATTAGGGGTTGAAAATTATGCAACTCAAAAATTGTTGTAAAGGGTATAAAAATTAAGAGAGGACACTGATGCATCATGAATGAACCAGGTCTCTCTTAATCCAAGTGAGGTGGAAAAATGAGAGGTCACTAATGTATCAAAACTGAACCAGGACTCTCTCAAAACAAAGTGGACCTTTGGGGCCTGAACCTAGGTCACTTAATGATGAGGCGAAAAATGATCCGTTTTTAGGGGGTCATTTAAGCCCGAATCCGAATTTATTTGATCAAATATTGCCCTAAATCGTTCCTTTTGTGATTTTAGGTACTTGGAGAGTGAATTCTGGAAAAGAAGCCATTTTGGACGTTTTTGGAGCATAAAAGTGAAGAAAACGGCAAAGTCTCAATTTTCTATGCTGGAACAGTGCATGAAGGCGTCAAGAGTTAACCCATGACGGCGTCAAACCCCAAGAATTAAAATCCGTAGCTCATGACAGCGTCACGCAGGCCGTCAGAAGTGGATCAAGGCCGTCCGAGGAAGTATTTTGCGGCGAGATGACGGCGTCACACCCTTGTTCTTGACGCCGTCACCCCGATTTTCCTATATATAGTTTTCTAGTTTTTCACATTAAAAGAGAGAAGTTTTGGTGAAACCCTAAAGACGAATTTGGTGCAACTTTTACAGGTTTTTCAAGGGTTCCAAACCCTTGATACCTTGCATTGTAATTGAGATAAGTGTTCTTCTAATTCAATCAATATGTCTATGTGTTGGTTGTCTATATCTTGTTCTTGTCTCAATTCCATTATGCTAGGCTAGATCTCTCTTGTGTTTGCTTAGATCTAATGAAACCTAGATATTGATTATATGTTGATTACTTGTTTATTCTTGTCTTGGATGAATGATTTTATATGTTAGGCTTAAGAAAACTGCCAGATCTCCAAATGGTAACATGCTTGAACGTCTTAAGAAACATGAACCGAGGCGTACTAGGTCTTTATTGGTTGTATTTAATGCATGAGCCACTGTTTACAATCCCTATAGTTGTGCTGGGCATGGTGTAGGAGGAGATAAGAGCTCATAGAATTGGGGAGTTATGTATGCCACCCCATGAATGGTATTAAGGAATACAATCCGTCATCCATGCAATTATAACAAGTAATTAACGTGTAAAAGATATCTAGGGAGTAGTGAAATCTAAGTAAACACATTTTCTCCAATTACTGCTCACAACCTTAGTTAAATTAGTTTATTTTCATTTTTAGTATTTTATTTTGATTGCATCTTAGTTTTGGGTTAGTTGAATAGCAACTAATTCCGCCCACTCTTCCAAAAACCGATATTTTAATTGCTTTCTAAAAATATAAAAACACAAAAATAATCATCCCTCACCTTTAGAACTAGTAATTAGGCTTTCTAATCCTAGCGACACTATTCCTAAGCTGAACGATCAATCCCCCGGTACTTGTCACTATACTATACTACAACGATCAGGTACACTGCCTGGTGGGGGTTGTAAGCTTCTCGAGATCCCTCGAGAGGTAAAGCCTGTTGCGATTCCCACGCATCAAGTTTTTGGCGCCGCAGCCCGGGGAATAGTTATTGTCTAGGTTAGGATTTCTTTTTATTAGGTTTGCTTGCTAGAATCCGTTCTAGTAAGATTTTATTTTTTATTTTTAGGTCTTCTTTAGTCTATCTTATTTCTTTGTGCCTTTGTTCATAACTCTTTACCATCCGACATCATGGAAGGTGGTAACATCTTTGAACCTATCATCCCACCACAACAAAACCCACCATTAGAACCCCTTAGGCCCCGAACCTTAGGAGAGTATTCCCGACCTAGCCACCAAGGCTACCGAAACACCATTGAGCTCACCGGAGCCAATGTGACCCCCTTGCGATCCGACACCATCCGGTTGGTGCAAAGCGGATGTGCATTCCATGGACTTCGTTCCGAAGATCCAAACCAACATCTTAAGGACTTTCTCAAAATCGTAGATTCTATAGACCTAGGTGTTGAAACTAGAGAGACTACCCGTTTACGCCTATTCCAATTCTCTCTATGGGATCAAGCTAGTCAATGGCTTGAGCGTTTACCCGCGGGATCCATCACCACATGGGATGATCTCACCACTCGTTTCCTTGCTCAATTTTTCCCACCGGGGAGAACTACTAAGCTTAGGAATGACATCTTGATGTTCCAACAACATCAAATGAATCTCTTTATGAAGCATGGACTCGTTTCAAGGACTTACTCCAAAAAGTCCCTCATCATGGCATAGATCTTTGGCTCCAAGTCCAAATTTTTTATGACCATATCGACATCTCCACGAGGCGAGCCATTGACCAATCGGCCGGTGGTAAGCTATGTGATCTTAGTGCGGAACAATCATGGGAACTCATAGAAGATCTTGCTCTCTATGACAACGAAAGTTGGAACGATCCCCGTGACTTGAACAAAATGGTCAAGGCAATATCTTTGCCTTCGAACAACTCTAGCACTCCCGACCGTAGGATCATGGAACTTGAAGGTCGAGTCAAGTCTCTCATGAAATCTTACGAAGCTCATAAACCTTTAAGCCAAGTAAGCAGAATCGCTTCTACATGCAAACTATGCAATGGCCCTCATGAGACCCATAACTGCATGGAACTTCCAAAACGTGCTTATAACGAATTCACATCATCACACGTAGGTCAGGATCCTCGAACCTCTGCTGAAGCCTATGAGGCATGGAAGGATAAACCTAATTTTAGAGGGTACCAAACGCGAAGCGTATCCTTCAATGACTCCTCACCACTCACCTGGTCTGAGCATTTTCCATCACAAGGCATTCCTAGGCAAAGCTGTGAAGATACTTTTAAAAAATTCATCCTATCTCAAGAATTCCAGCTCGCTACGCTCGAGGCCAAATTTAAACAATAGCAGGCTGAAGTAAACAACAAGATTTGTAATCTGTTGACTGCTATCAAAGAGCATATTGATAATAAGCCCATTCACGTTGATGAGGTTAAATCTGCTACCGTCATGAGCCCACCAGCCTCCCCTGTAAAAATAAAAAGCCCTAGCAAGTTATTCAAACATCTATCTCCTAACGGAAAAGAACCTGTCAACTCCCCTGGACCAATCCACTTCGTAAACACCATCATCACAATATCTGCTTCAACATCCAACCCAACCCAACAACAAACTAACAAATTCAGTCAGACAACGAAAGATGAGACCTCAAGGGTTGACCATGCTTCGGCAAGGAAACCTACCGACTCACCCGAGCAATACACCGCGCAAGAATCCGGCAAACTGGATGAAGGGAAAGAGAAATCGGAAGAGCATGAGAGAGATCCAACCATTTTGGGTAAATCTATTATAGAAGAACCCGAGAGAAAAATGGAGGATGTTATGAGTGTGGGTAGCAATCAGACTAAGGAAAGTAACCCTAAAGTTTTCAAGATCCCCTGTACCATTAAGGAAAAGCTCTTAACCGATAGTCATATAGATCCTAGCTTCCCAGCCAACATAATCCCCCTTTCCCTATACCACAAAACCTTCCCTAAGCACATTGCGTGCGAGAGAGTAATAGAAAATTTATCAATTAGGATTGGAGAGCTTGTTTACAATACTGACCTCACCGTGGTTGATGACGTGGACCCTCTCACCAATCAAACGTTAACCAACCTTGTCCTTGGAATACCATTTATCAATGAATCGGGAGCAATCCTTGATGAGAAAGATGGTAGTGTAGTACTCACCAATGGTGTTAGGAAGGTAATTTTTCATAGGGATAATGAGGAGGTATACGAGTATCGTCCCTCTCTTGAGGGGAATATATATGGGTCAAAGGATGGAGAGTTGGGGAAGATAAGACGACGTGATCCGAATAATCTCAAAATCCCCTGCATGATCGGTCATAAATACTTCGATAACATATACATTAATGTATTCCTGCCAAAGAATTTTATGTCATTGTTTCATTATAACAATATCTGCAGATGGGGAATGATTTATAAGGGAGAGAAAGTGGTTGGTAAGGATCACGAAATCCAGGTGTTCATAGGAAATATGGCATTCTCTATGGAATTCACGATTGTAGACAACATAGAGGACTATGTCGACCCTAGGTTATCACAAGTCGTCTTTGGAGCACCCTTTTGTGAAATCACTAATTTGATAGTGGATGACTTGAACGGAATCATGACCTTCACTGATGGGATTAGGAGGATTTCATACCAAACGCCATACAAGAGAAAAGACCTTAAGGAAATAGATTGTGACGGGCTTGATATGATGAGCTCCCAACTTATCTTGTGTGATGAAGATGTTAGGAGAGGGTGTAGAAATATTTCTGATTTATCATGTGGGTTCTTTAAGAATGCTAATAAGCTTGGCTCTAAGTATCGACAAGATGTTTTCGAGTTCGAAGATCCGAAGTACTTGCACTATGAAAGCGATACTAGTTTAGAAGACGACCTAGAAAGTGGAACCAATGATGAAATCACGTAGTAACCCATAGCCTTGAGTCTAGCTACAAGACTAGTAAATAAAGAAAAGCGCTTCTTGGGAGGCAACCCATGTTTTGTGTGATTTTAATTGTTTGTTTGTTATTTGCTTCCGTATGCATGTTTTATTTTTATTGTTGGTTGATCATGTTTCTCAATTAAAAAGTGGAAATACTTTACTATGTTGTTTAGCCTAGTCTTAACTCCAACCTAAAAGTATTTATTGCAAAAGATAAGTGTAAGGGGAAACCCCAAATATGTTTTTAAGAAACAAACCGATCATGATTCTCCACAATATTAAATGAGCATGTATATTCGTATTTGTTAGAGTCAAATGCTTGTATTGAGTCATAATGAAGTTTTGCAGGATTTTCCAGGAAGTAGGACCAAGTTTTTCCAGAAATTTTCCGGAAACTTAACATAAGAATTTCTGCAGGTCCATTCTGACGGCGTCAGAGGATTACTCTTGACGGCGTCAGGAGTTAAAATCTGGAAATTTTACCGGTTTTGTTTTTCTAACGGAGTCTTATGGTTTTTGTGAATTATTAAGTTTTATAATCTCCAGGAGATCTGCAAACTTCATTCCACAAGCATTATATCTTATCTTGTTTTCTAGGATTTAGTAACTTATATAGGATGCTGCCGATTTTACGCGAGGTTGTCTTGTCTATTTTTGTCAGGATTTACAGGTTATGTATGACAAGAAGATGATTTATATTCTGGAAGGGAAGCTTTGATTGTTTCATTTTCTTGGAGGAAGATTTAACCTGGCCAACCTATAATCCATACCGAGCGAATCAGGGGAGTATTTGATTTCATTCTCTTTACTTTTTCACTTTTACATTCTTTACTTGAACATTGGGGACAATGTTCATCTTAAGTGTAAGGGGAGAGTAAAAAGATGATACCTTACATATGCACTTTCGCTTGAGTTTGTCTTGTTTGATAGTAGATGTCTAATAAAACTATGAGAAATACTTGTTAGTGCAATTTTAGCGCCAAATTTAAATTTTTTTACAACATTTAGGAGTGAAACTTTAGCCATAGCAAGCGTCTCATGGATAGGAGATTGTATGACTAGCACATAACCGTATATTCAGAAAAATTTTCCACCCAAAATTGTGAGGTTCGCCTTTAGATTTGATAGGAAAAGCATTTACTATTAGTGCTAATGAGTGTACCGGTAGCATTTAGATTCTAGAACTTGCGTTAGTGATGCATCCCGAGACTGCTAGTGAGACTACATTCGTGTGGTAGGATTTACTACATGATAAGAGGCATTAGGATCACCCTTGTGTTAAACCCGTATCATAATTACTTGACCATTTAAGTCATATTACTTGGCTAGTTAAGTCAACTAATTTTTCCCACACCCTTAGCGTTGTACTCATTTTTAGTACACGAAACCCCTAGTACACCCCTCCGAGCCTATCTTTTCGTTTCTAACTTTAAGCATTTTACTTAAAGGAAGAATTTGTTACACCCCACTTAAATGTACACCCAAATCGCCTTAGCCTTCTGTGTATGCGCTCATTTTTAGTGCATTATTGTTATTTGTTAAACCCTAAGTTAACTTTCTAATTGATTACATGGTTGCCAAGTCGAGTCATATCCTTGTACATATTGTTTTGGGACGATTGGGACTCATGGGTAAGTACTTATTTTATGGAGTAATGGGGAAGAACATCATTTATTACCCCCATATATACGTTAATCTTAAAAGTGCTCCAAGTGTTTTGATTTTCTTAATTCGAGTCATTAGTTTAGTTTATTGTAAAGTATGTAAAGATTCAAGTGTAAGGGGAACTCACATTCCCTATGATGTATTATTTTGGATGGTAGGGAAAGAGTGTATGCAAAAAAAAAAAAAAAAAAAAAAAAAAAAAAAAAAAAAAAAAAAAAAAAAAAACATACGGACTACCATCCCGTTTTTATTCTATGTTTATTTTATGTTTTTGTTATTTTTCATTTATTAGCTTAAGTCGAGTCTAGTCTTGGCTTAGCAACGCCATATTGTACATGTAATTAACTAAGATTGTTAACTCGCCACCAGTAAAACTTCCTTTATCCAACAAAACCGTGTATTTCATATCCCTATACCTAACGTTACAACCCTTTAAAAGACCTCTTTGATAGTTTATCCTAGGTGCTTACGCCATGTGGTGGAGGTTTGATCCTTTCCCAAGCCTATGGTAATCTATTTTGCTATGACAGGTAGTAAGAGATATCTTCCATTTCCATAATGTTATATCACTTTATTACACCCGAGAGATGTGAGTATCTAAACACTATTTGTGAGGTGCTAGTGTATGACCTCCGTGCTTATCTATTGGTCTTTAGTGGAACGATTATTTGTTGTAATTACTTTTATATTAGTGTTAAATGACCCCTAACTTGTCTTTTGAGTAGAATAAAAGCGCATTTCCTTGAGGACAAGCAAATCTCAAGTGTAAGGGTATATGATGAGGCGAAAAATGATCCGTTTTTAGGGGGTTATTTAAGCCCGAATCCGAATTTATTTGATCAAATATTGCCCTAAATCGTTCCTTTTGTGATTTTAGGTACTTGGAGAGTGAATTCTGGAAAAGAAGCCATTTTGGACGTTTTTGGAGCATAAAAGTGAAGAAAACGGCAAAGTCTCAATTTTCTATGCTGGAACAGTACATGAAGGCGTCAAGAGTTAACCCATGACGGCGTCAAACCCCAAGAATTAAAATCCGTAGCTCATGACGGCGTCACGCAGGCCGTCAGAAGTAGATCAAGGCCGTCCGAGGAAGTATTTGGCGGCGAGATGACGGCGTCACACCCTTGTTCTTGACGCCGTCACCCCGATTTTCCTATATATAGTTTTCTAGTTTTTCACATTAAAAGAGAGAAGTTTTGGTGAAACCCTAAAGACGAATTTGGTGCAACTTTTACAGGTTTTTCAAGGGTTCCAAACCCTTGATACCTTGCATTGTAATTGAGATAAGTGTTCTTCTAATTCAATCAATATGTCTATGTGTTGGTTGTCTATATCTTGTTCTTGTCTCAATTCCATTATGCTAGGCTAGATCTCTCTTGTGTTTGCTTAGATCTAATGAAACCTAGATATTGATTATGTGTTGATTACTTGTTTATTCTTGTCCTGGATGAATGATTTTATATGTTAGGCTTAAGAAAACTGGCAGATCTCCAAATGGTAACATGCTTGAACGTCTTAAGAAACATGAACCGAGGCGTACTAGGTCTTTATTGGTTGTATTTAATGCATGAGCCACTGTTTACAATCCCTATAGTTGTGCTGGGCATGGTGTAGGAGGAGATAAGAGCTCATAGAATTGGGGAGTTATGTATGCCACCCCATGAATGGTATTAAGGAATACAATCCATCATCCATGCAATTATAACAAGTAATTAACGTGTAAAAGATATCTAGGGAGTAGTGAAATCTAAGTAAACACATTTTCTCCAATTACTGCTCACAACCTTAGTTAAATTAGTTTATTTTCATTTTTAGTATTTTATTTTGATTGCATCTTAGTTTTGGGTTAGTTGAATAGCAACTAATTCCGCCCACTCTTCCAAAAACTGATATTTTAATTGCTTTCTAAAAATATAAAAACACAAAAATAATCATCCCTCACCTTTAGAACTAGTAATTAGGCTTTCTAATCCTAGCGACACTATTCCTAAGCTGAACGATCAATCCCCCGGTACTTGTCACTATACTATACTACAACGATCAGGTACACTGCCTGGTGGGGGTTGTAAGCTTCTCGAGATCCCTCGAGAGGTAAAGCCTGCTGCGATTCCCACGCATCACTTAACCACAAAAGGACGGTGGACCCTGATGTATCAAAACTGAACCAGGTCCCTGAACCCTGACCCTCAAGGTCACTAAATTCTCTCATTGAACCTGGTTAGTAAACCTCCTTTCCTAAACCCACCAACTGAACCCTCACCTACTGAACCTATCCCCTGAACCCCTCTCTCACTGAAGTGGGTCACTGAACCTCAGGAACTAAACCCATGTCCCTGAACCACAAAAAGATGGGTGGACCCTGATGTATCAAAATGGAACCAGGTCCCTCATTTAAACCCATTTTTTTCAGGCTATTTCTATATTCAAATAGGGGGAGATTGTTGGGTCAATATTTTACCCAAATATTTCTCACAAGTATTTGAACATAAAATAGCCAAATCACTCACTAAATAAAATAGTAAATTGCTATTTCAGTGAGTGATACAAACAAGTCACTAAGTGCATAGTCACTCAGTGAGTTACCTTCAGGATGTTCGGACCGAGTCTAAAAAGAAAGATTCAATCATTCAGTGAGGCGGTACTCAGTGAATGATCCCTGAGCCAAAAAGAAGGTGATGGAGTTAGTGAGTGATGACAATAACTCACTAACTCCTTGAAGCTATCTCTACAACATACTGATAAATATAGGCATGAACTTTCTTGGGAATACAAGCTACAAGAAAGACAAAAGTACAAAAGCAAAAGGAATATTCTGAAGCATATTCCAAGTGGATGACAACTCATCCATCACATGGTGTACCTACCACCATCACATGTGAATTGTACTTTTCCTATATATATGTTTTGTTGTAAAAGAGATAGTTATGAATTCTACAAATGTAATACTTAGTATTACTTAGGATTCCCATCTCATTATATCTCAAGCTTAGCTTGGATCAATGAGAGTTCATTTTCATTCTAAATGGGGATAATATACCGAAATTATCCCCATCAAGAAGCTGATGATGTTATCATGTAGTCTAGTTGGTTTGAGTAATCTTGTAACTCTTTTATTCATTATTATTAATGAAGTTCTAACTTATGTTTATCAAGATTTACTCAATTCCATGGACCAACAAGAATAATGTGGTGGGGAACTTTATTCTTCAAAGGTCATAAAATATGCACCCAATGTGGATTTCCAAATGGAAAGCGTAGACCTCACCAAAAATAATGTGGTGGGGAACTTTGCCTACCCTGAAGGGTACCATGAAAACAGGGATGTGGTGAAGTTCCTACAAAATTGCTTTCTCACCACCACATTCACAGAAACCCCCTCTGTCATCTATCATGACTACCTGAGGGAACTTTGGTGCTCAGCGGTGGTTGAAAACCCTGATGCACCAAAGGATGCCACAATCAAGTTCTCAGTCAAGAATGGAACAAAGTTCCTCACTCTTAACTATCAGACCTTTGTCAAAGCCACAGGCCTTGACTTTGCTGAGAGCTTTGCCACCCAACCTACTAAAGACGAAGTTAAGGAACTCTTCTTAAGACTTGGGCCATATGATAAACTTCATCCTGAAGTATCTCTAGGGGCCCTTCTATCCAAAGCCCCCATCATTAAAACATGGTTTCCAGCCCCCTGGAGGATTCTGATGACCTTTGTCATTCAGGTCCTTAGGGGAAATAAATCCTCAACTGAGCAACTGAACACTACCCAATCAATGATAGTGTTCTGTCTTATAGAGGGTAGAAAAATTGACCTTGGAGAAATAATCTTCAGGGACCTCATAGCAAAATTAAGGGGGAAGTCTAGGCAAAAACTCATGTCCTATCCTAGATTCATTTCCTGTGCCCTACAAGACTTGCTTGGGTCTGAGTATGCTAAGCCTGATGCAGTAGGCTTTCAGCCTGATGTCTTACACAAGGCTAATTACTCACGTGACCCTCTTGGGGTTACAGCTGTCACCCTGACAACATATATGCTTACTGCTATCCAGGGTGACAATAAAATTTCACCAGTTCCCTCTCCCACCAAAAAGGTGAAGAGGAAGAAGGGACAAGGGTCCAGGAAGGTGGCTCAACCCAAGTCACTCGCCACTGAGACCTCTGCCCCTAAGCCTGACAAAAGGGGGCAACAACAACAGACCCTGACTGCTGACACCCTCAGGATCATTAGCCAATCTTTGGCCCCAAAACAAAGGCCAACGGAGGGCACTGAGACATTACACTTCACATCCTGCTAAAGACTCTGGCAAATCACAACCAGAGTATCAGGGAGTAAGGGGTCCTAAAACCTCGGTGGGGCAGCACTACTCCACTATAAGGGGACCCACAAACTATCACATCCTGCTAAAGGCTCGGGTAAATCACAACCCAAGCAACAGGGAGTTCTCGCCCCTAAACCTTCTATAGGCCAGAACAAGCCTATTGGAAAGGGGGGCAATACCATTCAGGTGCTTGATGAGGACATTCGCAAATCAAAGCTTTTGTCTAAGGGCACAAAAACTCATCCCAAAGACTCAGAGGGAAACATACAACCCGTTGATAGGGAAACAACATTCACGGCTCTTCATGATGGCACTGAGAAACACCCATCAGTGTCTGAAGGGGTCACGGGGGACAAAGATTCAGAGGGACAAAAGCCACCCGCTGATATGGAACCCATAACCACTCCCGGAGGTGCGCATAACTTGGGAACTGACCTTGAGGACCAGGTAGATACAACCCAATCTACCGGATTTGAGGGGTCAGGACCTGGCCAAACGAAGGCAAGTCTTCTTATGAAGAGGAGATGGATAACCTCCTGTTGCAGATTACCTCACTGGCTGATGCTCAGGCCGCCCTATTCAGTGACGATGAATTTCACAGTGATGAGGAGATTTTTGAAGCTGGAGATGATATGGTGGTTGAGGAGACAGTCCCTGAACCTATTCCTCAGTCTCCTCAACCCTCTAACACTGAGGCCGCTGAAACTCAATCTACATCAGAGTCCTCAGAAGATAATCAAGCTCCTATCACTGAGAAAGTTTTCACCAAATTCATCAAAAAGATCACTAACATTTTGTACAGTGGGGTCACTGACGAGGTGTTTGACATGCATACAGAACAAGCAGTCCACTACCACCTCCTCAAAGATGTTGTTGAAGACTTCAACGATGATGTCAGGGAGCAAAATTCCACAGTCACCTACTCCCTGACACAAATGGTCTCTCAACTCAACCAGTTTTTGGAATCCCTCGACAAGCTAAATACAAGGGTTTAGTCTGTTCAAGAATCGGTCAAGGATGATCCTGAGTTAACCAGGAAGCTTCTTCAGGCATCTTAGACTTTTCAGGTAAACTCAGTGACCCTCACTGAGTTTCTTGACTTGCTCAAGGGATCGAATGTTCAGGGTCTCACCACAACTGTGGAGTCTCTTCAATCTTCCTTCACCAAAATGGAAGAATTAGTGGCAGCTCAATCCCAAAGGTCTACTTCTCTGGCATGGACCTTGGGATCCAGGATGACAGCTCTTGAAACTGCTCAGGCTACACTTGACTCCAAGGTATCTCACATTCAACAGGATACTCAGGAGATCAAGTCTATGATGACGGAAATTTTTCAAGCCTTCAAGGGCACATCTACTTCTTCAGTACAGCCAACACTTGCCATCACTGATGTTCAGGCAAATGTTGAGGGGGAGAATGCTACTGAAGCCCCTAATACTGAAGGATAAGGAGCTGGACAGCCCTCTCACACTGAGGGGGAGCATGTCACTGAAGCCACACCAATCAATGAAGTTCCAGCACAACAGGAACTAGTCTCCTCCACTCTCAGGTAGGACAGAGGAAAAAGTATTGCTACCACCTCTGAACCTGAAATTGTGCTCAAACCTGCCTCCACAATAGTCAAATATGATCCTGATGAACCCATCAGAGTCCCGTTTGAAATCAATGGAGTTGTACATCATCTCACCAATTCAGAAATTCAAGCCCACATGGAACGAATTAAGATTTTGCAAAAGGTTGCTGAAGAAGAGAGAATGAGAAAACTTGCCCTTATAAAGGTTGTTCATGGGGAAGCTGAAAAGATTGGTCTGGACACTGAAGCACTAGCCACTGAGCAATCTGGTGCAGCCTTCAAAAAGGCTCAGGAAGAAGAGTTGAGTGCTCTCAAAAGGGAAGGGAAGAGAAGCTCAGGAAGGATGTGATGAGGCAAAAAATGATCCGTTTTTAGAGGGTCATTTAAGCCGGAATTGGAATTTATTTGATCAAATATTGCCCTAAATCGTTCCTTTTGTGATTTTAGGTACTTAGGGAGTGAATTCTGGAAAAGGAAGCATTTTGGACGTTTTTGGAGCATAAAAGTGAAGAAAACGACAAAGTCTTAATTTTCCTTGCTGGGAACAGTACCTGACGGCGTTAAGAAGGATATGATGACGGCGTCAGGAGAAAAATGGATGACGGCGCAGAGAAAACGTGACAGCGTCATAACAAGGGCGTCAAGAGTAAATGTGGTGACGGCCTAGAACAAGATTACACATGACGGCGTCAGATCTGGATCTAGGCAATCCGAGAAGATTTTTGGCGGCGAGATGACGGCATCAGAATTTTACTCTTGACGCCGTCACCTCGTGAAATCAATAAATACTTTTCTAATTTTCATTCATTAAGAGAGGAACTTGTGTGGAGAATTCTAGGGCCGAACTTTATAAACCCTAGCTCGTTTGTAACAATATTTTCAAGAGTTTTCACCCCTTGAAACCCTTCATGTTCAATTGAGATAAGTTTTCTTTCAATTCATTCAATATGTCTATGTGTTGTTTGAATATATCTTATGCTTGTCTTGATTTTAACATGCTAGGCTAGATCTTTTATGTGTTTGCTTAGATGTAATGAAACCTAGATGTTGATTATAGGTTGATTGCTTGTTTATAGTTGTAATGGATGAATGATTTCAATGTTAGGCTTAAGAAAACTGGCAGATCTCCATTGTGTAACTTGCTTGAACGTCTTAAGAAACATGAACCGATGTGTACTAGGTTTTTATGGTTGTATTTAATGCATGAGCGAATTCAAGTGATCCCATGTTAGGAGCTTCTTGCAGGCTCGACATAGGAGTGAAGTAGGAGCTTATAGAATTGGGGAAGTAAGTACGCCACCCTATGATTGGTATTAAGGAATATAACCCGTCATCCACGCAACTGTAACAAGTAATTAACCTATAAAAGATATCTAGGGAGTAGTGAAATCTAAGTACACACAATTCTCCCATATATTGTTCACACCACTGGTTTAATTAGTTTTATTTTCATTTTGGTTATTTTATTTTGATTGCATCTTAGTTATTGGGTTAGTTGACTAGCAACTAATTCCGCCCACTCTTCCAAAACCCGAGATTTTTAATTGCTTTCATAAAATATAAAAATACAAAAAAAATCATCTCTCACCTCTAGACCTAGTTTTTAGGCTTTCTAATCCTAGCAACACTATTCCTGAGTTAAACGATCAATCTCCCGGTACTTGTCACTATACTATACTACAACGATCAGGTACACTGCCTGGTGGGGGTTGTAAGCTTCTCGAGATCCCTTGAGAGGTAAAGCCTGGTGCAATTCCCATGCACCAAGTTTTTGGCGCCGCAGCCCGAGGAATAGTTATTGTCTAGGTTAGGATTTCTTTTTATTAGGTCTACTTGCTAGATTCCTTTCTAGTAAGGTTTTATTTTTATTTTTAGGTTTTCTTTAGTCTATCTTATTTCCTCATGTTTTTGTTCGTAACTTTTTGCCATCCGACATCATGGAAGGTGGTAACATCTTTGAACCCAGCAACCCACCACAACAAGACCAACCACAAAACCCACCACTAGCTAACCAACCTCTTAGGCCCCGAACCCTAGGAGAGTACTCCCGCCCTAGCCACCAAGGCTATCGAAACACTATTGAGCTCACCCATGGAGCCAATTTGTCTCCCTTGCGATCCGACACCATCCGGTTGTTGCAAAGCGGATGTGCATTCCATGGACTTCGTTCCGAAGATCCAAATCAACATCTCAAGGACTTCCTTAAAATCGTAGATTCTATAGACCTTGATGTTACAACTAGAGAATCGACCCGATTACGCCTATTCCAATTCTCTCTACGTGATCAAGCTTGTCAATGGCTTGAATGTTTACCCGCGGGATCCATCACCTCATGGGATGATCTCACCACTCGTTTCCTTGCTCAATTTTTCCCACCGGGGAGAACAACCAAGCTTAGAAATGATATCTTGATGTTCCAACAACGTCAAGGTGAAACTCTATATGAAGCATGGACTCGTTTCAAGGACTTACTTCAAAAAGTCCCTCATCATGGCATAGATCTTTGGCTCCAAGTCCAAATCTTCTATGACCATATCGATCTCTCCACAAGGCGAACCATTGACAAATCAGCCGGCGGAAAGCTACGTGATCTAAGTGCGGAAGAATCATGGGAACTCATAGAAGATCTTGCTCTCTATGACAATGAAAGTTGGAATGATCCCCGTGATTTGAACAAAACGGTCAAGGCAATATCTTTGCCTCCGAACAATTCTAGCACTCCCGACCGTAGGATCATGGAACTTGAGGACCGAGTCAAGTTTCTCATGAAATCTTACGAAGCTCCTAAGCCTTCAAGCCAAGTGAATAAAATCACTTCTTCATGCGAATTATGTAGTGATCCCCATGACACTCGTGATTGCGTTGAACTCCCCGGAACAGCTTTTGCGGACTACGCATCCTCGCGTACCGACGAAGCAGGAGATAAGTGGTACACTTTCAAGCCCGAGTCAAACCCTTACGGTGATTCCTACAACCCCTCTTGGAAAAATCACCCGAACCTTAGGTGGAAACAAAACCAAAACAATTCTTCCAATCGGCCTAATCATTACCAACCAAACGGTCCACCCTTCAACCGTACCTTCAACAACAATCCTTCGAACAACTATGGTAGTACCAACAATATTGAAGGATTGATGTCTAAATTTATGGCATCTCAAGAAGCTCGCATAGCTAAGTTTGAAACCGACTTCAATCAACAACAAATGGAGATGACTAATAAGATTGACAACTTGTTGAAAGCCCTCAACAACCAAGCGTTAACTACACCTAGGAAGGACACTAGGGACACCAATAGTGGAATCCAAACTAAGGACCCCTCACCATCCAAACATGTCCACTTTGTCAATGTTGTCACCATTAAGCCAATAGATAAGAATATAGAAGACAATGATAAGGATGAAGTTGGAGTAGAAACCGAGACTAGGGATGAAATTAAGGAAGTTGAGGTTGATAAGGGAGAGAAGTTAGAGGAAGTAGAAAACATAGTAGAATACTTTGATAAGTCGCCCACCAAGGAAGAACGAGAATATCACAAGGGTTTATTTGATGATCCCGAGATACCATATATCCTTGGTTCACCCCTTATTAAAGTAGGTGATCCCTCTAACATCAACATACCATGCAACATTGGGCATATGCATGTATGGAAAGCTTATATCGATCCTAGGTCTCCTATAAACATCATGACTAGGACTTATTATAATTGGGTAATGAAGAAACAACTTGGTTATAGGATGATGCCCAATAATAATATGATAAGTAATTTTGTAGGAAGAGTGAAACGATTGCATGTGATTATTGGAAACTTCACTTATGAGACCGACTTTGTGATAGTGGAGGATACTCGTCCTGTGATAGATGATTGCCTAAGTCAAGTAGTGTTTGGAAAGCCATTCGTTGAGACCTCTAAGATGAGTTATGATCCGACTCTAGGGATAGTTAGGTTCAAGAAAGAGAATGATGAGATTGCCTACCAAATGCCCTATAAGATTGAACAATACCGCCTCCTATCAAATATAGAAAAGGAACACAAACAAGCGGTTTACTATTGGAATGATGAGGATAGGCGTAGAGGAGTGGAATATGTTATGAATAGGATACTTGGTTTCTACAAAGGATGTTTGCAACTAGGTCCAGAATACAAAACTAATATAGGAGATGACCTAGAGGATGGGACCAACGATGAGGTCACGTAGTAACCCATGACCTTGAGTCTAGCTACAAGACTCGTAAATAAAGAAAAGTGCTTCTTGGGAGGCAACCCATGTTTTGTGTGATTTTTATTTTTTTTTATTGTTATTTGTTTCCGTATGCATTCTTTATTTTTTATTGTTGGTAGATCATGTTTCAAACTAAAATGGTGAAAATACTTTATTTTGTTGTTTGGCTTTGTCTTAACTTCATCCAAAGGTATTTCGCAAAAGATACGTGTAAGAGGAAACCCCAAATATGTTTTTAAGAAACAAAACCGATCATGATTCTCCACAATATTAAATGGACATGTATATTCGTATTTGTTAGAGTCAAATGCTTGTATCGAGTCATAATGATGTCTTGCAGGATTTTCCAGGAAGTAGGACAAAGTTTTTCCAGAAACTAAACATAAGGATTTTTGCAGGTCACTTCTGACGGCGTCAGGAAGAAATTCCTGACGGCGTCACGTGTAAAAATCTGGAAATTTTACCAGTTTTCTTTTTTCTAACAGAGTCTTAAAGTTTTTGTTAATTCTTTAGTTTTATAATCTCCAGAAAATCTGCAAACATTCATTCCACAAGCATTATATCTTACTTTGCTTTCTAGGATTTGTTAGCATATATAGATTGCCGCCGATTTTACGCGAGGTTGCCTTGTTTGTTTTCTCAGGTTTAACAGGTTATGTTTGACAAGAAGATGATTTATATTCCGGAAGGGAAGCTTTGATTGTTCATTTTCTTGGAGGAAGATCTAACCTTGTTACCATACTATCCATATCGAGCGAATCAGGGGAGTATTTGATTTCATTCCTTCACGTGTTTTACTTTTACATTCTTTAATTGAACATTGGAGACAATGTTCATCCTAAGTGTAAGGGGAGGGTAAAATGATGATACCTTATAGGATACACTTTCACTTGAGTTTGTTTATTTGATGGTAGGTGTTTAATAAAACTATGAGAAATACTTGTTAGTGTAATTTTAGCGCCAAATTTAAAATTTTTTATAACATTTAGGAGTTAAATTTTAGCCTTAGCAAGCATCTCATGGATAGGAAATTGTATAACTAGCACAAAACCGTATCATTCAGAAAAATTTTTCACCCAAATATGTAAGGTTCGCCTTTAGATTTGATAGGAAAAGCATTTACTATTAGTGCTTATGAGTGTACCGGTAGCATTTAGATTCTAGAACTTGCATTAGTGATGCATCCCGAGACCGCTAGTGAGACTACATTCGTGTAGTAGGAGTTACTACATGATAAGAGGCATTAGGATCACCCTTGTGTTAAACCCGTATCATAATTACTTGACCATTTAAGTCATATTACTTGGCTAGTTAAGTCAATTAATTTTTCCCACACCCTTAGCGCTGTACTCATTTTTAGTACACGAAACCCCTAGTACACCCCTCCGAGCCTATCTTTTCGTTTCTAACTTTAAGCATCTTACTTAAAGTAAGAATTTGTTACACCCCACTTAAATGTACACCCAAATCGCCTTATCCTTCCGTGTATGCACTCATCTTTAGTGCATTATTGTTACATGTTTAAACCCTTAGTTAATTATCTAATTGATTACATGGTTGCTAAGTCGAGTCATATCCTTGTACATATTGTTTTGGGACGATTGGGACTCATGGGTAAAGTACTTATTTTATGGAGTAATGGGGAAGAACATCATTTTATTACCCCCCATAGGTGCATTAATCTTAAAAGTACTGCAAGTGTTTTGATTATCTTAATTCGAGTCATTAGATTAGTTTATTGTAAAGTATGTAAAAATTCAAATGTAAGGGGAATGTTCATTCCCTATGATGTATTATTTTGGATGGTAGGGTAAGAGTGTATAAAAAAAAATAAAAAAAAAATAAAAAAAAAATAAAAAAAAAATTGAATTAAAAAAAATCAAAAAAATTAAGAAAAAAAAAATATAAAAAGAAAAGTGAAAAAACATACGGACTACTATCCCGTTTCATTTTATGTTTGTTTTATGTTTTTGCTATTTTTGATTTATTAGCTTAAGTCGAGTCTAGTCTTGGCTTAGCAACGCCATATTGTACATGTAATTAACCAAGATGATTAACTCGCCACCAGTAAAGATTGCCTATATCCAACAAAACCGTGTATTTCATATCCCTACACCTACCGTTACAACCCTTTAAAAGACCTCTTTGATTGTTTATCCTAGGTGCTTACGCCATGTGGTGGAGGTTTGATCCTTTCCCAAGCATATGGTAATCTATTTTGCTATAACAGGTAGTGAGAGATGTTTTCCATTTCCATATTGTGATATATACTTTATTACACCCGCGAGATGTGAGTATCTAAACACTATTTGTGAAGTGCTAGTGTATGACCTCCGTGCTTGTCTTTGATCTTTAGTGGACGATTATTTGTTGTAATTACTTTTATATTAGTGTTAAATGACCCCTAACTTGTATTTTGACTAGAATAAAAGCGCATTTGCTTGAGGACAAGCAAATCTCAAGTGTAAGGGTATATGATGAGGCGAAAAATGAGCCGTTTTTAGGGGGTCATTTAAGCCGGAATTGGAATTTATTTGATCAAATATTGCCCTAAATCGTTCCTTTTGTGATTTTAGGTACTTTGGGAGTGAATTCTGGAAAAGGAAGCATTTTGGACGTTTTTGGAGCATAAAAGTGAAGAAAACGGCAAAGTCTTAATTTTCCTTGCTGGGAACAGTACCTGACGGCGTCAAGAAGGATTTGATGACGGCGTCAGGAGCAAAATGGATGACGGCCCAGAGAAAACGTGACGGCGTCAGAACAAGGGCGTTAAGAATAAATGTGGTGACGGCCTAGAACAAGATTACAGATGACGGCGTCAGATCTGGATCTAAGCAATTCGAGAAGATTTTTGGCGGCGAGATAACGGCGTCAGAGTTTTACTCTTGACGCCGTCACCTCGTGAAATCTATAAATACTTTTCTAATTTTCATTCATTAAGAGAGGAACTTGTGTGGAGAATTCTAGGGCCGAACTTTATAAACCCTAGCTCGTTTGTAACAGTATTTTCAAGGGTTTTCACCCCTTGAAACCCGTCATGTTCAATTGAGATAAGTTTTCTTTCAATTCATTCAATATGTCTATGTGTTGTTTGAATATATCTTATGCTTGTCTTGATTTTAACATGCTAGGCTAGATCTTTTTTGTGTTTGCTTAGATGTAATAAAACCTAGATGTTGATTATAGGTTGATTGCTTGTTTATAGTTGTAATGGATGAATGATTTCAATGTTAGGCTTAAGAAAACTGGCAGTTCTCCATTGTGTAACTTGCTTGAACGTCTTAAGAAACATGAACCGTGTACTAGGTTTTTATGGTTGTATTTAATGCATGAGCGAATTCTAGTGATCCCATGTTATAGAATTGGGGAAGTAAGTACGCTACCCCATGATTGGTATTAAGGAATATAACCCGTCATCCACGCAATTGTAACAAGTAATTAACCTGTAAAAGATATCTAGGGAGTAGTGAAATCTAAGTAAACACAATTCTCCCATATATTGTTTACACCACTAGTTTAATTAGTTTAATTTTCATTTTTGTTATTTTATTTTGATTGCATCTTAGTTATTGGGTTAGTTGACTAGCAACTAATTCCGCCCACTCTTCCAAAACCCGAGATTTTTAATTGCTTTCATAAAATATAAAAATACAAAAAGAATCATCCCTCACCTCTAGACCTAGTTTTTAGGATTTCTAATCCTAGCGACACTATTCCTGAGTTGAACGATCAATCCCCCGGTACTTGTCACTATACTATACTACAACGATCAGGTACACTTCCTGGTGGAGGTTGTAAGCTTCTCGAGATCCCTCGAGAGGTAAAGCCTGGTGCAATTCCCATGCACCAGGATGCTCATATTAGGAAGACCAGGATTGAAAAGTATCATTGGGTGATGAAAGAAAGGCTGAAACCGGAAACCATCACTGACATTCAAATTCATCGCAACACCAATCCTGCCATAATCACTGTCTTCAGGGGACAGGATAAAAGAGTGATGGAAGTTCACAAACCATTCAGGTTTGCTGACTTTGGCATCACTGAACTTGATGAGCTTCGTCCCATCATTGCCAAGAAGAACAATGTTGTGGTACCCAACCTTCTTAAGTCACTAAAGGAAAGGTATGACAGACTGAAAGCAATGCCTGAAGCACTAAACATTCCCTCCCTTCTTCCTGCTTCAACAACAGAGACTGCTCCATCTAAGCCTTCCAGGAGGAAAAGGAAGCAAATAGAGATGGAGCCTGAGATCATAGTACCAGGGCTAGACTGTGATAGGTCGCTTCCTGAAGGGATCACTTTTGTGAACAATATGGTCCTTGAAGCACCTGAAAGAGGCTTATGTTTCACTGATGAGTTTGGAAACCTAGCTTTCCAAAGCAATGCTCATGTACCTCATGATTGGCGTCCCCCAACAAGAGTACTGAGAACCAAAGATTATGCCAGGACTTGAAAGTAATGATTAATGAACATCCTGAAAGACATCTACTCAGAACATAAAAAAGCAAAGCTTGAAGCCCTTGGTTACCACCTGAGCATCTAATCTGCAACAACAACTATCTTTTTTATTTTTGTAATTTGTAGGACTTGTAATAACTATTAATAAACTTTGATGTTTTGTTAAATTATCTGTCCTACTTAAAATTACATCAACATTTAGTAAGAGATGAAGACCCTTGCCAACTCACACTGAATCAAGAAACACTTAGGCTATTTGTATGTTCAAATAGGGGGAGATTGTTCGGTCACTGAATTCCCCAATCTTCTTCTAACAAGGATTTCAACGTAAAATAACCTAAGTGTAAACAAGTCACTGAGTGAACAGTAACTCAGTGAGTCATCTTCAGGATGCTTAGACCAAGCCTAAGAAGAAAGGTTCTCCATTCAGTGAGGCGAAACTCAGTGAAGTGTGATCTAAGCCAAGAAGAAGGTGATGGGTTCAGTGAGGATGACAATAACTCACTGAACCCCAAGACTCCTCAACAACTATCATGGTACTGAAGACTGATGACTTAAAGACTGAAGTTTTGGCGGGACTGGGCGGGAAAGTTTGAACTGTTTTACTAAAGTGCTTTATCACTTTAAGGTCAAACTTTCCCCAAATGGTTAAAACCAGGCTGTCATCAGAAAGTGCCTTTTGGACTTAACCCAAAGAAGTTTCCCTTGCCAGAGAATAAAATCTATCAATATTTTATTAAGAAACGCTTAGGTCCATTGTATAATAAAGTTGTTTACATTTGTGTATAAATAGGTAGCATAAGTAAGGAGTAAAAGTTGACAAGTTTGTGCAATTAATGCAAAGCATTCACAAACCACTTTTTCTCCTCCAAAGAACAACATAGCCCCTGAGATAGCTCATTGGGTCCTTAAGTTGTCACTCAACATTGTTTGAGTTTAGAGAGGAGTATACCACACTTGTCATTTTCAATCCCAAGTGTTATTCCGCAAACACTTGGGTACGATTCTTTTTGATTAACTTCTAATAAAGAATTAAACGTTGAAAAATATTGTCTCTTATGTTTATGTTGCTTTATTGTTAATTATTTATACATCTTTGTTAAAAGTTATATAACTTGGTTACATTAGCTTTGTAGTTACTGTTAACCAAGTAAAAGGGACCAACATTTATAAATATATTTATTGGGAGTTTTCCTATTAAACACAATATGTTTGTATATATTCAAACTTTTCAAGCCAAGTTCAAGCCTAAATGATTAAAGCTTGTCAAGCTATCAAGCCAAGCTCAAGCCTACTATTTTTGTTTCGAGCCAAGCTCAAGCCTTGTCAAGCTCGAGCTCGGCTTGACTCGTTTGCAGCCCTACACATTACTATTCAACCTTGTTCTTCCTCACCACTTAAACCTTAAAGCATCATCAAGCCTTCATTACGTATCGCCTCCCACTTAAACCTTAAACCTTAAACTCACATCTCTTACAAACTTACTTCTCCTACATTCAATCCTCTCATAACCCTCAACATACACATTTAAACAATGATTGTTTAATCAAACTTGTCCCCCACATTCCAACATCAGCTCCTATATGTCACATCACACATTCTCTTTACAACTCACTCACTATTGTTAACCCACCTTTAACCCATGTAGCATTTGAATTCCAAGTGTTACATCTCACAACATCCACCCTTCTTCTTCAAGTTGAGTTAACTTAACCCATGCCAGCTTATGATAACTCACACCTCTCTTACAACATCACACTTTTATGAATACTAGCATGGTACCCGGGCAAAGCAGCGAGATACAAAATATGCAGTTTTTGTCGTATCTTGATCATTTAGGGGTATGCAATGATAGTTGGTATATGACGGTTTATCGGTTTGATAGTTCTAAAAAAATAAAAGTGTGTTTAAATTTCCGTAAAATATATTAATACAAATATAGATATTCATAATTATATTCATTTGATCTTAGTAAAAATTGAATGTAATATGATAAAATTTAGAACTTTAAATATGTATAATTATAAGTTTGTAACATCCATTTTAATACTAAAATTTAATGTGTCATTAGCGTATATTATAATGCAATTAGTGTGGTGTAGCATTTAATTATATAAATTACTAAATATAGTAACATGTGTTAGCTTAAAGAATTAAGCATTCTATTTATAAAAGTCATAAATGAATTATAGATAGTAATAGATTTGTTAAAAGCC
This sequence comes from Artemisia argyi, assembly GCA_030686995.1. NCBI lineage: Eukaryota > Viridiplantae > Streptophyta > Magnoliopsida > Asterales > Asteraceae > Artemisia > Artemisia argyi. Next base: position 229,449,415 of record CM060709.1, on the reverse strand, counting down.
ACATTGATATTAAAGACGGTTTTGTTTGGGTAACCGCAAATATTTGAAAATAAAAATCGAAATCGATCCTGATAAGATGGTTTTTCCGGTTTTGGTTTTTTGATCGTATTTTCCGGTTTTGAATTGAGCGGGTGGGGTCGGTTTGGCGATTCCACAGATTTTTTGAACACCCATATCTCTAAAACTTAATTATATATAAATCAAATAGTTATTTTAACAATGGAAAAATCATTGCTCACCAAGACATTTATTATCACAATTGTCTAATAAAAAGAGTTTGTCTAATAGGTGCCCTAAGAGCAATAGTTGACGTGCATTTATTATTCTCAAACTTTCCTTTTAAATTAAATATTTTATTTGTTACACATTACCTTAACTGAATATAATTTATAATTAAATAAACTCAATGTTTCCTTATATACTATTTTACGCTCAGTTCTCGAGTTTTAAATGAAGGAAAATGGAAAAGAATTGGAAAGTGAAAAGGAAAGAAAGAGTTAATTGTTATGTTCTTGAGTTAGAGGAAAGGAAAAGGAAAGTAATCATAATTATGTTTTTGAGTGGGAGGAAAAGGAAAATAACTTGATAAAATTACATATATGCCCTTTAGTTGTTAATGTAAAATGTTTTAAAAAAGGTATATAGTTTTTACACAATAACAATTTCTCTTTCCTTTCCCTTTCCACCCAAAAGTGGGTTTACTTAATAAAACTTCTTCCATATTTCCTTTTCACTTTCATTTCCTTCCTTAAAAAAAAACTCAAGAACACAAAAAACTATCAATTTTATTTCTTTTCCTCTTCCTTTTCAACTCGAGAACTGAGCGTTAACTATTACCCTCAGGGCATTCATTAGACAATCCCGAATGAAAAATATTGTCATTGGTTAAAGACTTGAAAACATGCGTCATGAAATTCTTGACATACTTTGTTTTTTTTTTTTTTTTTTTTTTTTTTTTTTTTTTTTTTTTTTATTAATCGAGAGATGCTCAAATACTTGTATATTTTCTTGGAACGTAAACTTCGGTGGAACTTGGAATTAGAGTATTTTGTTTGAACTACATGTCGTCAATGCATGCATGTGAACGAATTGAAATATACGGAGTATAACATTTGACTTTTGTAACAAATAATTCATATCACCAACGAATATGATTTTCGCAATATAAATATATGTTGATGAAACGAATGGTACATATCATTTAAACTTAAACGAAGATGGGATTTAAGAGTCTTGTTACTTTTTTCTTGGCTATATTTTATATGCTTGTTCTCATTTCTTGTATGCTGACAATTGTCCAAGGAAGGGGAGGACCAGAAGCTACGATAAGACGATCGCCACCACCCGGTCCCGTGACCGGAACTTGGGGCGGCAACTGGCGTTGCTGGAGTAGTGACTCCACTTGTGAGAAGAAAAAAGGTTACCTCTAATATAATATCCATAAATTACTTGGCTCCATTTCTGTTTTCCTTTCTTTTGTTTTGAACGTTAAATTCATGCACGTACATATATTATATATATTTCATAGTATATAGTTCAGATTTGAATCAATAGAATATATTTCTTATATAGTAAGAGATTCGAATCAATAATCACATGAGTATGCGATATGTCTTAATTATAATATAACCAAACCAAGACTAAACATACGTCGCATGCATATTTTGAGCAATGGTAACCAGTGGTGGCTAGGGGCAGACCTAAGGGGTTCCCGGGGTTCACGACAACCTGATGAATAGTTACCGCCTAGCAGTGGTAGATACAGGATTTTGGACCGTGTATGGCATGATCTCGGCTCGCTTCACTTTGCAAGTAGTTCTTAGTTTTAGTTCATTTATTAGTGTAAAACTAGTTTATTTTTCGGATTTTGGTAAGTTAAACATAATACAAGCTTAAAACCACAATTAATCATGTAATTTCCATCACGTTCAAACAAACAAAGATGATCTCATTCTTATCTCATTTCGTAGTAATACACGGTTTTCATTTCATAGGGGAAAAAAAATAAATAAGCATAGCATTTTTTTTTTCATAAAAATGAACCCAATAAATATCTACATGGAAATTTCTATAAAGCTGAAAAAAAGTACGCCCACTTGCAAAACACTAGTAAGTACGTTATCTAAAAGACGGATAACAAATAATGGTCCGTTTGGTTTGTACGTCAGTTTAGAATAATGATTTGGATTTTAATTTAATATAAGAGAGAAAAATAAATAAAAGATATTTGATAATTTATTTATTGTAATATTTTAATGATAAAAAATTAAAAGCAAAAAAGAATTATACTTTATATGTAAACATGTGGCTAAAAATGAAAGTTAGCAAAAAAATTATACAAAATCCTGGTAGTGAGTCTACTTTTAGATATTGGGCACCACTCCCATATGTCAATTCGTTGGATATGCACCAAACAACAAACTTTGGGTATCAACCCAATCCCCATCTTAAAAAACCTCATAACAAACGCCCCCAAAGTATATGGTTGTACTCAACGTTATAAATAGCGTGAGGCGTGGCGTGACGCCATGACCAAGCCTCACGTTTTAGAAACTATAGCAAAATTTTAGCGTTTTTTAAGGCGTGACTTAAACCGGCATAAAATATGAAAAAAAAAAAAAAAAAATCATAGTTGAATTCAAAAAAGGCGTCACGTCTCGCGCCTTATCGCACATTTTCACGCCACGTCTAAAGTTGACTCCTTGTTCTATTTTGTAACGTGGAGGTCGCGTCTTTATTGATAGGACAAGACAAATTTTATCATTTTTTTGTTATATATCTTTTTCTTACTGCTTATGACTTTTCAAACTTTATATTTTATGTTTCTTATTTTATTTTGGATAATTTTACTAATTTTATTAACAAATCAAGACAATTGTTTATAAAGGATATTACTTGCACTTTAGAGATACCAATAACCCCATAAGTGTATTACAAAAGATTTAAGGGGTGTTTGGTTGGTTAAAATATAAATACATGTATTTTAAACTCAATAAAATTTATAATTGAGAAAGAATATAAATTACAAGATTTGAAAACCTTTGGCATGTTTGATAAATAGAGATTTCAAATCAATAAAACATAAATTACGTAATTACCCTTACTCATTAATATTATCAAGTGAGAAAGAAAATAAAATAAATGGCATTTGTGTCTAATTGTTTATTGTCCCATCAACATTTAAATACATCACTTATATAGTGAGTTAAAAAACCCACACTTTTAGCACTATTTATGGGTCTCACTACATTTAAAACATCACATTTTTTTTTACTACCAAACACAATTTTTCCATGTATTTTTAATACAAAACCTACAAAAACCATCACATATTGGTGAACCAAACGGCCCCTTATTGTTCATCATTGTCTGCAACTTCATTTTTTTTATTCAAAAACAAAACTCGAACACATTTTTCTTTCCAAAACAGGTGTAGCACATTCATAACACAAAAAAATCATATAAAAATACACTACGTCCCCACGATCATATGTGGCATGTGCTACACGCAGCTCACACGTAAATCCATCCGTGGCACTTAGTGTAAATTTTCGTTAAATATCCCGATTTCTCCAAAATGAATCTTGTCCTAAAATTTTGTGTCACTCAAATATATTTCTTGTTTAGTTAGTTCACTAATATGTCTTAAGAAATGCATGTATTCTTAATTTGTTTACTAGTTTAATAAAATCGTACTTTTTAGTTCATTTTTTATTTTCTTTAAACTCACAAAAATAATAATTGTACATCTGATAACTTGAAGTCTTAAGTCGTCCCCTGATGGTGACAAAAAGGTAAAAGCAATGTTATCAAGATCGCGATCCTACTTAGGATCGTTTTTGTCTCCGCAAGATCGAGATTGTATGATCGAATCGAGATCGTAAGATCCTATGAACGTATGAATTTTTATTTGTAGTCATGTAGTGTTATGGAGTTCCATATAAAATTTGATATAAACGGCCAATTTAAGTGACTATGAATACAAATTTCAAAGTTTAATCATCGTAATTAAAAGTACTAAATTTGGGTTTCGAGCTTCTAATTATCAAAGAGCCCCGATTTACTAAGAACTTGTATGTATAAATACACAGCGAGTCACAATTTCTTTTTCTGCCGTCACTTTTTGGAATCTGATTTCGTTAAGTCTTGCTAATATATACTTGTAAAGTAATTGACAATTTTAAGTTACGAGCTCGTTTTTGTTGGGGTGATTTTTTATGAGAGGGTGAGTTTCATAGTTGTTCTCGTTTAAGTATAAGTGCATGTGTTGCTTTATTTCTTTTTGTTTGTTGTAGATATAGTTTATCGCTAATTTTTGTAATATCTATTTTTTTCTTTAAAGAAAAAACTGTTGTGAGTCAACGATTGAGCAAACGTTTAGTTGACCAGTTAATAAGAGCTTTTAAAGAAATAGGTCATGAGCTCAATCTCAATCCATGGTTAAACGTCATATGAACAGATGCTCATTGTTTGGTACTAGGTCCTTCGGTTAATCAACACCCAAAAACGATGCACGGGTCGAGATTTTTCACCGATTTAAATCTTCTAGAGAAACTTCTTTATCCTTTTATTGAAGTTTAATTGATGTCCATACTTTAGGATGAGAAATATGATGATAATAGTTATGTATATGTATTTATATAGGAAACCTAATCCAATTCATTTATATATAGAAACTGATATTAGTTTTGTGCTAATTTGTAAAGCTAATAAATCAAATGCATGTTCACTAATTTATCAATTTTTTATGAACATGTTCAGAAGTACCACCACCACGTGCTACCATCAAGGGATAAATATAATTGGGCTAATTGAAGTCATGTTTAACGATGGCGAATGACTCACATGAAGAGAACTATGTACTGAATTACCGTATGTTTCAAGTTAATTTAAAACACATGTTTCTTTAATGTATACATCTCATACTACGTACACAGTACACATGCATATCATATCAACATTTCGAATATTTATATTTCCACTTTTAAGTTTCGATTACTAAGTCGTTTGATTAATATATTTGTACGTGATGAGTTTGTTCATCTTTAAACTTTCTACGTGTTAGATTTATGAACATAAATTAATAGTTGTGTGTTAGAATCGAACTCGAGATCATGGGATTGCACACTTTACGTATGAAAAGAAAATGAGTAATAATTATATATAAATGTTATATTAATTATTAGAACGCAAACACGTAACGATCGTTAACATTTAACAGAAAAAGCTAACGACCGTTAGACGAATAAAAGGAAAAGGACTATAGATGAAAATTGGAATGTCAAGAAGGCTTTAGAAACCCTTATGGGTTGCTTAGGCCGATCGGCCAAGGGGATCCCACATCCCTTGGTGAAACTTTTGTTCCAAGTTTTCTATCCTATATAAACACACAAGGTTTCATTGTTTTCTTATAACTTGAACACCTAATCTTGTGTGTTTTCTCTTCTCTTCTCCTAGCAAAGATTTCGACACCCCATTAAAGTTTAAGGGAGTCGAATACTTTGTTATTCTTCTAGTGTTTGTGTTCGTTTTACTTGCATAAACGTTTACTTGAAGTAGTACGTGTGTACAAGATTGTGAATCAAACACATCATTGTTTGTTTCTTGGATTTGTTCACATAAACCCTAATTAGGGTTCTTTAGTTGAAGATTGCATTTGATTCTTGTTCGGGCTAGAATCACTACGGTATGTTTACTATTTATATTTGATTAATTAATTACATATTATATGGTCTTGTTATAATTGCTTCCGCTATGCTTACTTGATGTTATTGGTTTATTTATATGCATGTCATGATTATACAATTCCAACAGTGCCATCATGAGCCGTTATAATGTGTAATTAATTATCGAAATGCATACAAATTGAATTTTGATTCGTTTAATTACATGTTTTTAGGGTTTTCATATTCTAACCCTATTTTTTTATTTAGGTCGATTGACCTTATTAGAAATTTAGGGTTTTGGTTTTGATTTTTTAATATGATTAGAAACTCTAAGATGTCATGTAATTGGTTATGCGTTTTAGTAAACGATATTGGTGCAATATGTTAATTGTTAAGCATAATTCATGAAAAGTGCATATTTGCATGGATTTTATTGTGTGAGAATTTAAATGGTTTAAATTGGATATATTAATTAAATGTTAAATTATATCGAAACATGTAAATTTATTAATAGATGTCGAATTAGGGAAGACTCCAATATTAAATGATCAATTACGTGCTATGTGGTATTTGTTTAGTTTTGGCTTACGCAATCGATTTATCGATGTATGTGGATCTTTTTCCTTTAAAGAAGAAAGCCTTAATTGAATAAATGCATTATACACCTAGATTGATTATTAATAGGATTATTGAATATATTTTGCATGTGGCTACATGTTTATACATATTTAATTGTTATGTTATGTATATGTTTATTTTGTTGTTTATTTTTTTATTATGTATTACTTGTTTTTTGTTTATTATTATATGAGACATGTTTATAAACGAAAAAGGGTAATTTTTGAATAGAAAAATAATATGGAGTAAATAAATGGCGAAATTGTTTTGGTTTTAAAAGTCAAAATTTCAAAGATTTATTGATTGATGTTTTTATACATAATGGTTAACTAGGCTCGACTGAAGTTTACACACTACAAGATGGGTATAAGGTTGGTTTCGCATTAAATTGTGGCCTTAGAGAGACAACACTCTGTCTTTCCGCTCGTTTGTGTGTAAATTAGATTTACCGAACAACCGTTACATGTACATTGTCATCTTAAGGGTGAATTGACCACAATTCCATATGATTAATTATCCGAAACACTAAGCCTTAGGGCTTATGCAAAAGTACGATATAAGTGGACGATAATTGCTGGTAATTTTTTAATTGGTGAACCCGATACCTCAATCAAAACTTTGCTATTTTACTCTTAGTGAATTGGTAATAAAAATATTTTATACAACCAATGTTATGAAGTTGTATGCATGCTTCTTCATACATTATTTTGATTACACGTCAAAATTAATATCCTTATAAAATTAAGTCGAATGTCATCTAATTAAGAACACTTGAAGTTGTAGTTTACGTCATGTGAGAGTTTGGCTAGATTGCAATGGAGAGGTAAATTTCATAATTTCATTGCTAGCAGATCAACTGATGTAATGGATTTATGAGTTTGCAGTTTTTAAGTTAGACGACTTAAATTGAGTAGGAAGTGAGAGCTTGGACTCAAGGCATTAGATGGGGATGAAACATGCTTACTTTGCAAAAGTTTTGTGAAAGTAAATCCCATAATGATCTAGGAATTGCAATATGTTATTGGCAATTATTGTTCGACAATTATCTTGTTGAATACTATCATTACTAGTAGATCAACTGATGTATTGGTACTATGTCAATTAGGATCCTAGCTTTAAAAAAAATACTATGGTTTATATGAATATTTACCAATGGGTATTTTATTTTCTTAAAGATCTAATTATAGAAAATACTGAAATTGAATTTTGTAATTCGTTTTAACGTATTAATGCAACGTTCAAACCGTAAACGCACTTTGAGCTTTGGTAAATTGATCTAGTTCTGTTTTCAAACAAATGTTTGATGATAAAGAAATATTTACGTAAAAGACAAAAGAAGTCTCCTTTCTATGAAAGAAGAGTGATATACAATCCTATTTCTTTTCATGAATGAAAAAGGATAATAGGAATATTAGATATGTCTGAATTCTAATATAACTCATGGAAAATTTTTAATAGTTAAGAAAATTGCGCATATTTTCCATAGGGATTTCATCATCCTCATTCGGTGATTAAATTCTTAATAAAAAAATATGATATTTGGTTAACAGAAAATTATGTATGACATTTTATGAGTTATTATAATTAGAAGCTAGACTAATTACCGCAAAATGGTAAAAGACAAACTAGTTTATTCATCTATTTGTTTTGGGTATTTAAAAGGTGCTACATACATTGTGGGATGGTAGACCTATTAAGGAAGAAATTGCATGCTCAATTTTTCAACTTAATAGCATTTGGTGTATAGTCCATCATTTACAAAGTAGAATACACTCTTTACTGCATAAGTAATTGTTACGTATGGACATTCAAAGGTGTAGGAAAGTTAAAAGCACACTATTTTCTTTCACTGGAAATGAAACATTTATAATGTTATCAAATTTAGTGGGAGTATTGTGTACTTATTACTGAATAAGGAATTATTGTAATGAACTTTAATTCAGTTGGAGTTACAAGCTTTGACATCTTGGAAGCTTAAAAATAATTACTTTCCAAGTATAGACACTCATACTTTTAAGGATAGTCTTGTACGTTTCCTTATAGACATTGTTGTTCTATAACTACTTGTTATGTTAAAATCTATGACACAATCATATTGATCACATAACCAAATGGATGGCGTGTTGTTTATCAACTATATGAGGTTGTTTCATGCACAAGTGGGAGAAATATTATCTTTAATGTGTGCAAGAAATAACTCATAAATATATGATTTAATGGATTCTCTTGAATGCAAGGTAAGAGAATAACGTTCTAATATGAATTATACTAATCTAATTCAAGAAACACTTGGTGTTACAATTTATGTTATGTGAGAGCTTAGCTAGATTGCAACAACAAGGTGAAATTCATATTTTCATTACTAGCAGATCAACTGATGTAATGGAACTATGAGAATTTGCAGTTTCTAAATTAGATACCTATTCGAACATGTGTCAATATGATATCAAGACTACTTTAATTTGTATATTTATGAATTCATGGAATGACATAAATTAATAAAGTAATCTAATGTTGCTTCAATCTGAATATTTATGTGTTCTTGGAATGACATAAATAAATGAAGAAATAATGTTATTTACATTATTTTGAAGTAATAAATTAACTTGAAATTACTATTGAAACCAGAAGATGGTGTTCATAATTACTTTAGTTAAACATGTTTATGTTTCATTGTAAAGATATAAACATAAAGTCTTTTAATTGTTACAAGACTTATTATAAAGTATGACGTTATCTTGTTATGTTTTTTAATTAATACATATACCTGAAGTTATTAAATTGTTAAATGACTTATAAAGTATAGTGAGATTATAACAGTTTATGTTTTCTTGTAAAGACATGGACATGAAGTGCCTTTGTAAAAAGTACTTGTGTTATAAAACATGTAACTGGCTTGAAAATTATTATACCATTAAATTGAATTAGTTGGTAAATAGACAAGTCAAAACGAATATGGTTATCTTAAATATTGTTAGATTGTCTTACAATATTAATACTAATGAAATACCAAATATTTATGGTATGTTCAGTTAGGAAAATCAAACTCTTGATATATTGTTTGATTAAAGTTAACTATGACTTCTTTTCTTCCAAAAGTTATCAAGGTTAGAATATTGAGTATGACTTGGACATACTTAATAAAACTCCAACCTAGAAGATTAATTAGACATCATCATATGATGGAATGTGATGAATGTGATGAATTACATTAAGTCTTAAATTGAAGTTCTAAATTGTTTAACTGCTTATGAAGAGGTTATTAACAAAGTAAAGTCAGGAACTGTCAATATGTATTTGTAATATCCCAAAAGAGAACATTGTATTGTTGCTTTATTTGCTAAGTATTTAAAGATAGTCTTTAAATTACTAAAAGCAAGTGTGAGTTTTGATATTTAAAAGATAAAATTACAAGATAAATAATCTTCTAAAATATACTAGTAAATATCATAATGAGGTTGACATTAAAATGTTAAATCTCAAGGTGATGGAATTCTCATTCATAGGTTAGCAAAGATATCTCAGACATTTGATTAATATGCTGAGGGCTATGATTTACAGGATTATTGTAAACCTGGTAATCATTATGAGATATTACCAAATATGAAATTGGGTATAGTATACATGATATGAATGATTAAAATGATGTCCATAAAGATAATCAATTTTAGAAATGTGGTTTATCTTAATAGTTAGACTAGAAAATGAAGATGAGTTTTTTCAAAGATAAGGTAACCTTTGTGGTTTAAATCTTTGTATAGAAATCATATGGACAATATTGTGCACGTATTTAATGCATGTCTTATAACAAGATTATTAATCACACTTAAGCAATTAACTGTGATTGAATATTCTTTTCTAAATACATTAAATATATAAAGATTATGATTGTCATATTTATGAAATTGACAATGGAATATCAAAATTCTTTCTTGAGTGATTACTTGAGCGAGGAAGATAAGTAATCAAAAGGAGTTTATGAATTCAAATAAATATTTGGAAGTGTACTAATCCATGGATGGATGCATGCATCTAGAAGATTACTCTTATGTTTAATTATTAAATTCATGTTTTGATTTATAATTGAAATAAGATAATTTCTAAGTATTCCTAAAAGCTAGTGGGAGTATTATGTTTAATTTCTTAAATCATATATGTTGTAGAACATATAAAAGGTAACATTACATATAAGTTAAAAGTTAAGTCTTACTTTGGAATGAAACTTTAAAGATTTAGAAAATAAGACATACAACCTTGGAATAAATATTTATTGGTGAAACATGTGCGGTAAGTGAATCTAATATAACATGATATATCATTTAGAAAGCCTAAATGGATATGAATGACATGAATAAAATCTAAGTATGACTCAAAGATTTTTCATGAACATCATGTTTTGTTGTATCATGCTTGATTACAAGATGATTTGGCAATATTAATATCTAATTAAAAGTTATTAGATAACTTGTGTAATATTCTAAAAAGAATATGTTTGATTATAGAATCACATCCTAAATCTGGAACAGCTTCCAAATTCTATAAATGAACAATTGGTCAATTGTTGTGCAAATTGTCATATCCAACAAACTTGAAAGTTTGAAGGGCATCAAACATTACACAATAGATATTAATATTTACGGAAGTTTTAATGGCATATTATTGTTGCATATAATGATGCTAATGAAATTGAGATGACACTCAATACTAGTTATGATAAAAGATTTCATCCTTGGCTATTACTAGTTATGCTTAATAAGAGTATAGTTGCATTATACATTAAGAGAATAAAAATACTTTAAACTTTAAAATGTTTGAAAGTTTGATTATCATAGATTGGTGGTTAATGATGACACACATTTTATGAAATATAATATGACATTATCAAAATAGTTGAGTATCCATATACAAGAACTTCAATAGTTGAATTCTTGAAATAAGTATTCTTAAAATTACAATAGATCAAAGTTGGATGATTTATGCCTTGTCAACAAGTATGAATGTCATTACTTGAGACATAATTCATCAACAAGAGTTATCATGCATTGATCTATTTAGTATTTGGATAAGGGATGTTAAACAATTATTATAATAAATTTAGATACATGGTATGTTTAATTTATAATATATTGTATCCTATATTTGTATGTTTAATCCATGAATAAATGTTATTCTAAATTGTCCGTTGTCAGTTAATAATATGGGAATATTGTTAAATCAAGACAAATCTGAAGGTTGGTATAATATACTTAAAGTATATTGATGCGTAGTCATGCCATTTCAGATGATATTCAATTATACCGAATATAGGACTTATCCCAACTACATGATGTTACTTTATGGATTTTGTTATTAAGTAAATCATGAGAAGTTATCCTTAGACTTGAGATGCAAGATAAGTGTCATGAATGTAGTACATTTTTGTGGAACAACTTAACGCTATACGTAACTTGTAATCATAAGGGTTGTTCTCGGAAATGTTACAAAGTTTGTAGGTTTTGCTTGTAGTCAAGATAGAATTTGTTCCTTCAAATTTATTTTTTGGAATTTAATATTGATGGGCCCCTCGTAGGGTTGGTAAGATGTATGTGTGGCTGCACCCAAGATCTTCCCTGAATATGTTCAGAAGATTTGGTAATCTTGATCAATCACAAACAACGAGAAACAGAATGGTTAATTAAGGAATGACTTTAATCCATATCCTTATTAACATGGTATTAGAAACAAAAGGATAATAATAATGAGAAATCATTAAAAGGTTTTTCTAGGAGCCTTACTAGAGATCGTACTAGAGGCATCGGCGTGTTGTAAGATGCTAACTGATGTGATCACACTATTAAGATATGTCCAAGTGGGAGCTGTTAGATTTATGAACATAAATTAATAATTGTGTGTTAGGATCGAACTCGAGATCACGGGATTGCACACTTTACGTATGAAAAGTAAATGAGTAATAATTATATATAAATGTTATATTAATTATTAGAACGCAAACACGTAACGATCGTTAATATTTAACGGAAAAGGCTAACGACCGTTACACGAATAAAAGGAAAGGGACTATAGATGAAAATTGGAATGTCAAGAAGGCTCTAGAAACCCTTATGGGTTGCTTAGGCCGATCGGCCAAGGGGATCCCACATCCCTTGGTGAAACTTTTGTTCCAAGTTTTCTATCCAATATAAACACACAAGTTTTCATTGTTTTCTCATAACTTGAACACCTAATCTTGTGTGTTTTCTCTTCTCTTCTGCAAAGATTTTGACACCCCATTAAAGTTTATGGGAGTCGAATACTTTGTTATTCTTCTAGTGTTTGTGCTCGTTTTACTTGCATAAACGTTTACTTGAAGTAGTACGTGTGTACAAGATTGTGAATCAAACACATCATTGTTTATTTCTTGGATTTGTTCACATAAACCCTAATTAGGGTTCTTGAGTTGAAGATTGCATTTGATTCTTGTTCGGGCTAGAATCACTACGGTATGTTTACTATTTATATTTGATTAATTAATTACATATTATATGGTCTTGTTATAATTGCTTCCGCTATGCTTACTTGATGTTATTGGTTTATTTATATGCATGTCATGATTATATAATTCCAACACTATGTACTTTTAAAACCAATAAATTTCTTTTTTGTTTGAGTTGTGCTTTACATATTTAAATCATTCAGTTCATGATTTCTTCTTGATCTGATAATGTAGTAAATCATTTGTAAACCCTTAGGGGATGTTTGGTTTGATGGAATGGAATACCAAGAAACGAAATGAGAAAGATTTCCTTAGTTTGGTACTACAAAGAATGGGAATGGAGAATTAAAATAGGATTCTCAGGAAACCAAATCGATTATTTAAAAAATGGAGAATGGTGAGAATCACTAAAATTAAACAAAAAACATTCACAGATCCATTCAACCTGAGAATTAAAAAGCTATGAAAAAAGGAGGACAAATCATGTGCGTGGCACATGCTTCTCATTTTAGGGGAAAAATCAAGAACCCTAACATATTTTTCACTCTAATCTCAATTTCATCACCAAAAAACTTTCTGAATTTTTTAGATCACATTCATTTGCTTGACCTGCATTTCAATTCAACATATTTTTGCTTCGATCTTGTATTTGCGTCCAACGTTATCAAGAGAAAACCATGTAAACTATATACTTGTATACGTATTTCAAATTAAAGAAAATTGTACAGATATATATTATTGAATAAAAAGCTCCATCAGATGCTTGTGGTTGAAAAGTAAAAAGATAAAAACGTGATCGCCAAATGTAAATATTGTATTATAAAGTTATATTTGATGATTGAATGAAACATATGACTTGAACAAAATCCTATAAACTAATCAATACATTGTAGTGTTATTTTTCCATTCCATGTAAATTTATTTTGCTGTTTGTCCAAACAAAGGAATAATTTTATGTCTTATTTTCCGATTCTCATTCTTTGTTTATATCAAACATTGGAATACGTTTCCTTTCTATCGTACTATTCTCTTTCTCACTAATTCTATTCTCAAGTGTCTTTCCATTCTACATCATTCACTCGTACCAAACGTCCCCTTATATGGTTAAAAAAAATGACTCAATATGCATATACTTACTTGAATATAGTAGTTGTTACATGTTAAAGCTCTGCAATGGATTAAATACAATACATTATCTTTAATAAAAACAAAGACTTAATTTATATCACATGTAGCGGGATTTTAAGTTAAGCATACATGTTTACGCTATCTATTACTTTTACTTAACCATTAACTATGTAAGGACTTTATATACTCGCGTGTGATATCACTTGAGTTGGAAACAAGAATACGCACATCAATAGTGATATGGTGATATTTCACGCTAACACAAAGCTATTTTTCTCCGTAAACTGTATATATGTGGCGTACCAAAATCACCCTTAGCATGACTACAATGTTGATATAAATATATGACTAAAAACGTTATTCATATCTTTCGATATCTCTATGTTTTGATGATTACAAAACCTAAACTCATTAAATCCAAAAATTAATTTTTAGACAAGTATTTAGTGAGTTTATATTCACTTCTCCCCCTTTTTGTAGAATCAAAAAGGTTTAAGCCGATAAGATAAAAGCTCCCCCTTGATGTATGCTCCCCCTCGTTTGAGGGCACCAAGGGTTCGAGATATGGAATTCTTGCAAAAAAAATATTAGAAGCACAAGCATGGCACAAGCAAATACAAATAGCATAATACCAACTAATAATAAGCATGGCAAAAGAGAATTTAAAACACATATTAAATCATTCATTAATAGAAAATGATTATGTCAACCCATAATCATTGTTACATAGGCCATAAAGATAGAATTCTAAACTAAGTAGAATATCCTAATGTGCCAACAAAGAGTGTCACCAAACTTTCTTGCATCCCAAAATGGTTGAGGTGTTTTATTTGAAAATGAGAAACATAAGCATAGAAAATGCTTGGGTGAGAATGGTGAATGGGGATCATGTTGGTGGCTTAATGGAGGTAAACTTTTGGTTGCATGGATGTTGGTGAGTTTGGAGATGTGGAGCTTGGAGGTGGTGGATTTGAAGTTGGGTTTGTTGGTAGAGAGTTTTGATCTTGTTCAAGTGATGGTGTTTGTTGAGATCTAGTAAGAAGATACTCCATCCAAGTAAAGTGCTCATTCAATGCAATGGTTTGTTGTTGGAGGAAGATGCAACAAGGGCAATTGTTAACATGCTTCTCAATTTGGTTAATGTTGTGTGGTGATGATGGTGAGCTTGATTGAGGTGGATCCAAATTGCGTTGAGCAAGATGTAATGCTAAAAGAGCACTAAGCTCATGAGCCTCTTTTAGCTCCTCAACGAACTTCAAGTGTTCGGAGGAAGGTGATGGTGGTGGAACATGATAGTTGTCTTGGGTGAAGGTTTGAACATGCAACATAGGAATGGCATGTGAAGTTGTAGGATGTGGTGGTGGTACTCTTGGTGGTAGAGACATGGTTGAGCTTGGGTAGTCATGAAAACATGATATGGGTGGAAGAGGTTCTTCATGAGTGGATGGTGTTTTTGTTGAATGAGCAACATGTGAAGTATTGATTGAGAGATTGGGATTGTTGTTTTGGGATTGAGCATGCTCATCATAAGAAGAAGCATTAATGAGGGCATGAGTGGATGATAGGTTGTGAGATGAGTCATTAGTGTGAGTTTGAGGTTTAGTTGTTGGTTGACTTGGAACAACATCACTTGAGTTATGACAAGAATCAAGTTTCCTCCTCCAAACGGGTTTGACAGAGATCCTTGCGGTTCTTGAAATCTTGGGTTTTTGGTTGTTGGGAGATGACATGTTTGGGTATGATGGCATTAATGATGGGAAGAGGGTATTTATAATGTATGTGAAATGTGGTTTAGGAAGGTAAATTTTGTGGAATATTATGGGACACAATATGTTTGTGAATTTTGGGAAGTATAGGGTGAAATTGGTCAAAAAGTGATAAAGAAAACAGTATCCCCGACCATCAGATGGCCGGTCCCCTTAATTAGGGGCCGGTCCCCTTAAAATTAAGGGGGCCGCCTTATATAATTAAGGGGGCCGCCCATCTGGTGATTCCCAGAATGCCAGAAATGGGTTTTTGGCAGAAAAATTTTAAAAAGGTTGTGTTTTTGGATTTGGATTCAAGTACGTTTAACACTTTGAGGCAATATAGGGCATATATTCATGAATGTAGAGAGTGTTATAGAAATAAGTAAAGTAGACAATTAATTTCTAATAATCATGCAATCTACTAATTGATTAATTAAGATAGGCAACCAATGAAGCAATAAAGCAAACTAGTTAAATATGCAACTATATGAAAATGATAATATGTAGGCTAGTGCAAACATATTGATGAGTGCTTACAAGTAACAAGTAGGAAGATATGATTATATGGACTTCAAGTCTTGTTACAAGCAAGATCCATATGGGCAAACCATGATTCTCATGAAATGATTTGATTAAATTGTGAATGTCATTTCCATAGAAGTATATGATACATTTGAGATAATCAAATATGTTTTAAATAAAACGTTTTTAGTTTTATTCAACAATGCTTTGAAATAAATTCAAGTGTGCACTAAAATTAAAAAAAAATTGAGTTTTGCTTCATAACATGTTGAAGAAAAAAAATTCAATCTTGATTTTGATTCAAAAAAAGTTATGGTAGCTTATAGTTAAACATGTTGTTTGAAGAAAAATGATATAGATATTTGAAAGATTATTATTCAAAGAGAGAGGTTTTAAACATGATGTTTTAATTTTGATAAAAAGAAATTGCAAGTGAAAGATTTGAAATAGAAACTTATCATACTCAAGAGAATCAATTAAGCCCATTGTCACATATAATCATCTCTAATGGCAACTAAAGATATAGAAGAGAGATGGTAGATATTTATGATCTAAATGCAATGAGATAGAGAGGGACAAAGTAAATCATCTATGGATACAAGATAGACATATGTATATATATGTATTCAAAACACATCATAATATTAAGTTACTAACAAGTTTTAATTATAACACATCTATTAATGCAACTAGTAAGGTCATATATCTTAAATGGTAAGTATTCTACTATAGATCATAGATGATTTTCAATATAAATGAAGAATAAGAAAAATGATAATAGACTTAACAACAAGAGGGTTAACTATCCTAATATCATGTATACATATATTAGTATTAATGATCTAAAAGCATGGCAACTTATAAATTAAATCATATTAATATACTAATTAAAGCATACTCTAATATAATGTAATATTGGCAAGTTTTTTAAAGAAAAACTTACCTCAGGTCCAGCTTTTCTTTTAAAAGTGGGCAGGAGAGTAATAGAAGACATCTTTAAAGTTTGCCCAAAGCATGTCGAAGTCACAAAGTAAAATCCCAACGCAATAAAGATCAAGGAGGCTTGATCCGAAAAACTTAATCGATCACAACAATCATCACAAGTCGTGTAGATCAAGAATGGTAATACAAGAATCCTTCGTCTTGAGGTAGTAACGAACACACCATAAAACCAATGCTCCAAAAGTGAAGAACAAACCGTCAAAACAATAGATGACCGCAACAACGTCATAAGCAAATCGTGTGTAGAATGTGAAACAGGGTAATAGGAACCAATAGTCATCAAATGAAAGAAAGCGAAGAGAGCGATCCAAAAAGTAGTATTCCATTCGTTCGTTAATTAACTAAACATGACAAAGAGCTTGGTACCCAGATTCTCATGGGTCCGAGTTGGTTAGTTGAGAACATCCATTGCATTTAAATGCACATGATGAGGATGTCGTCGAGAAGTACAAGAATTCATCAATAGTTTGTTTTAATTAACAAACAATGACTTTCTTGATTAGAGTAATAAATAATGGATGTAAATAATATTAGTTCTAAATTTCTCCACTAGGTTTAACAAATTTTATTTGTTTTGATACATTTGTTAAAGGATCATTTGCGGTAAATCCTAAACCGGTTTTATCATAAAATGACTTTTGAATGTTAAGTAAATATTTTAAAGATCTAGAACTATTTTCAAATTTGGCTAATATTTTTGCTTTTCATTTTCCATTTTCATTTCATGTTTGTAGTCTTGACAATATTTACATTTAAGATCAATTTCAATATTACTTTCAAGTCTAGACATTTTATCTTCTAAAATTATTTTCTTTTCAAAATTGTTTTCAATGGATATTGAAGATTTATTTTTAAGAATCATTTTTGAGTCAATGTTGCAAAAATGTTTGAAGTTGTTTTCCAATTTTGAAAATTCTAATATAAATTGATCATAGCAAAAATGTTTAGTTTCAGATTGTACCTCATTTGTAGTTGTACATTCTTCACATGCTATACGGTGATCAATTACATCGTCCATGTAGCTCCATGTTTTCTTTGTAGTTTCGCTTAGATCTTGAAGCATGTAGTCCTTGCCATCAATACTTGTATACAAGCCATATTTTCATCATCTTCTTCGTTATTGCTATCTTCAATGATCACATTTGAACTAGTAGTACATGTGTTTATTTCAACTAAATATTTATCTATTAAATTTTCTAGAGTGACTAATTCTTGTGTAACATCAAGTTTATCATCTTTGGTTTTACATTTCTCTTGGTGAAACTTTAAAAGACATTTCCAAATATCATTTGCCGTTTTACAAAAGATTAATCTTTCACATTTAACTCTTGGTAGAGTTTTGAAAATAAGTAATTTAGCTTTAGTATTTTTATCAATCTTTGTTTGAAGATTATTATATTGATTTTCAAAATCCATTTTGGTTGGTTTAAGATCACCAATTGAAATGATATGCCAAAGATCAAGATCTACTGATTTCACATAATTTTCAAATTTATTTTTCCATTCAAGAAAATGATCATTTTCAAATAATGGTGGTTTTTGCGTAAATTCCCCTTCTAGATATTTTTCAAATTCTATAGATCGTTACAAGTTTTAAAATACAATATATTTTAAAAATCTTGCTAAACCTGGCTCTGATACCAATTGTGGAAAACTAGAAGGGGGGGGGGGGGGGTTGAATAGTTTTACGTCTTTTTCGTTTTATTTATTTTATAAAAGTTTGCTTCTAAATAATAGACGTAAATTTCAAAACTCTTTAATGCAAAAATATAGATACTAGTCTATTTACGATTTTATATAAACACTACTTATATATAATGTTGGGAAAGAATTTACAAATTCATATATATATATATATATATATATATATATATATATATATATATATATATATATATATATATATATATATATATGTATAAGTGTTTTAATATAAGTTTATGTACTTGGTTTGTTTTTGTAAAATTAATGTTATGAATGAATCCTAGTTTGATCTTTATGTGAAATCAATATATGCACAACACAAGCAATTATAATTATGTATGAAATGCTAACAAGTAAATAATCAAAGAGTGAGAGATGGAAAGATCAAACCGAGAGACAAAGGATTTATAGTGGTTCGGCTACAAGGACACCTTCCTTGCCCTACTCCACTCCCCGAGTCACCTTCTCGAGAGTTTTCTTCACTAGATCAAAAACCTCCCTTATGGCGGAGAAAACCTTACACACCAAATTACACACCACAATTTCGTCACAACTCAATCACAATTTCTACACAACTTCTTCACACCAATCTTCTTCACACCAATTCTTCTTCACACCTTTCTACTTCACACCTATCTTCTTCACACCTTTCTACTTCCTAACTCTTCTTCTTCACACCACTTGTTTCTTCACACCTTCACTACTTAATTCTATCCACTACTTCAAGATATATACTACTTCACAACTTCTAGGCTTCAAGGTCTTCTCAACTTCAAGGCTTCAACTTCTTTGTCTTTACAAATATCTCTACTTCAATATACTACCACTTCTTATTTCTTCTATCACTAATCCTATCCACCTCTACTTCTTCACTTCTAATACTACTTCACACCTTCAATAAATCTAGATCCTATATCTAAATCTAGCTAACCAATGTATACACTATATTCACCAAAGAATGAATGATATACAAGATGAAATGATCAAACAACTTAGATAGTAAGATAATACTAAGTTGTAATACTCCTAGTCTTGATAAATAGAAGTATTCTTCTCTTTGCACTTGAATGAATGAGGCTTTCGATCACTTGGAAACAAAGGCTTATGAATTATATGATCAAAGGATTTTTAAGATGGAAATGGAGGTTTGAATCAGAAAGTTTTTAGTGCAAAAAGGTGAGAAAAATTCCAGATTTAAGGTGGTATTTATAAGCAATAAATTCTGACAATTGGAGCGTGCCATCAAAAAGGGGGAGATTGTTGATATAAATAAATGACTAAAAACGTTATTCATATCTTTCGATATCTCTATGTTTTGATAATCACAAAACGAAAACCCATCAAACCAAAGATCATAACGTAAACAAGTATTTAGTAGCAAATATTCACATTCACCATCTAATCACTTAAGGTATGAATAAACATAGTGTTTAATGCATTATAAGATCAAATGGGTATTTACAAAGTTTATTTTAATATATAAACTTATTATATATTTTTGAAATTTACAGGTCTTGTCCATTTTTCGACCCAAGTCCAAACGAGCGTCAAAAAGGTCCTAACTTGATATTGATGCACTAAAATGAGGGCTAACCTAGTAATTTGGATTTTCCCTCTCAAAATACAAACCACAAGGACGATTTATGTAATTTACTCTTTAAAAAAAATATTATTATTTTTCATTATTATGCTTAAATTTTGGGCTTATGTACAAACCGAATTATTTTTAAACGTTTTTGTATGTTTTTTACATCTTTATACGTTTTTGTACGCTTTTTGAACATGTTTTATACGTTTTCATCCGTTTTTATACAGTTTCGTCCGTCTTTGAACGTTTTTATACGTTTTCCTCCGTTTTTGTACGTTTTATATGATTTTTGTATTTTTATAGGTTTTCATCCGTTTTTATACGATTTTTGTACGTTTTCATCTGTTTTCATACATTTTTTATTTTTGTTTTTGGACGTCATTATACCCTATTATCATTTCTTTTACGTTTTTGGACGTTATTATAGGTTTCATCCATTATTGTACGATTTTTGTACGTTTTCATCCGATTTTATACATTTTGTCCGTTTCAATACGTTTTCGTCAGTTTTTTTACATTTTTATACATTTTCATCCGATTTTATCCGTTTTTGTACGTTTTGCGGAAAACTAGAAAGGGGGTTGAATAGTTTACCGCTTTTTGATTTGATTTACTTTGAAAACTTTTACGTGTAATCAACGATCAAGACTAGAGAACAATAAATAATATGCAAGTGTAAAGTAAGAAACGATCAAACCACAACACGGATGTTTATAGTGGTTCGGCTACAAGGACTCTTTTTCCTTGCCCTACTCCACTCCTTGAGTATCCAACTCGAGAGTTTCCTTCACTAGTCAACAAGCTCATTTCACCAGCGGAGAAGGCCTTACAATATTTGCTTACACTTTATCCGGTACAAAGTTAAATACCGGGTCCTAGTTCAAGGTAGAACCACCCTAACGTCGCCTATCCACTATTTTCGACACTAAGCTAGATGTCGAGTTCTTTTACAAAAGTACAACCACTCCTATCACTTGATGTATTTTGAGAATTAAAATACTAACCGATCACCACTAGACAAGATACAAATGAAGTATAAACTCTAAGAGTTTATACAATGCAAAGCTAACAAGTCTTGCAACTATGTGTTGAAACTTTTAACTTCTTAAATGAACTTGTGAACTTCTTTGCTACAAAAGAGGATCACACAAATGAGATGTTATTTGGTTAGATGAAAGAGATGAGAGTGTTTATGCAAAGTATATCTAAAAAATGATAATGGATTTTTTGGATGTGGCTTGCTATTTATAGGAAAAACCAAACAGCTATACCACGGATCAGGCGGATCTAAAACCAAGGATCTGCCCTTGTATCCCCAGGGTTTCGCCAGAGCTGACAAACAACCTTCCAATAAATCTTTCTAAATCTATGACAAGTTTAATCAAACACACATAAAGACAACTTGTAAGATATGTAGAGTGAGGATCTAACCAAGATATGCATGTGATCTTACAAGGTCAACTTGATAAGACATGTATGATGTAATACATGATGTAAATGTATATTTCCTAATTTAGACTTTTACTAATATGAAAGTGAACTTGTAAAAGACTTGTAGTAATATAAAAAAGATGTTTGTGTGATGTGTTAAATGTCTCATTGAGTTACTAGAGATGTTTCAAAACTTATAACTTAATTAGACACATGATTTAGTAAACCTTACTAAATATGTTTTGACACTCATTATGCTATATGAAACGTTTTTTTAGAAATAAAGTTTCTATATGTGAGACTCATACTATAATTATGCTTTGCTATAAAATAACGTTTATACTTTGTCGACAACAAAACTAGCAAAGATCGTAAAATATAAATAACGTTTTTAGGCGATATTTGTATTAACACGTTTTATACGTTTTTATATTATTTTTGTATGTTTTTGTACGTTTTCATCCGTTTTTGTACATTTTTATACGATTTTTTTTGTACGTTTTCATTTGTTTTCATATGACTTTTTTCGTTTTTGGATGTTATTATAAGTTTCACCTTTTTTTGGATGTTATTATATGTTTTATCCGTTTTTTGGACGTTATTATAAGTTTTGATAGGTACAATAATGTCCAAAAATGAAAAAAAAAGAAACATATAAAACCATACAAAAATGTATAAAACCATATAAAATTGTATAAAAACGAAAAAAAAAACTTTTCAAACATAAAAAACAGACGAAAATGGATGAAAACATACAAAAATGGACGAAAACGTATAAAAACGGATGAAATCGTATAAGACGTACTAAATTCGTATAAAAATGGATGAAGATGTATAAAAACTTATAAAAATGTGAAAAACAGATAAAATGTATAATAACATTCAAAAACGAAAAAAATCGTATGAAAATGGATGAAGACGTACAAAAATCAAATAAATACATACAAGAACGGATGAAAACGTATAAAAGCGTACAAAAATCGTTTTAGAATGTAAAAAAAACGTATTAAAACGGATGAAAAGGTATAAAAACGGACGAAAACGTTTAAAAACTGACAAAAGTTTATAAAACGGATGAAAACATGTAGAAACAGATGAAAACGTATTAAAGCATACAAAACGTATAAAGACATAAAAAAACATACAAAAACGTATTAAAAAAATTCAGTTAGTACATAAGCCCAAAATTTAAGTATATTAAAATGAAAAAAAAAAAGTTTATTTAAAAGAGTAAATTAGATAAATCGTCTTTGTGGTTTGTATTTTGAGAGGGAAAACCCAAATTACAAGGTTAGCCCTCACGTTAGTGCATCATTATCAAGTTAGGATATTTTTAACGCTCGTTTGGTCTTGGGTCAAAAATTAGACAAGACCTGTAAAATTCAAATACCACAAGGACATGTCCCGCTTAAAAAAAGACACATGGACAAAACCCGTAAAATCCAGTAAACCACAAGGAACATTTAGGTATGTAACTCCATTAAAAATATTTCCTTGCAAAATAAAAATAAAAATACGACATTTGTATATCTTTAAAATGCATGAAGCATATAAAAAAAGTTCTAGAAAAACACTACTTGATTAAATTAAATAAATTGTTGTATAAGATCAAACATTATGAGCACATGTCTTATAATCGCCTTAGATATTTGCTGAGATGGGCTATGGATATGGTAATGTTTTCACATGAAGTTTTATAAGGATATTTCTAGTTGATTATGGTATGTAAATGAAACTCCTCCGAAGATTATAAACGTAAAATGTTTAGAAACTGAATTTGGAAGAAATGACAAAGTTTATTTTAGTTTACGAATTGAACATTTTAGCGATGATATCCTTATCCATCATGAAAGCTAAAGAAATATGATAAATATATTTATATAGATATATGTCTCTCATGTTTATAAGGTCACCTGCTGTTGAAAATACCATTTTGACTTATAAAGATATGATCATAATATCCACTTAAAAGTGTCATACTAGAATGCATATGAAAATTTGATACTTTTTGCTAATAGTCATACATGATATAACATATCTTTTACTTTGAATTTGTTGGTTATCTATAACTTGGAAGTACGGGGATGTACTTGAATGGTATGTATGACATATGGATATATGTGAATAAAAGGTGTAGAACATTTGTTCATTTGAGAACCAGAAATATTTATCAAGACACTTAATACGTTGATGTTAAAGAAGATGGTTAATGATATTGTGCTGCGCCAACTACAAAGCTCAAGTGATGTGATCATCAGGGAAAAAAATATGCGTTCCACTCTTTTTCCCTTGACCATGGCTTTGTCCCTACTGGGTTTTTCTGGTAAGGTTTTTACGAGGCAACATCCCTAAGTTTATGAAGGAATTATGTACTATTTTCTCTTCACTAGATTTTTGTCCCACTGGGTTCTATCTAGTAAGGTTTTAACAAGACATAATCTTCAAATGGACATACAAAGGAAAATAAAATAAATAATTATGAAATGGATATCCATATCTTTTTAATGTAATGAGATACATATTTTACTATAATTATGAGATACTTTCTTTGAAGATACTCCACTTTATAACTTTATATGTATTTTCATTGTGAGATGAATAAATAAACTCTCTCTTTTAGCTTTCTCTATGTTATTTTTACTATTACTTTTTCGAGGTGCGATCAGTTAAAAAGGAAAACAAATTAGAAAGCGTAAAAAGTCATACATAATCCTACATGTGTCCACCACCTTTCCTCCGTCCCTTTTTATTAAATTTTCAGTCAAAGGGCATTTTTGTCATTTGACTTGTTTTTTTAAATTTCACCCCAGACATCAAACTCAAATAACTTTCAAATGACAAGCTTTTACAAAAAAACCGATTTCATCATAATCTTTAAAATTCAATTCTCTTTAATTGGTATGCATTTTGATATATGAATCGCAACTTTTTTTCAACGTTTTAAGTGAGTGTTGATTTTCTTGAAATTTTAGACATTTTCGGCTTCAATTTTGTCTAGTATAAAGGGCGAATTATGCAAAACTTAAAACACGAAAGTGATAGCTTTTTGGCAATTCTTTACCCATAAATTTGAATCACTCAAATCTAATATAATATAAGTGAGATGTCGCACGTTAAAGATGACGTCATAGTCATATTTAGTGCACACAAAGTGTTTGATGAAATGTCTAACTTATATTTTTAGTGTTAAAATTGAATTAAATGCACTAATTTTGTACAACACACTATTAATCATTTTATTAATGCAAGATTTAAAAAGTGATGTTCTTTTTATTTTCTATCACTTAATGTCGGTTATTGTTCATCTTGCTTTTTGTTCTGCAAAAGTATGTTTATCAGTTATCGTTCGTCAGTTTTTATTCATTATTAGGTTGTTTTGTTCATCAGTTAATGTTGGTTGTTTTTCAACATATTTTTCTTCATCGGTTAGTGTCGGTTGTTTTTCAACATGTTTTTGTTCAGCAAAAAGTATGTTTCATCAGTTTTTATTCATTATTACGTTGTTTTGTTCATCAGTTAGTGTCAGTTGTTTTTCAACATGTTTTTGTTCATTAGTTAGTTTTGATTGTTTTTCAACATGTTTTTTGTTCAACAAAAAGTATGTTCATCAGTTTTATTCATTATTAGGTTGTTTTATTCATCAGTTAGTGTCGGTTGTTTTTCAACATGTTTTATTCACTAGTTGGTGTCAGTTTTGTTCATCAATTAGTGTCGGCTGCTTTTCAACATGTTTTCCCTCATCAGTTATTGTTTTTGTTCATCAGTTATATGTTTATTCATTATTAGGTTGTTTTTGTTCATCAGTTACTCATGTCAGTCATTGTTTTTGTTCATAGTTACAGTTGATGAACAAAATCTCGGATGAACATGAAGTCTGTCTTGTTAATCAGTTAATATTGTTCATCAGTTCATCATACTTGAACAATTTAACTGATGAATAATAATAATTGATGAACAATACTAACTGATGAACAAGACTAACTGATGAACACAATGTCGTCTTTAACATGTGATATCTAACTCATATGACATTGGATTTAAATGAATACAAAACATGAGTAAAGATTGGCCTAAAATCTATAACTTTTATGTTTTCAAATTTTCTAAATCGAATTTAATATTGGCCGATTTTTTGGTAAAAAAACGCAATAAAACACAATACGTACAGTTTTTTTTTGAAAAAAATTAACATTTAAAAAACACCAATTTTTGAATCTTACATTAATAAAATAATAAATGATACGTTGTGTTACAAAAATTAGTGCATTTAACGCAATTTTAACACTGAAAATCTAAGCTAGATATTTCATCAAACACCTTATGTGCAACAAATATGACTACAACACCATCTTTAACGTGCTATATCTCTCTCTTATGATATCGGATTTTAGTGATTCAAAATTCCGAGTAAAGAGTGAACCAAGAGTCTACAATTTTTGTGTTTTAAGTATTTTATGATTCGACAATTTTGAATGTAAAAAATATGGTCGAAAATAACAAAAACATCAAAAAAATCAAGACTCAATGAATATGTATAATTTTTTTTAAATAAGTAACAAGATTTATACCAAATTAAAGAGAATTAAATTTTAAAAATTGTGGTGAAATCGGTTTTTTCTAAAAGTTTGTCGTTATTGAGTTATACGCGTTTTAAGTTAGAGGGTGACAAAAAAAGGATCATATTACCATTTTGTCCCTGGATGGATTATTTGAATAAAATAGGTTGGACGGACACATGTTAAATTATGAATGACCTTTTACACTTTTTTAAACTTTCTCACTTTCTAATAGATTCGTAACCTTACTCTTTATGTATTTATAATACGTATGCTTTTATGTTCCATGTGGAATTGTAATAATATGATTATATGATGATTAACATGATTAAACATAAGTTCATATGTTAAAATTAGATCTTAAATTAGAACTTAAAACATAGTTTAAATAACTAGTTTGAAGCTATGAATGCTATATGACATTCGATGGTTCAGACTTCAGAATGTGCCATTGGTGCTAAATTTATGGGAGTCTGGAATCTAGTTAGAAAAGATTGAGTTTTCTACTAAGAAGGATAAATATAATTGAATGATTAATGTAATAACTTACCTTGATGTTACAATTGAGTTATAATGAATAAAAGACTAAAAATCTCATGAAAATCGATTAGGGTTTGTCTCCCAAAAGTTTTACATGCATTATGAAAGCATATCAAAAATACATATAGAAATCAGGGTGTGATGGCGTCACCTCGCTGTGTTTGATTAAGCATTTTCCCTCCAAATTGCTCTGACGGCGTTACGTCTTAAAGGGTGATGGCATCCCGTTGGGGTTGTAACGGCGTAATGGCATGGCTTGTGATGCCCGTCTCCATTCATTGGCCAGTCACGAAAAATCTCAAAACTTCACTTTTTGGGCATATTTTGTTACGATGTCAGCGATGCTAGTCATAACTTCAAACTTTGTCTTTTTCTTCCAATTTTTTGCAAAATAAGCCCAAAACTTCTACGTTTCCACCAAATGTATGATCCATGACATAATGATATGTTAAATCTAGCTTTGATATTTATATAATCGACTCAAAAAGTAAGCCTAACAATTACGGGCAATGTATTTGATCATGTATAGTACTGACTTAATAAGATCAGGTCGTTCACAAGGAACGATGAATTAGTTTGAAAAAAATAAAATAAAAAATAAAACTAATAACAATAAACACTTAAAAAACGGGGGTTTTGTTCTGAGAGAGCGACACAATTTAAGATAAATAGAATGTAAATAACAAGATATGAAATGCATATAAAATCAAATGATGAAGAACATGTTAGTCTAGTTACTTCCCTACTTATTTTAGTGATTCAATTACAAGCGTAATGTCCTAATGTATTCCATACTATAATGTATTCCATACTAGTGATATTATATGAGCTAAGTATAGTGCGGATAGCTAGAATATTACTACCTCCGTCCTTAAATAAATGTCCACTTTGACTTTTCAGAGTTAAATTGATTCAACTTTGACCTTAAATTTTTTTTCTATGTTATATTATACATGATAAAAAAAAAATTATACCGTTGAAAAATACACTTAAAACACAATTCATTCATATATTTTGCATCAAATATTATATAACACCCACAAAAATAGTTAATGTCAAAGCTGAACCAATTTGACTCTAAAAAGTTAAACTGGACATGTATTTAAAAACGGATGTAGTAATTCGTACGTAAATTGGTAGCCAATTCGAACGGGTTGATAGACAGTTCAATTACAAGTGTAATGTCCTAATGTATTTCCATATTTGGGAGTACTTATGTAGATAATTCCATTCCACAAGCTTGTTAGTTCATCTTTGTCTGAAGGTTTATAGGACGATAAAAAAAGGTACTGTCAACATTACTCAACAAATTAGAAACGTCATTCTACAAACCAATGTGCTTCCACAATTTCATCTTATCATAGTTTGGCAAATGAAATAAGGATTAATTTCATATATCATCACTCTTTCATGATTAATTTCATATATATACCCAAAATGTAAATATTGATTGAATAATGTACAATGTTTAAAATGCATGTTTGGATATATGAAATTTCTAACTAAAAAGATAGGAGATATGAAATTGTCACATGAAACAATAGTGATGTCGCTCATAGTAATCGTAATGTTTGGTCTTGCCATATAGGCTTAGAGCATAAGTTTGTGATTGTTCATGTTGTGCGTTAAGGGTATGTTTGGCGACAGTAAGTGTTGCTGGAACTGGAGATGGTGATTATAAAAAGAGATTATTTTTATAAGCTACATGAAGTAACCTTTGATTTTAAGAGATTATAGAAGGGTTTTTTTTTTTTTTTTTTTTTTTTTTTTTTTTTTTTTTTTAACGTTATATCTACCAAACGAATATTATTTTTTAAGTAGCTTTTTGAAAAAATAAACATAATCTTTTCATAATTTCATGTGACAAACATAGCCTAAGTGTTTTGACTTAAAGTTTAATGTACGTTGCAACTAGCTTGATGTTGCCTTTTTCAAAACGGAGCAACAACAATAGGGCTGTAAACGAACCGGACGAACACGAACGAAGCCCAGTTCATGTTCGTTCATTTAATTTTAACCGAACAAATAAACAGACACAGACACTTAAACGGACGAATTTTCTTGTTCATGTTCGTTTATTAAGAAAATGAATTGTTCATGTTCGTTTATGTTCGTTCATTAAGACACTAAACGAACGCTAAACGAACATAAACGATCGAACATAAGTGAAAATAGATAAACAAACATAACTTTATCGAATTCTTCACAATATATTGTTTTATAAGTGTTGCTTTGTTTAAACAAACCAATTTTTAAAATTATAAAATTAAAAGATATGATATATGAATATAAATAGATAAATAAACATAAACGAACTTTAACGAACGCGTAATTGGACGTTCACGAACATAAATGAACGAACGAGACATTTGTTCATGTTCGTTCATTTAACTAAACGAACGTAAAATATTGTTCATGTTCGTTCATTTAATAAACGAATGAACATAAACGAACTTTTTACCGAACGGTTCATGAAATGTTCACTGAACGTTCAGTTCATTTACAGCCCTAAACAACAAGCTAGTTAATTTCTATATTATGTTTTCAAAACGATAAATTGACGAGGGACACAATCTTTGATGTAATATAATTGTAAACAAGTTCCAAAAGACTGAAAATAGAAGACATGCATTTGTCATCTTCAGTTTGAGATAACTAAATTTATAGATAGTCTCCTTTCAACACTTCAATCTTCTGTAAAACTTTGAATCTTTGATTTTTCAATTTAATGAAAAGCTTTTAATTCGACAATGTATTTTTTAATCATATAAACTTATATACCACA
This sequence comes from Artemisia argyi, assembly GCA_030686995.1. Lineage (NCBI taxonomy): Eukaryota > Viridiplantae > Streptophyta > Magnoliopsida > Asterales > Asteraceae > Artemisia > Artemisia argyi. The sequence goes on along the minus strand of CM060709.1, from coordinate 229,419,655 downwards.
TGTTTTAGCAGATATGCTATATTGATTGTTTTTTGCATTTTAATGAGAGAAAAATCTTTATTGGGTGGTCCTATATTCCAAGTGGTGGGCTGTTCTTTGACCAACCCACACGTAAAAAACACACACACATATGTACAACACCTCTATACTTCTGCCAGCAAGAGACACCTCATCTTATTCCGACTATACCTCACCCAAAAAATCTGACTTGAAAATTTACCATTGTACTCTTGAGCACATTACACACAAAAATAACACTAGTGACACCCCAAAAGCCTAATGTTTTAAGATCCTTTGCCAAAACCATCTTCTATCTTTCGCATATAGTTATCTCTTAGAGGTTCTTTTATGTCTTTAATTACACAAGTCCCTGCATTAAAATAACAAAAATAATTGTTAGATTATGTAAAGTATAAACCCATTAGCTAGCATCTCCCATTTAAAGTACTTTTCTCTTAGCTCTTTTTTATCTTAATTTGATACTTTGATCATTCATCTTGGTCACATTAGAAAACTCTGATGCAAAATAATTTCAAGTGGCATGTATGATTACAAAAACATGAATATGTAATATGACTTGCTTAATGAGATATTTGTTGTAGAGCATACTCGTTTGCATTGCGATTTGCGAATACTTGATAAAATGCTGATTTTTTATAAGTTAGGTTACCAAAACCAATATTAGCAACAAACATAATGACTTTATATCATGTAATGAGTAAAAGATTATATATAAACAGACACATTTACGTATCCCGGCCATGTTAATTAAGAGAGATTAATTAGTAAGAAATTAACCTCATCTTGAAGATGTAGTTTTGGTTGATCACAAATGGTGGCATGTGGTGAACCTAGAATCTTGCCCAATTCTCATAAGCACATTGCATGCTACCTCCAGCAACTTCCCTGCAATCAATCAATATATTTACTTGTTAATATTATACTATTCATTATATGTCATGCAACATAATTTTAATGATTACTTAGGATACTTCGTGCTAAGACTGTTAACATGTTATCTATCGATCACTCGTAATCAATAGGGAGTCCACACTTATAATTTATTGTGAAAGCAACTCCATGTCTTGTAGTAATTGTTCAATGATAGCTACTCATCACCATTTTCATTATAAATACTATTAGGAATTGGCATTCCAACTAATCATATAAACAGTAGGAAAATGACATTGCTTAAAAAGTATTAAAATTTTGACATAGTTATACTAGCTTGTGTGATGTATGATTAATAAAAAAGGTCATTATAAACATAAAAAACAAAACAATGTTTAATGACAAAATATATTATTTGGTGAGATGAATTCTTTCTGCTGACAGCACAGAATTGGAAAATGTCAAACATGTACAAGACATAACATAAAATATTTAATAATCAAATTTAAAAACGATTAAAATAAAGTTGTGGACTTAACATTTTGTACCAACTATGCATGCTTTGGCATCAAATAAGCAAGTAGACGCACGATGTGCATAAGTGCAAATAAATCAACCTAGGGTACAATTAAGATGTAGCACCGACAGTTGGAAGCATGAGAAGCATTCAATGATATGGACCACTTAACTAATGCTACTTACTTTTTTTTATCAACTCTTAATGCAGTTAAATTATGTAATCTACAACTACTACTAAAGCACATGTTTTTATATAAACTTACGGGTTTTACCCTCTACCAATAAGTCCATATTGGATATTTTTGTGTTTGGCTTTTGGGGTTCAGTAATGATCACAACTTCACATTGTTGACCATGAATTTAGCAATGTGGCTTTAGAAGTTGGTGTCTATTGTACTTTTAACGAGGCTTGCGGCATGGCAAAGCTGTGTATTCAGATGGTATGGTGCGTGTCTCTATCAAATGGTTGTGGTTCAAATCTCGGTTCAGATCGACAAGTGTGTGATACCGAGTTCGAATTCTACTTAAGTGGTGGTAATGACGTAAACTTAGAGAAGACATCATACTATCATAATCACATGTAATTGCTTATTCTTTTAGACACTCTATCGCTATACCTTTTTTGAGGTAAGATTTACATATGCAATACATATATTAAAGTCTTAAAGTCGCTATTAAACATGCTATCATTCATTTCTGTATAGTAACGCAATGAATATAATCTAAAGTTGTGACTCGACATAAAGACGAATTTGTCCTTGTTGACTTTCTAATTAGACTCACCGACAACCCAAGTTTTTTTTTAACATATATATAGACAACCAAAGTTAACCACCCTCTTGCACGATAACCTTTTTTCTTTTTTTTTTTTGAAGGCAACAATTGTTATATATAGACAAAACATGGATTCGACATAACAAACCGACCAAACTCTCAACTTAGTACCACGCTAACCACACCATGACCAGATGACCTACTATCACACTATGACCAATAAACGATACCATAAAGTGGAAATCCGCTAAACGCAATAGCAAAGATGTAGGCCACAAGTATTTTAACTTCTAGTCCTTATATGATCACTTGTTCACAACATTTCAGTTTTCTAAAACAATAACACTTGGCAATCTTTAAGTGCTTAAACGAGTCTTTTTCTATAAAAGTAGAATATGTAAAACTAATGATGAACTTATGGTAAAGTAATGTTGTAACTACCTCTAAAAGCTGAACGTAAACAAATCAAGTACAGTGACTAACAGTTAACTTTACGTTTAAGTTATGCATAAAAAAACATTGTACTGATCTAAACAACAAAAATTCCTTGGCAAAACAAAGCAACATAGTTACCTGCAACAAGCATAAAAAACATTTAACAAGTTGAGTAATGTACCTCGGCGCGTTTTTGGAACCACTGTTTTTTCACTCTTGGTCGTGGTCGAATCCTTCTCCACAAGCGGAAACAAAACGCCATCAATCCCTTGAACCGATATCCTTCCATCAGTATAAATGTCCGGATCAAATAAATACGCCGTTTCTTCACCATAACCAAACTTAACTGACCCATCAGCCTCTTGAGCAAGCACCTTATGCGGCACGTGAAGCGTGTCATATTGAACTTTACCAAATCTTCTTACTGAATTGTACATACTTTCTTCTGTTTGGTACTCTGGTACTATATGGTAATACATGATCCTCTCTGGTGCACCGGGCTCGGCTAATTGATCGGTTGTCAATTTCGCCATTGCTTCGTCATTTGGGGCTAAAACCGTCAATACGTATCCCTCGGATACTAATTTCCCCATTTCTGTTGCTAGATTTGTTAAATTTACTAAAATGTCTGCCATTTCATTGTACCTAATTAAACAAGATATTTAATTAGATACTTCCTATAATTCTTAACTTCTACCTTTTTTATATATTTAAGTTACCAAATAATAGAAAAACATAGAGCTATATAAATATATACGAGTAAATTAATAATTTACCCGCCGTATTGTAGAAGGGTCTGAATAAAGTCCTTGACCTGGCTCTCGCCATCGAAATGATGGCGTGGGCCTCCGGGTCCAGGAGCAGGCGCCGGAGCCAATGAAGGACCCGGCGCCATGGCAGAGTAAATCGGGAGAACCGGGGGTGAGCCAACAGGAACCGGAGGAGCCGGTTTCTTCAACCGGTTCGTTCTAGGGTCCACTTCGGGTGCTCCTTCCGGTTTAACCGCAGATATCGAACGTAAACTCCTTCTAGTATTGAAATCCTGTTGTACGGATTTCGGTATCAACAATCTCCCAATCCCATGTATAATTCCATCGTTACGAACCACATCTTCCACACGAACAACCTCAGCCGAACCAACAAACTTCCCGGACTTAAATTTGTACAAATGTAAAGGATCCTCGGACAATGTATCATGTCGTGTGGTCTCATTAGGCCACACGGACATATCAACCCTACTAGGCACGATATGATGTAACAAAAGCGTCTGGAGTGATCTCAAATTCCGGGGTTCAAGTAAAAACTGCTTGAACCCCGGGTCCAGATCACGTTCCAGCGCTTCATTTCTAGGCGCAAAAATAGTAACATTATGAAGCGCAACTTCCTCTTCTAATCTTCCCAACAACAACGCCTTCTCGACGAGCTCCGCGAGCTCGGTATACCGAGAATCGAGGAGCGCGACGAGAACGGAGTTAGAGTTAACCTGGGCCGCAAATGCGGGGCGTGAAATGGTTAGGAGGATGAAGTAGAAACCGAGATAGATGTGTTGTACCGACGCCATAAAAGAATAGTGTCAGCGAATATAGCGGGTCGAGAGTTATATTTGGCTTTTCTCGATATATGTGTGTGTTTGATGTTTGTGTTTTTATATATTTGTTGAGGATGTTGACTTGTACGGTGGTTGAGAACAGTGGTTACGGTTAAAAACGTCGTCGGTGGGATATGTATTTGTTTTATGTGTTGTCAGAATGTGAAGTGAAAACGTAAAAGTGAACTAAAGTAGTAAGACACCACCTGGTTGAGTGATATCTTGATTGCCTTGTCTGTAAAGTCATCCTTGTCCAATAACATTATCCTAATCATAAAAGGGTTTACTTTAAAAACGAATTAATTAGCTACCATAACTCTTTTTAAGTTTTTAACTTATAACTTATAAGGCCTAATTCCCTTTCACAACAAGGAGGAAGTTATTTTAATTTTGAGTGACTTTTGTGTTTGAATGGTAAATCTTTTGTATAGTTATTAGGGGTGTAAAAAAAATGACATGATCCGAACCTTATTAAATATATTCGAGTCGAATTACTCATGTCAATAATCTTATTCGAGTCATTCAGATCGATCCGATTTATTCGAATATAGGTTTTACTTTTTCTATAATTATTTTTTTTATAAATTATTTATGTAAACTTGTAGAATTAGGAAATTTTTTTGATCATTTACTCATAATCAAGTTGACCCAAATCTGAATGGACCCGACCTGAATGAACTCAATCTAAATTTACTCAAACTCGACTAACTTGAGATCTAAATAGGGTCGGGTTAAGTATGATATTTTTAGCCTCGACCCGACCTGACTTGACTCGAATCCGACAAACCCGAATAACAACAATAATGATCCAATTATTCTCTTTCGTTCCATTTTTAATGAACCCAGATTATGTTAGTTTGATTGGTTAAGTAGTCGGAAATCACAATGTGAAAGAATTTTCTTTTGATAACCATGGTTTTCGATTTTTGACATAGTAATTCACGGGGTTTGAACACACTGCTACAAAGACTTAAATTGGATAAAACCTTTAATTTTCAAGAAGTTGATTTGACCACTTCAGGACATTTAAAATTAGCAGAAATTGAATTTGAGGCCACTTTTAAGTGGTTAGAATGTTGGTTCTCCCAACTCCTTCGGTTCCTAAAGAACAACTGAACATTGCTTGGGTTGTTTTTTCAGGAAGAGTCGGTCTAGGATTTCTTTGCGGTGATTTAAACCTTTTGAAGAATGTTATTTGGTTTGACTTTTATGATAAAAGTACATGCATCCTTTTGATCTTAATTACTTTATTGTGTTTACTCATTTTATTTTCATTTTAATTTTTAACATGTTTAAAATGTTTTTTTATAAACAAGTTGAGAAACTTAATGAATTTTGTTTAATTAACTAAATGAGCAGATAATATTGAAAACCACCTAAACATAGAGATAGCAATCAAGATAATTGCAAAATCTTCTTTAAATGGGAAATTATGTGTTTGGTGACACAAAGAAGGTGCCATGAAGTACTACTATACATGTAATAGGTCTTTGTCAAGCCAAACAATAATTGTGAAAGAAGTATAGATACATTACAAACTTGCTAATTTGTTTGGTATGTGATCAGTGATAATACAAAGTATTATAAATGGACGTCTTGCAATTATAATACAGTATATGGTTGATATATCAAGAAACAATAATTATTAAAATATAGAGCAAATATAAGTTGGTGATATTTGGAATAAGCATGTAATTTCAATGTAAAATATGGAGTATGGACGTACCATTTAGAAATTAGAAATGCTAGACCCATTGATCACTTTAATTACTTTACTCGGTCATTGAAAATGAAATGTTCATTTGACTTTTGAAACTAAATTTACCACTTCTCATCAATAATGGTGGCTATCATAAGTAATTTTTATTTACGTTCATAACTTTATTTCATTTTGCTATTGTAAAGAGTTCACGAAGACATGATATAATTAGTTGTCATATTTTTTTTTTTTTATTATTTTTTTTAAACGTATGCGTGATAGTAATATCTTTTGTCCGATGTGAAGCTTTTGACATTTCCTCTATTTTCAAATTTAATAAGTAAGTTGATAGTATAGTATATTCATGTTTCGCTGGCTAGATCGGTAATTAGAACAACCCAAATAGACTTATAAAATTAATTAAAAGTTATTTAAAACTTAAAGAATATGTAACGTTTTTTCTCTCACAGTAGTCGGCTTCGTGGACGCTTTTTGGTCCTTCAATATACTTCTTATGTAATATCATTTGTCCAAGAATCAATTATACAAAAATCCAACTACTAACAAACTATTTAATACGAATAATTCCAAATTGTTATTCTTATACTACGTATTGTTTATGTTTGTACTAATTAATTTGCCACATTATTTTTCTTTCTAAAGTAGTATTCCGTACTTGTTTATATTAAAAGCATGATATCAAATTTGGAAAATTGATATCACTGCTGGTATTATATTAGTATTAAAGTCACTGGTCATTAATAACACGATTTGATCACTAATAAATTTTATAAAATATTGATTACAAAGTGGGTATATGATAATAGAAAATATCTCCTAAAATACTCCATCTACTTAAATTAATATAATTGGAAAGTTCTCATCTTTGGGATCTCATTGCTAAAGACAACGGGAAGCATACCAACCCACTGGCTTTCATTTATGAAAATGTGCTATTATTTTGAGTATTGACTAAGTTTTTCCGATAGGATTTACCCTACGACAACAAACACATGTAACATGTTGCAGTAACAAATAGTCACGAGTTGAGATTAAACTCAAGCCCTCATTTACCATTTAGCTGGACGTTTATATAAGAATTAAACTTCCACGGGTTTATTGATCTCGATAAAACGTGAATGAAAATGAGCTATTCGGTTGATCATGATTTCGTGAAACTTTATTACTAATAAATATAGCATCGTAAGCAAAGCAACAGTATCAGAAATTGATTTCGTTCAAGTGAGTCAGGCATCCTAGTGACACTATGGTGTGTTTACATAAACGGGTAAACGGATGTGGCTTTCCCTGAGTTATTCGGGGAGGGCGAGCTTTTTGACTTAGATGTACGCGGACTCACCGAGTTAATCCTGAGATCATTTCCGGCCCCTCCATGGCCACCCTTAAATGTACACACATTGGGAGGTTTGAATCCGTGACCTTTTGTTTGAAAGCCAAGGACCTTATCATTATGCCATTTGGTGGTGGTTCGTGATGTGTTTATATCTATAATAAATTGATGATGTATAAGTAAATGGAATAAACAATATTACTAGAGTTTGAGTAGTGAGTGATCAGGTTGAGAAGTAATGTGGAGCTAAGTGCATCGAATATGATGGGTTCATGAAAAGGTTTATAAAATTTGAAGAGGTTTATATAAATTGAGTCGTTATAGTGAGATGAGATTTATGATGACATGAAATAAAATAGGTCTAAGTTCATGGACCTTTTCATTGCAACTAAATACATATAACTCATTTAATAACTCATCAAGTTATAAAGTTTTAACAAGTTTAAGCCTAATAATAATAGACATATAAAATGAGAAATTAAGAGTATTTGACATGAAAATTATATAAACCTTTTTCAAAAGGTTTACAATTAGAGATGTTTTAATACGACGAAGTGAGGTTTATATTAAAGGTAGTCTTAAATAACAGTCTAGAAAATAAAGACAAGTATAAACAACTAAATATCACAAAAAGCTAATTGCTTAAACTTAATCAAAAAATAATATAACAAAATAACAAGAATTATTCTGTATGTCGAGGTTACAAAGATCACCAACGCTTACGTAATGTATATGGGATCAACTTTTCAATATTAGTTTACATAATGGGCAGTCTTTATAGAATACTTTTTTGTCTAACAATCACCTACTAGGTTATGTGGTCGGGCTTTTGTAATGTTATTACTTAGTATAACATTTCATATGCATTAGGTATGGCTTTGATTCTGCAAATGTATACTGAAATCCAAAATAAATGGCGATAGTTTAATACCAGAGAAGTACAATAATTTGCCACCATGAATGAAATTTAGTTCCAAAGCGAATATAATAAGATCTAAACATACAACCAAATGAAAGTATTACATCCAAAAGACCAAAACTATGGGATATACAGACCAGAAAATTCTTCAGGTCACTTGTTCACTCCGTTACCTTAAACTTATTTGCTTCAGACCAAAACGAAGTTTGTTATTTTATACGTGTACATATTGCTCAAGTTGGGTTTTCTTTGATACTTACATCAATGGTTAACTCGACCCGTGTAGTTTCATACCTAAAACATCATATATACCATGTATTTTACCGTAAGGCATGTTTTATCTCGTTACTTAACTAGCTCGACCCTCAGATTTGACAAAGTCTTTTGGTTGTGATTCTTTTTTGCATCATGATGCTCAAGAACTCAATACAAAAAGTAGTGAGACAAACATCGACACGATAGACTTGGCAAAGTCTTTTGGTTGTGATTCTTTTTTGCATCATGATGCTCAAGAACTCAATAGACTTCTATGCAAAAATCTTGAAGAAAAATTGAGGGTATAGAGTTATTTGAAATCAAACTTTGAACATTTTTATTACTCTTATGTATACATTGAAGTACCATTCAGCATTTAGCATTTATTTGAAGGACGCCTTATGAACTATATTGACTACCAATCAACCCCAAAGGAGTCCTTTTATGGTAGAAACCTCATTTGACAATAAAAGATCACATATATTCATTCAGTTTCTTAATAATCTGTATATTGTGTTAGATATTCCACTTGATGTCAGAGGTTGCAGGGATATTTACGCTTCTTTTGACAAGCTTGTTGCAGTAGAACGCCATGGAGGTGATGGCAGATATCATGCTCAACAAAAAGGGTTACAGGTGGGATACTTAGATGCTCGATTATTTAGACTTCAAGTTACTGCTTCCATACATTCTATAACAAAATTAATTTCAAATAATTATTAAAGTTATCCCTTTATCCCTCTTTTCTTACTAAAAGACTCATTGTATGTAATACCATTATAAAAATATGATTACTGGAATTGTAAACAATACTAGTATTAGATAGTCATGCTTTAGAATTGAATAATTCAGCAATATAAAAGAGTTTCTCCCTTGTTCATTTACCTCGAAGCAGTTGAAATTTGATTATTAAATTATACTTGAAAGTTTAAACACATCCAAACACTATCTATAGCAATTGTGCATGCATGATGTGCACTAATTGACTTGATTATCTATTCAAATGTATTTTAAAGTAAATTTTGAAGGAAATTTCATTTTTTGTGTTTATTTGAGTTGCGTTTGACGGCTACTATTTAGCATCTTAGTGTTCACAAAGTGATGACCTTTACAGGAGGCAAAGAAGGGAGTCATGTTCATTGATGTCCCCCTATTCTTCAACTCCACTTAAAACGTTTTGAATACGATTTTGTAGGAGACACAATGGTGAAGGTCAGTCGTCAACTCGTCATAATAACAGCTTTACTTATGATATATATCCTTTTCTTGACTGTTTCATGTGCAGCACCACATATAACTTTTAATGTTGTTTACTCTTATAACATAATTAACAATCTATCAGATAAAAGATAGGCATGAATTTCCCTTGCAACTTGATCTTGATAGAGAGGATGATATATAATTTATCACCTCAGGCAGATATAAGTGTTAGAAACCTTTACACTCTTCATAGGTACTATTATCTGTTTGCATATCTCCTGTCTATTTATGTTCTTTCACCAACTCATTTTCTTAAAATTATGTGTTTTTGCTATTGAAGAAATTCGGTAAGCTAACAGAAATAATATTTCTCCCATATGGCCATATGACAATCTTTTCTCGTATTTAATGCTCCACATTTTACTGGAAGCTATTTTTCTGGTAAATTTTTGGTCTAACATAATCTTAATGCAGTGTATTGGTGCACAATGATGGGGTGAATGGTGGACACTATTATGCCTATATACAACCAACCCTTTCTGGTCAATGGTGTGAATAGCTGTTTGTCCACTTGTACAATCCAATTTCCACTCTCATTTATACATTCTATTGACTACAGGTTTAAGTTTGATGATGACTTTGTAAGTAAAGAAGAGATGAGGATGGCATTGGATGAGAATTACAGAGGCGAGGAGGGGGAGGAGGTAATTCAATACATGCATATGGATATTGATACTGTTGGTGGTATGATTTCTTATGATTTAATTATTCTTTACGGTTTCCTCTAGAGCACTATAACTCTCCGTATATGCTTGTGTACATACGTGAAACTGACAAGGAGAAGATATTTTGTCACGTGGACGAGAAGGATATAGCAGAGTACCTGAGAGTAAAATATTTGATCTTTTCATATGTAGATTTTATTTTCTTTTCTTTTCTTGCACTGAACTTGCTTTATCATCTTTCAGGTGAGGTTGAAGAAAGAAGAACAGGAACAAAAAAGAAAGGCAAAGTTATATACGATTATAAAGGTCAAGACTTACTTACTAAGCCCCTCTCCGGAGTCACTATTACTTATATCATACCCTATTATTTTACATTTTTATTGTGTCACTTAATTATGGAGAGTGATAATGAAGAAAGAGAAAATACAATTTCATTGGTACAACTCACTTGCCATAGTGATTAGTGAATGTGAATTCTATTTTGTGAAAATTGTAAAGCATAGCATTTCCTAAACATAACATGATCAGGTTACTGGAGATGAGGACCTTCGGAATCAGATTGGAAAAGATATACTCCGTATATGTTGATCTAGTGGACCATGACAGAGTTTGTAGCTTCAGCGTCCGAAAAGATGTATCTTTTTCCACTTTCAAAGTATATCTTGTTGCTCTAGACGTATTTTTTTAGTGAATTACTGGTGGTTTCGGGTCTTAATACTATACTGATCACCTTAATTTCATTTTCAGGAATATGTCACTAATGAAATGGGTGAACCAGTGCAATACCTACATTTCTGGCTATGGGAAAAGCACCAGAATCAAACTTACCCGCTAAATAGCCCATTAACACGTTTTCAAGAATTTACACCTGTACGTACATATTAATCAGGCTGGTTCTCCATCTAACTGACAAATATTTCTTTTATGTCTTAAATGGTTGTTTTTTATGGTCTATAAAAAGATTATAAAATTACACATGCATAATATAATAGAGTACCAATATTAATTTCGAAATTCATTGTGTTTTAGGTTGGACTACTAAGTAAGGCTTCGAACAACGGTGACAATGCTGAGCTTAAGTTGTTTCTGGATATAAAACTTGGACAGGTATACCTCATTGTTAATGACAAGTTTTTTTTCTCAACTATCGGTGGATGATGAATGACATTAATTCAACATCTCATAGCAGTATTCATCCATATGAATGCAGGATCTAAGCCCAATTTTACCACGTGAGAAGACTAGTTTGGATATTCACCTTTTCTTTAAACTTTATGATCCTTTATAGGAGGAACTTCGGTATCTACTTGTGTTCTATAAATTATTATAGATTCGATAAGTATAAAACAAATACGGAGTGACTTCTTACTTTCAAGTACCTGGAAAATCCTATGAATATCGGAATAATTGGTTTTTCAAAGTGTAATAAAATTATTTGATCTTAATAACAAACTAGAGCAACTCAGATTGCAATTCACATGTCCAACTCAAATGTTCCTATGGTCAAATTATATATAAGCAAGCTCTTGGAACTTGGAAGGTTTAAAATGGGGTCAAACATAGCAGACCTACTCATTTTGTTGATCGATGGTGGGAAGGTTTAAAATTGCAATTTACATATCCAACTCAAATGTTCCTAGGGCCAAATTAGCATTTTGTCTTGCATCTAAAGCTTACTCATTACATGCTAGGTATGTTGAGCGGCTCTTTGTACAGGGCACTAGAAAGCCAATAGATATACTGGCAACGCTGAACAAAATGGCATGTTTTGCACCTGATGAAGAAATTCAACTATGCCAGGTTCACTCCTCTTTCATGTTTGTTTCTTATATTCGAATTTAATTCTCATGTGGATCCTTTAGGGTTGTTGCTTTCATATTCTCCCTTCCCATCCAGGAAATGAGCTTTAAACCACATGTTATATGTAAACACATTGACATGAGGCAAACTTTTTGGAGTAACCAGGTATCTATGTGTGTTCGAGCCTCTTTTTCGAACTTTTTAAGTTTTTTTTCTAAAAAAATTTTGGATCAAGTGCTGGCCTTATCTAACTGAAAGCATGTTTTTGGTTTGTATAAGTTTATAGCTTAAGGATGGGGACATCATATGTCAGAAGCCTATCAAGGGCACAAATACCGAAACATGCCGCCATTCCCAATGTTCAGTCTTTTCTAGAGTGTGTTCACAATCGCCAGGTATTGCATCAACCATGATGTTTAGTAAGACTTGTGTTTGGTATTTTATTTGTTTCTCTAGGTGTTTGTGCCTCTCAGATTAAGTTAAACATAATAACCTAAATAGTTTCGTTAACTAATGTCATATGGTGCATACTGCACAGGTCGTGTGCTTTTGCTCATTAGACAAACCCATGGAGACTGTGTTTCCCTGGAATTGTGAGTCCTGCGATGTTTTGGTCTTCCAAATTTACTCCACGTGGTTTACTTGACCTTCTTGCATTGCAGGTCAAAACATGACAATTACAATGATATTGCTGAAAGAGTTGCTCGCTAACTAAACTTCGATGATCCAGACGATCAGGCTAACATCTCACAACTGCTACTCCCAACAGCCTAAACAGCAGTCAATCAGGTTTCTTAGAGTGGATCATCTCATAGACATGCTGACACACTACAATGAGGTTTTATTCTTTAGAATTAGCATCATTCATCTTACTTTTTTATCCTTTCTATAAGCTTGGTTGTTTCCTATTAAGACATCAGTACATGCACTTACATTTTAGCTAAGTACTTAATTAATTATGATGTATATTGTTACAGACTTCAAAATTTTTTTATTATGAAGTATTGGACATGCCTTTGCCAGAATCACATGCTACTAATGATGAAGTAAGTGTTAAGTTACATCCGTTGCTTTTTCTGTTGTGTTCCAACTTTTCTCTTATATGCTGACATTTTCTTTTAATTAATTGTTAGCCAAAGCAAAGCAATTCAATGACCTTAAGACGAAGGAAACAGTAGCAACTTGTTACAGATTGTATCTAAAAGCCCACCAAATTTTATAGAAGAAAGTCAAGAAGTGGTGGAATGGTATTTGGACTAAAAAACCACATCCGAACACACCCTCCATTATGTATAAATAGCCTTTGGAGTGTCGGATTTAATGTATTCTTGCATCAACTTCACTTATACTAAATGTGATGCTCTGCAAAGGCTTGGATATAAAAGAAGAAAAAGAAAACACCCTTTATAACAAAGTAAATAAAAACCAATATTAAACGAGACAAGCATTAACAATGCATATAATGAGGAGCAGACATACATACCCCTGGCTCATGTATGACAACAAAGGCTGTGTTAGCGGTTCCGTCCGAAAGTGTTTCCAATGTTGGTTTTGCGGGTGGTTATCTGTTCTCTATGGTCTTTCCCCAACGCAATGCAGACCCTCAATGGCCGTCCTAATAAAGCCTGCGACATAAACAAACATGTGGGTAACAAAATAATACAATTTGATTTCAAAATGCAGGTAATTTCTAACTGAGTATAATTACGTAACCTTCCCATCCATGGCGTCTTTAGCTGAAGTGGCTTCATCTTCTGTTGAGAAATTCACAAAACCGAAACCTCTGGACCTACCACTGTCTTTATCATACATGATCCTTACTGCATACAATATGACACCCAAGTTACATTTGTAAAATTGAAAACGATAGACAAATGATCATTCAAGGAAAGATGCCTGATGGTGCTTCTAATGCATTGGTTAAGAAACAAACATTGGGACGGGCGGGCGGGGGCTGATTTTGGACAATATTGTGCAACAGAAAACTAGACGCTGATCAACGAAAAATGTAACAAGGAACATTGAACTGGGAATGGCATCAAAATCTAAGAAGAGTGATCTAAGCCAGGGTCTACGCCTAAGAAACACTCAAACACCAGCCTCTCAAACAACTCTGATGGTTGATTACATTTGCTACATTCTCGGTCAAGTCAATAGGGGTTTTAATTGATCAAGTTTATTATTAAAACATCAAGTTTTGTTGTGGTGATCGAGTGGCATATATGTGGCTCCTTACTTGGTTCAATATCCGTATGCAAGGCATGTAGTATTTACTATTTACACATCATGGCCGTCCAACTAGTTCGTTTTATAAAACTCGCGTTTTCTTTCAACGAAAAATTTTCATTTTTTTTTTTTTTTTGTCACTCAAGCCTTGAAAAAGTTAGGTACACGCAACACTGCAGAGGGAATTAACCACCTGTGGGGGCAGTTAGCTCAAGCGAAAAGGTCGGAAATCACAGTTAACAGTCAATTATTTAACACAGCGTATTCTGGTTGAAGCATTTTATCGAACAGTTGGCTAACAAAACTCTAACATCTAAACAAAGCTTCAACTAGTTATTATATTTGAAGTAAGTAAGATATAAATTACCTTCAGATACCTGACCAAATGAAGAAAAAGCTTCTTTTAATGATTTTTCATCCACTGACCATGACAAACCTACAAACCCCATATTCAAAATAAGTGTTTAAAAATATAATGATAAATAATATAGCAATTAATGAGTGTGCGTGATCACCCCCACCTGCTACGAAGAGTTTATTATTGTTGGAAGAAGCTGAAGTGAAAGAACGTAAGTGTGACGTCATTACTTTTTTACCAAATTGCATCATGCTGTCAACAATTTTAAATCAAGGTGATGTTTGTATATTTCAGAGCAATTTTATATGCTTTTCAAATATGGACTTTTTTTTTTTTTTTTTTTTTTTTTTTTTAACTTGAAAATTTTCATATGTTAAGTAATTGACTCTCGAAAATACTAAATTAGATAATCAAACTTTAATCTTTGTTCAATGTTAGGTAGTATTGAGTATTTTTGCAACCGGTGACCTACTAAACCGGTTACTATTGTACCACGTTATTTTTTATTATATTTTTTAAATTAAATTAATTAAATTCTCTCAACTTCAACCTCCCTTTCTGCCAATTCGTGTCCATGGGTTGTACTTTTACTACTATGTTTTTACCCCATTTTCCCGCATCTCTTGAAAGCATGATCAAAGACATAGCAATCTCAAAATGTCCACTTGTAAACTATAAAGCATACGAGTATATCACATAATTTCATTCGGTAATTAGATCCCAAGTCATACAATTCTTTATTGCAAATTAAAAATAAACATACGACAAACAAATTCTTCAAAAATTTTGACTGATAAACATACAACAAACAAATTCTTATGTATACAAAGTTACAAACTTAAGAAGAAAGACAAGTGATCAACATGCTTCCCTTTTGGACATAAAAGCATATAATTTCTTTCAATTCAAAACTAATTATAGGCCTTTACCATCCTTCTATGCACTACATTTTGTAAGTTAAAAGACGGTTCAAGGGATGCAACCTTCAATCTTCCCTCAGAATTTGAATCTTGACTTATTATCTTAGATCTACATGGTTTTAATTTCCCTTTAGTTGACCACTTCATAAAAAAATTCAGATTCTCAGGGTTCTCATTTTCTATGTTATTGCATTGACCTTCAAGTCCCCACCTTAAAGACGAAAGCACTAGTCCATAACGAACAAATTCTTCAAAAACTTTGACTGATAAAGACTTTGTAAAATGCAAACAGCTTCTACAATGATGTTTTTCAAACTCATATACAACAATAAACAGAAACGCGGATAATGTTAAACCCTCTAAATTGGGCGTTTTTTAGTTGGTGGATGGATTTCGAAATTGAAAGTGGGTATTGTGTGTTTGGTTATGGAGATGAATGATCTGTGGTTTAATTGGGTTTTGATTGGGTTGTTGAGGGTTAATTTTGAGGGTTTGTGGTGTTGACAATTTAGGGTTTATGGATAAAGAGGGGAAGAAAGAGGGACAAGTATTTTATATGACGTCACATGTGGTCAATAAACTTAGCCGGTAATATTACCTAACTTTGCAGGTCGCACAAAGTTTGGTTGCCTAACTTAGTATTTTCGAGAGTCAATTACCTAACATAGGAAATTTTTCAAAGTTCATTACCTATATGCGTAAATAACCCTTTTTTGGGGGTGTTCGGCTAAGCTTATTTAGTGGGCTTATGAGCTTATTAGCTTATATAAGCTCATAAGCTCAAATTAAGTGTTTGGCTAAGCTTATTTGAAGGGGCTTATGAGCTTATTTATGGGAGTTTTGATAAGCCAAGAAAATGAGACTTTTTTATGAGGTATTTGGCTTATTTAACTCACCCTCATCATATAACTCTTCATAACTACCCTGAATCTTAGCCCCGTTCCAGTTGCAGTTAGGGATGACAAAAGCACCCGAAACTGACAGGTAAAACCGAAACCCGAACCGGTTAGGTCGGGTTCTGGGGCGGGTTGGCAGGTTTGAATGCGGGTTTAGGTATTGATATAATTTTTAAGCCGGGTACGGGTTCTGGTAATACCCGCCCGATTACCCTTACCCGCATCCGTTTACCCGAATCTATATCCGCTTTATTGATATTATAATTAACTAGAATATATATACATTATATATAATTTCTTCCATTATATTTTTTTATATACGTATCTCCATTAAATAACATATTTTATTTTGTACATGAATTATTCAAAAGCGTTAAATCGTTTGATACGATATTCATTTTCTTAACTTAAAAAAATGAATATATTAGGGTGTTTTTCTTTGTTTTTTCGGTAGATTTTAGTGTGACTTAATATTAATACCGTCATTTTTTCCATATAATATTCAATTAGGAATAACCGAAACCTGCGAAAAAACCCGAAAAACCGATGGATAATATTAATCGGGTATCCAGCGGGTAATGAGGTGGATACGGGTTTGGATATTATAAACGGGTACGGGTACACTAAAACCCGCCCCAAACTTGACCCGTTGCCATCCCTAGTTGCAGTCATAGTCACGAAAGCATAACCATGGGCTAAGAAAATACTTACTTGGACTAAGATGCTTTTGCAAATTCACTAAAATACGCCATTTGGTGTTTAATATGTTGAGTAACTGTTACGAGGTTTGTGCCTCAAGCCAAAACTTATTTTACGTGTCACGTCATATCATTTTAACAAAACATCATTTTTCACTCACACATCAAGACATTCTTCATAAACTCCCTCTCTCATGGCTCAAGGCAAAATACTCTTTTTGAACCTATCATATTCATACCCAACTTAAACACAAAAACCTAATTAAAATATAAGAAAACAAAAACCGTCTGTTGGCTCAAGCCAAATAATTGGCTAATGGTTTGGCGTTGGGGTACATGGTATTATGGCTTGGGTACACATCGGATGGTGAGGATGATCAAGCTACCATACCCAACCATCTTATATTAATAAATACAAAACTATAAATAAGTTTACAGTAAATAAGAAAAGAAAATTAAATGCATACAAATAGGGTAGAAAACTAGAAATCGCTAACATGCTCTTATAAACAAAAAA
Source organism: Artemisia argyi (assembly GCA_030686995.1). NCBI lineage: Eukaryota > Viridiplantae > Streptophyta > Magnoliopsida > Asterales > Asteraceae > Artemisia > Artemisia argyi. The sequence continues at coordinate 229,401,884 of CM060709.1, read as the reverse complement.
TTTGTGATAAACGGTCGAGGCTCGTGTTTAACACGATTTCCTTAAAACACGTACGTTTGTCATTTGTATCCTAAGTCAACGAGACTTATGCTTAGAAAATACTTTGACTCATCACTTAACAAGTCTAACCGCATATCTTATCAGTTACGGAGTTACCACCGCTAAGTCAACGTTATTGACTTTTATTTATTTATTTATAAATCCGAACACTCCCTCCCTCGGTAGGATGTGATTATCTCACAATCAAATTTACTCCTATTTACTCCAAAATTTGTCACATTTTCTTCTAACAAAAAATGCATAAAACATAATAAACAATATACGCTGTGAAATTCATAATTTTTAGGCAAGATTCCAAAATCACATCCATAGTTGTTAGGGAAAATATCACTTTAAAGATACTCGACTTAAGTCAATTTTTTATTTGATATTTTAAATTAAGGTATTGAAGTTGGAAAACAGGAACCTTGTGCAAAATTAACTATGTTTACTTTTTAACAAAGCTTACAAACATAAATTTAGCTAAAATACGAGTATATTTTTTCGTTAAATTATCCTAAGTTTTTAAACTTCTTAGAATCCTTATTATATCTGTACCAAATCTTTGATGCAGGATATAAGTGAAATGTCATCTAATAGTAATCAAGTTTTATCATTGTTTTATTAAAGTCACTCATACTTTTATAAAATCACTCAAGTTTCAAAAGTATTTCACTAAAATCACTCAAACTTTTTTTTCAACTGCAAAAACCACTTAATTTTTAATATCATCCGACTTTAGTGACTTTTATAAGGAAATTGATATAAAGTTATATTTTAGAGTTTTCTTTAAAGTGTTTAGACATGCATCAATCACTTGTACATTGAATAATAACCGGTCCTCCTGAATTTAGGGGGTGCTTGGTTGGGGGTAATGGGGGGTGGGGAATGGGAAAGGTAATGATTAAACATGCCTGGTTATGACTAGGGAATGCAATCATTGTTCACTATTGGGTAATAAGGCATTACCCAGTAAATTAGGAGGTATGGTAATGATTACCCACCAGCAGCAGCAACAGCCACCACCAACAGCAACCACCACCAGCAGCACCCACCACCAGCCACCACTACCACCAGCCACAACCATCACCACCACCACCAGCCACCACTACTACCAGCAGCCACCACCACCACCAGCCACCACCACCACCAGTAGCAACCACCACCACTAGCCACCACCATCAACCACCAGCCACCACCACTAGCCACCACCACCACTACCACCACCAGCCACCACCATCACCACCAGCAACCCCCATCACCAGCAGCCACCCCCACCACCACCACCACAACCACCACCACTAGCAACCATCACCACTACCACCAGCAGCCACCACCACCACCAGCAGTAGCAACCATCACCACTACCACCAACTACCAACCACCACCCGCCGCCACCACCACCACCTTGGAGGTTAATGTGTTTTTCTTAAACCAAGCACCATCAAAGATAATGATAATCTCCATTCCATTCCTTTGCATACCCTTTGCATTCCCTTTACCTTTCCCTTTCCCATTCCCCATTTTGAACCAAGCGCACCCTTAACTTCTCTCAACTAATTTTATATACTACAAAATAATAACAAAATTAAAAACTTTCGGATTCTTTAATTAAATAATTGTTCAAAATTTTCACAATCTTAGAAAAATATTGAAACTTGAATGATTGTAGTGAAAATAAAGTTCGAGTAACTTTAGAGAGACAATAATAAAACTTGAATGGGTTTTTAACCAAAACAAAGTTTGAGTGACTTTAGTGTAACAATGACGAAATTTGATTACTATTAGATTTTAGGAGTTGAGATCCATGAAGAACTCATACATGTCATAGAACCTATCAACCAATCATAGCCACTCATTTATATTTTTCACTTTTTTTTTTCAAAACAACATATCTTGCAAACGGTAAATCTTCAAGCTACAAAAAAAATACCATCGCGACGAGAATTAAATGATCTTTCTATAGATATGCATTGTTATATACTTTCGACGATTTTTTTTTTTAATTTCCGCCCAGAAAGAATCATATATGATGCGTAAAAATCATATATGATTCGTAAAAAATCATATATGATTCGACTCTTATGAATCATATATGATTCTTACGAATCACATATGATTTTTACGAATCATATATGATTTTTCTGGGCGAAAAAAAAGTTCGTCGAAAGTATATAACAATGCATGTCTATAGAAAAATAATTTAATTCTCGTCGCGATGGTATTTTTTTTTTGTTGTAGTTTGACGATTTACGGTTTGCGAAATATTTAAATTTTAAAAAAATGGTGGAAGTTTATTTTTTTATTTTGATAAAAAAAAATGAATGGCTAAAATTGCTTAATGAGTTCTATGGTAAAAGTTAGATCTATAAAGAACTTTTGACTAGATTTTAGATGACATTTTCCCGAGGATATATACCATAAATTTACATAATCTTTTCTATTATTATATTCAATTTAATCTATATAAACCCTGCCAATTAAGACGCCTTATAATTTTCTCAAACTCAACTCACGTTTCTTCTTCTGCTCTACATTTATCGTGGATTCCCTAATAAATTTCTGTCGTTGAGGCTCAATGACTCCTCACAGAATTGAAGTAAGAATCACAACTCATCCTTATAAACACACTTTTTTACACACATGCACATGGAACACACACTTTGTTCATTGAGTGATTTGAACTTATGGTTTTTTTAGCGTTAATATACTAGTATGTGTTTATGTTTAGTTAGGTTATGAACTTGTCATAGTTAAATTGAGTTTGAACTTATATTTTATGTAAGTTAATTAACTTTAATATCATGTTTAGCTAGAAAGTGAACAAAAACGCAAAGTATAGTTGTATTACAGTAATATTTAGGGTTTTGAATTATAAATAATCACACAAAAATAAAAATAAAAATAAATTGTTATTAATCTTACAGGTAGAGCATGAAGAGATGTTAGTTCTTGATTCTGACTTCGCTCCAATGGAAGAGCCTCAACCTATGGAAGGTACTGCTAATTTTATGTCGCATACTGTTTTTCGACCTTTAAGTAACTTGCATCATGCTTAATAATCGGGTTATTGCAGCTGAACCAGTGGAAGCTGGCAATGCTGTTGATGCGCCAACTGTAGATGATCCACCGTCTGTGCGGTTTACATGGACTATAGACAATTCATCTAGTTTGAGAAGTAATGCGTTGTATTCTAATGTTTTCGTTTCTGGAGGTTATAAATGGTATGGTGGCTTAGCGTTGATGTTTGCTTGTTAATGGTTTTGGTGCTTTGTTTATAGAACTGTTTAAACAGTGTGTTTTGTATTGGCAGGCAACTGATCATATTTCCGAGAGGATGTCATTTGTCACTGTTTGTTGCTGTTGTGGATTGGTGGGAATTACCATCTGATTGGACTATATGTGCTAAATTCAGCTTAGCCGTGGTTAATCAAAACTATAATAAGTTTTCAGTTAGAAAAGGTAAATATTTTAGAAATTACAGCTTACCGTTTTAATGTTTCTTAGCTTGACTGTTAACTGGAGTAAACTTATATGCATACATTTAGCTATATTAGTCAAAGATAAACATAGCCCGCATAATATGTTAAAACCTCTTGCATACTGACATTGAAGGTTGACCACCTTGAGCTACATTTGATTGCTCTCTCTAGCTTGAGAAGGGTTAATCCTAATATATATTATCTGTTATCAAACTTCGTTTTTGTTCATCCAAGTTACTAGACTTTGAAAACCTACTATCAAAAGCACTAAAGTTTTTTTGACCGGCTATAACAGGTTTAATATAGTGAAAAAGACCAATTTTCTCTTCTGCGTCTAAAGTATCTTACACCATCGATTTATTCATGGCAACAGACAAACTTAGGAAATCTTACTAAAGCTACTGTGCTGATATAAATTTGTATATCGATAGCAGATTAGGGGATGGTATGGTATCTTTTTATATTTTCAAAGTTAACTGTGTTTGGTACTTTGGTGCTAGAATATATACGTGACTAGGATCGAAACAGAATTATGTATTTATAAACTTGAGAAAGACTGACTAATTACCTCTAGTTTTAACCGCATTTAATTGATAACTAACTTACCCAATATGAGACTTGGGTCAAGATCACAGGTTAAAAATCACAGAATCAAGAACACACAAAAGTCTGGAATACGCTCTCCAATTAACAAAGAAAATAAGCTCAAAACTTTGATGTTCACACCTTGCCACAGGCTCAGCAGGTTATGATTATATAGGGATTGATACATGCTCACCAATCCTTATCAAATTACAATTCTAATTCCATAAGATAATCCTTATCCTGACTAGAACTAAGGAATCCTAATTAGAGTACAACTGTGCTACAGTAACCGACCCATTGCTGCTGGTCTGTTACCCATCGCTGCTGCCCATGAGCTCGGGTCAGACAAATAGACCAACATTGGGTTCTTTAGATTTGTGCGAGAAGAGGTTGCCACTTAATCAGCTATGAAGATCATATACATTAATTAATTTAAAAATCGAGGGTAACAAGTTTTATGCTCACTGTCATACAAATGTAATTTCTTTTGTAAATAGCTCTAAGTAATGAGTTTCATATTTATTAAGGGCTGAAAAATGGACTATTTATATTGATATATCGCCCCTTGCATAATAGTCAATTTGGGTTATCATCTTCTCATGATTTTCAGATGTTCCCATTTTTCCTGCTTTATTTGGTTGTGATAATTGAGCATCTATTTATCCTGCAGAAGCGCAACACGAGTTTAATTCACAGGAGCATGATCGGGGCTTCGATATGTTTATCTCTATAAAGGAGTTATATGGCCCAGATGGAGGCTATCTTGTGAATGATACGTGTATCATTGAAGCTGATATTGCAGTCAGGAAGGTTGTCAATTACTTCTTATATAATTCAAAGAAAGAAACTGGTTATGTTGGCCTCGAAAATCAAGGTGCTACTTGCTATTTGACCTCGTTGCTGCAAACATTATACAATATACCTTATTTCAGAAAGGTTGGTGATCTTAATTACTACTACGTCGTCAATGCTTATACATAACATTTGAATGAAAACACTTATATTTTACGTTTTAATCAGGCTGTGTATCATATGCCAACTACTGAAGCATTGACTATTCCTCTGGCTTTACAAAGTATATTTTATAAGCTTCAGCACGGTGACACTAGTGTTTCCACAAAAGAGTTAACAACGTCTTTTGGCTGGGGTGCACAAGAGTCTTTTATACAACACGATGTTCAAGAACTCAATCGAACTTTGTGTGAGAAGCTAGAAGAAAAAATGAAGGTATAAAGTTATTTTACTTCAAAACTTGAATGTTGTTACTTCTCAATATTTCCTACTTATGCATTCTTTTTTACAAACGTGCACAGGGAACTGTTGTGGATGGTACAATTCAACAATTATTTGAAGGGCACCATATGAACTATATTGAATGCATAGATGTTGACTACATATCAACAAGAAATGAGTCATATTATGGTAGAATTCTCACTTAAGAAAAACAGTTTTTATATAAATCTTCATTTTCTTACTAGTCTTTTATTATGCCAGATCTTCAGCTTGATGTCAAAGGTTGCCGAGATGTTTATGCCTCTTTTGACAAGTATGTGGAAGTAGAAAGACTCGAAGGTGACAACAAATATCATGCTGAACAACATGGGTTGCAGGTATCATCATTTGATGTTTATTGATTTATTGATCCCTATTTGACTATGCGTTTAGATGTCACAGGCTTAGCTGTGCCATATTCCATTATGGCATATTAATTTTTTTTATTATTAGTACTAAAAGAACCTGATCATACACCCCAGTTGCCTATTATTCGTGTCCAAAGGATTTCCCCCCCTATATAACTTATATTATTATATAATATATAAACCTCTCGGCATGAACACAGACATACTTGATAACAATATAAGATCAAAAAAGAAGATGAACAGAATTATATTATATATACCAAACTCGAAAACATCATTATTATTTGCATAAATTAATAAACTACCTGATAATTTAATAGTCACTTATGCCCGGGACCTATTTAAATATCACAAAATACACTAGTCATGATAGTATGAAATGGTACTGACTAGAAGGTGCATTAACTTGGCATATTCAAATTTAAATTTGTATCTAGATGACATTTTGTGGAATTTCGTTTTCGGTATACTATTTTCTTGGTTTTTATGGGTGCTCCTGTGGACATGGCCTTTACAGGATGCAGAGAAGGGCGTCCTATTCACTGACTTCCCCCCTGTTCTTCAACTCCATTTGAAACGTTTTGAATATGATTATATGCAAAATGCGATGGTGAAGGTCAGTCACTCATAGTAACAGGTTTTCTTATCAAGATTTTCCTGCCTAATTTGTGTCAGTATGTAGCATATTAATTTTATAGGCTTTTGTAATAATGCTCTTTTGATTATGATGCTTTTCCTATCAATAGTTGGATACACCATCACCTACTGATCATATATATTATGTTTAAGATGTTTAGATGCAACTATTTAGACTTAAATTTGAGTTAAAGAGGATTTCTTTTAAATGTTGAACTAGTTTTATTATGTCCCCAAATATCACAACGGAGATCATTCTAGCAGAGGCTAATTGCTGAATCAGTCATATCATTTGGGATTTTCTAATGTAAATCTAATGGGCCTTACAGATTAATGACCGCTATGAATTCCCCTTACAACTTGATCTTGATAGAGAGGATGGGAAGTATTTATCACCCCAGGCAGACAGAAGTGTTCGCAACCTTTACACTCTTCACAGGTACTATTTTGTAGACTATTATTTGATGAACTCAATTTTTATACTACTGTTGAATTATCCACTACCGTCGTTTGTAATCTGCAATTTCATATGTTGATGGCTGATACTTGATAGAAACACAAATTTCCATATGGCATTATTCTTCCCTCATATTTATGTTCAACATTTTCTGAATACTAGTTTATGATGATTCCTGGTTATATGCAGTGTATTGGTCCACAGAGGCGGGGTACGTGGTGGACATTATTATGCTTATATCCGGCCAACTCTTTCTGATCAATGGTGAACTCAATTATTGCTTTACCACTTTCTAGTTTAGTTGTGTTGTGCATCAAAATCCTGGCTTGTTGCCATTTTCATATGTGACATTACTGAGGCTGATTTAACTGTAGGCTAAAATTTGATGACGAACGTATTACGAAAGAAGACATGAAGAGTGCAATGGATGAACAGTATGGGGGCGAGGATGAGGTGATTTGAAAGATAAATTATCATGATTTATATCTAATTTGCTATATTGTTGATATGAACTTTTTTCTGATTCCCTTTATCTACTCTTGTATGACAGTTGCCACAAGAAAATTCTTTGTTCAATAAGTTTAAAAGCTATTCAAATGCATATATGCTTGTGTATATACGTGAAAGTGACAAAGAGAATATGATGTGTAATGTGGACGAGAAGGATATAGCAGAGCATCTAAGAGTAACATCTAATTTTGCTATGGTTTCTTTTTCCCTTCACACTCAACAAACTATATTGAACTTGCTTTATAATCATTCAGATAAGGCTGAAGAAAGAACAAGAAGAAATGGAGCGGAAAAAGAAGGAGATAGAAGAAGCACGTTTATATAGAACTATAAAGGTGAAGAGTAACTTCGCACTTCCTAAATTAATGTATTGATTGTCAGAATCATTTTTGACTTATTATGTAATTAACTTACTTGATTAGGTTGCTCGAGACGAGGACTTTAAAGAACAAATAGGAAAAGATATATTTTTTGATCTTGTGGACATTGACAAAGTTCGTAGCTTTCGCATCCAAGTACAAACATCTTTATTAGCTTTTAAAGTAAGATTTCCATCTGCTCTTCAGTTTTTCTTTACTTTCAGATTAGTTCCTTAATTTTGTTCATAATATAGTTTTAGCTTTCAGATTGCTAGAATCGTCAACAGTTTCTGCTGAGTCTTCCTTGCATTGCAATGTGCATGTCTTTTCCTGTTTACTTATTGTTAATGTTAAACTAGCTTGTGTGGTTTAAAAGAGAGAACATTAAATCCAGTGATGATGCTTTAGAAACTTAGTTGGCAAGTTATTAGTTTGTCCTGCATGAATACTTGCAACATTTTTTCCTGTTTCACTGAAATTGAGGTACATAAATTTTGATCCATATACACAGTAGAAGTCTGGGTGCCGTGGCTGATATGCTGAGTCTATTCTCTGCAACAGCCATTTCATCTTACTGAATAGAGAAAATTAGCTCATTTTTAGCGAACCTCAGATTGAAGTAATGGAATCATTTATTTAGTTGTTAGGGACATTAGTCATGATTTTCTCTTCTAGCATTGCATTGTCACAATTCCTATCAGGTCAAATGCCAGCCTTGGTTTGACAACCAAGAAATAGTAATAATTGTCTTTAATGGCTGGATTTTGGTTAAACATGTTGCTTGCATTATTGTCATTTTGCTTTTGACCACTTTGATAACCACGGTCACTAAAACTAAAAGATATAACAAAGCCACTAGTCCGGACTATATATATCTTTAACCGCTGACATGGAGATAGCTAGGTGCCTATAAATTTCTTTCACTACTTACATGATTGTTCAGAATATAGTTAATCTTGATATTATAAGGTTTGAAATACCAAACATCTAACTTTAGGCTAAAAACAGACATTCTAAACAATCAAAATCGTTACTCTAATCCCACAGGAATTGCAATGTCAAATTCCTACAAAATGTTTGGGCTACATGGCTAATATAAACTAATGGAACTATGTATACACACATTTAATTTTCTTTCCAAGTATTCCAAGTGCCACCTTCTCACTAGAACCTAGCTACCACCAACTATCTGAACTGCAACTATGTACGTACTATAAAGCATACAAAGTGGACAATATCCTTTTATGAACATGTTTTGTTCTCATATATGATGATGATGATGATGTTAAGATTCTATACTTAAGTGTTCAAGAGAATTGCACTTCATATGGCCTTTGAAAGGATGGAGCTTAGATCAAGCATCTTACAGTTTTTGGTACCATCGCATCCTATATCTTTGTACTTACTCTTTTGAAATTTATTTACAGGAAGATGTAGCTAAAGAATTTGGTATACCAGTGCACTGCCAACGTTTCTGGCTATGGTCAAAGCGCCGAAATCACACTTACCGGCCAACTCGTCCGTTGACACCTCACGAAGAAGCTCAATCTGTATGTACTCTTTAACTGGCCATACTACTGGTATCTCCTTTGGAATCTGTCTATATGTAGAATGGTATTGATGGATACTGACATGCCATGCTCATTGTGTTTTAGATTGGAAATTTGATACACTTATCAAACAATGAGCTTGAGTTGTTTCTGGAGGTGGTAGAATTTGGACAGGTATACCGCGGTTATGACTTATTATATTCATGAATTGTTTGCTAATCATATTTGATTCAACACCTCGTTATGTTGTACTATACGCCGTTTCTCTTGCAAGCATGACTGTCTTCCTTGTCAATGTAGGACATACTCCCAATTTCTCCACCTGAGAAGACTAACGGGGAGATTCTACTTTTCTTTAAACTTTATGATCCTTTGATGGAGGAACTTCGGTATCAATCTTCTTCTTTCTTATCATTACAGTGGAAATGCACGTCTATTTGTACT
>CM060709.1:228569751-228791682 GCA_030686995.1 Artemisia argyi | reverse complement strand
GAAATCACTGGAGCTCAGGTATAAAGGACTGATGGATATGCCTAAAGCTCTTGGAATTCTCTCTCTACTTCCTGCTCCATCTACTCAAGATGCTCCACCAAAGGTCTCTAAAAGGAAGAGGAAGCAAATTGAATCTGAATCTGAGATCAAGGTCCCTGGACTGGACTGTTGCAGATCTCTTCCTGGAGGAATCACCTTCATGAACAATGTGGTGTTTGAAGTTCCTGAGAGAGGTATGTGCTTCACTGATGAGTATGGAAACCCTGCTTTCCAAAGATGGCCAGACATTGACAAGGCAGGGATTAAGGCGATGCTTATGTACCTAATGCTGGCTTCTCCCATTAGGTGTGCTTAAAATGTAAGGTTCTGCCAGGACCTTAAAGCTAAGATTGAGGAGCACCCTGAGAGACACCTTCTGAGATCCCAAGAAGACAAAGCTTGAAGCTCTTGGTTATCAACTGAACATCTGAATCCGCATCAACTATCTTTTTTTGTGTTTTTGTAATTTTTCATAGGATTTGTAATATTTATTAATGAACAATGATGTTTCTTTTAAGTTACAAGTGTCCTAAGTTAATTACATCAACACTTAGTGAAGAGAAGAAGACCCTTGACTACTCACACTGAATCAATACACACTTAGGCTATTTGTATATCCAAATAGTGGGAGACTGTTGAGTCACTAAATTCCCCAAGCTTCCCTAAACTTGAATTTGAACATAAAATAATCTAAGTGTCTATTATCCGTATATACAAACAAGTTACTAAGTGAACAGTACCTCAGTAAGTCATCTTCAGGATGCTTTGAGCGAGTCTATGTTGAAAGGTTCAGCATTCAGTGAGGCAGAACTCAGTGAGTGGAATCTAAGCCAAGAAGAAGATGATGGGTTCAGTGAGTTATTGTCCCCCAGGACTCCTCAACAACAATTACATACTGAAGACTGAAGACTGAAGTATGGGCGGTACAAGGCGGCAAAAGTTTGAACGTATCAACAGGTGACCTCATCTACCTGAAGTCAAACTTTCCCTGAAAGGCATCATGTCAGGATGGTGTCATTACTGTGCACTGGAAAGGCACATTATCTTTTACCCAAAATATTCTATTGTAACAGAGACAAAATACGTAAGTATTTTGTCTCTACTAGTTAGGTCATCCTTTTGTATTTATCAGTAAAGTTTTAAATTACTTGTGTATAAATAGGTAGCATAAGTGAGGAGTAAAAGTCGACAAGTTTGTGCATTTAATGCGAAGCATTGATGAGTATGTAAATACTCATCATTTTTGTCTTATCTAAACTGCAAAAACATTCAAAAACACTCAGAAATGCATCAAAATACAGAAAATATCCCACGATTGTGTTTTATATGTTTCAGATGCAAAATGATTGAAAACAGATGAAAAACGAACAAAGTTTGCATAATTGGCAGTTTTAGTCCCTCAACTTTCAAAACTTGTCATAATTAGTCACTGAGCATTTATTTTAGAAGAAAAGTCACCAAAGGTCCTTTTGAAATCACAAGTTGTCATAATTAGTCCTTTGGTGAAAATTTTCAAAAGTTTACAAGTTTGATCCCTATACTTTCAAAATTAGCAGAAATGGCCCCTGAGCAATTATTTTGGATGGAAAAATCAACAATGGTCCTTGGAATTCAAAAGTTGTCACAAATGGTCCTTGGGTTAAAAGTTTGAAGAATTTACAAGTTTGGTCCTTGAAGTTTCAAAATTGGTAAAATTAGTCCCTATGAGTTCAAGATTGGAAAATTACAAAAGTGGTCCCTGGATAATTAGAACATGATAAACTCAACCCTTGTGATGACTTTGGGATATTTAAAACTCAGGCCCCTAAGTTTCAGAAAATTACATTAATGGTCCTTGTACATATAAGCAACACCAAATGGACCATGTGGTAATTCCAAAATCCAAAACCAAACACAAACACATCCATCACCAGGCCTGATCCACTACTCCAAAGCCCAACACCCCAAGGCCCAATCTCACACCCCCTTGTAATATTGCCCCGGTCAAACCTTTTCGTTGACCAAACCTCTTCCCTCCCAACTTGCCCCTGCCAAACCACTGGTATTTCACCTCCACCATCACCACTTGCTCTACAACACCACCTCCCTTATCCCTTCAAATTACACTTACCAAGGGCATTAAATGCCAACCCCCTAGGCATCCATCAGACTCCCAGTTGTAAAAAGTTTTCCCGACAAATTTTTTTTTCAAGGGTCAAGATTAAAAGAAGCCAATCCAATGGCTCCAATTTGATGGGAAAGAAAGTGAAACGCTACCTGGTCCTTATAAATCAAGAAAAAGAGAGAAAGAAGTAGTTAATTAGTGTAGCTTAGTTTAGTTAATGTCGTTCTTAGCATAATTCAGTTTCTAGTTGTAATTTTAACTTCAAAACAGTTGTAATCTGTTCTATTAGTATTAAATGAACTTTCTTTAAGCATAAATTCCAGTATTGTTAATTAAATTCATAATTAGCATATTTAATTGAAATTGATAATTTCAATTGAGTCTTGTTAATTGTTGTTTAAACTGTTTTATTAAGTTTATGTTAGCTCAGTTTCAATTTTTTAAAAGGTTATTAAGCCTAAAAACCAGTTTAGCTCTGAAATCCATAAAATCTCAAAAATACTAAAAAATTAGAAAAAATAATAAAAATTGGTGCAATTGGAAGATAAATCTTGGAGCATTTGGTGATACTGGATTGTACATGGTTTAGAAGCTCTTGGGAGCAATTAGGATGTGTGTTTGAGCCTATGTACCTCTGTTCATGTTGAGGTTGTTTAAGTAAGTTTCCTGTTCCAACTTATACTTTGCATTTGAGTTTCTCATAGTATAATTCTGAGTTGATTAGTCATTTACTGTTTCATTTGTGTTAATTAATCACTTTGTAGATTTATATTAGTAGATTGCAATATAGTTTAATTGTATGCTGTTAATTTGATTATAATGTATTATTACTAGTTGATTCTGCATATCTGTGTTTCTGAGGTTCTTAGTTCATTTTAACTATTCACTTAGCTTTAAATATAGTTAGGTAATATAAATTGGTCATAAGATTGGTAGATTTAAGCTTGAAGCTCATAGTTGTAGTGTAAACTGTAACAATAAGTGGTGTTTGGTTCAGTTTATCACTCTATGTCCTTGTGTATTTCATTGGTTGCAAAGTGCTGAGACATGTTACTTAGGTTCATATTAGGTTATATAAGTCATAAAATATAGTCCTTCTTTAGTTAGAAAGTCAAAAATGTCTTTTAATGTTACCAAATTAGTTCATTGTTAGGAATTTTAAACCACAATCTCATCTAATCCATTCATAATTAGTTAGGATATCATAATTTAGTTTCATTTCAACTGAAGACACCTTATTCAGCAAGTAGTGATCAAGCAAATCTCACAAAGGTCAAAATTTCAATTATCTTCAAAAAGTCAAATTTACCCTTAGGCAGAAAAACCAAAAATTGCATGAATTTTCCTGATTTTTGTGTGTAGAATTAGACCTTGAGCGTTTTACATGTTATAGTTTCCCACCTTAGCTTTTGAATCCCCACAAGTGCTTATTTTTAAGAATTTTCGTATTGGCTTATTTTAACCCTCAAAGTGACTCGTTTAGGCTGTTTGGGATTATTTGGTACAGTGGAGTTCAAGGTGTTCAAGCTTGTTTCTGTTCTTGTTCTTGTTTGAAACATGTTTCATTAGGCTCAATCAGGTCTTAGAAATCATAAAACTCAGTACCCTTTTGGTAAAAAGTCAAAAATAACTTTCAACTTCTAGTTTTTTATTAACTGTTAAATTTTTAGCTTGCATTGTCACTCATTTAGTTGCATAATCGCTTTATATAGCTTAATACATTTCCATATCAGCTTAAAAAATCTTATATAATCATTTGTGAGAGATCAAAGTTCATGAAAGTCAAAGTGGAATCAAAAGTTAAAAAGTCAAAATGGTATAGTTTAGTAAAAAGTCACTTTTGGCAAGAATTTTCATGATTTTTGTGTATCAAATTAGGCTTTGAAATTTCTTGAGGTTGAAATATACCAGCTTAACTACAAGAATCCACCTTTGGCTTATTTTTATGATTTTTTTTTTGTGGCTTATTCAACTGCTTAATTAGGGCTGCAGGGTGAGAACTTCCCCTGCACCACAGTTTTCACCCAACTTCCAAGGAACCTCTAGTACTTAATTGTGGGACCCCTTAGATTTTTGAAAAGCCAATAAACTCAGCTTTTAAGACCAAGTCTTAGTTTGGGATTCCAATCATCCCAGTGGGCCCTACAAGGGCTGCATATTGTCCCATTTTAGCCTATTTGGTCTGTTGTGAGCATAAGTGCTTATTTGATATCTTTGGCTTATTCCTTTGTGCTTATTGTTCCATTCTTGCTAATTTGTGTGCTTCTCTGTAGAATATAGCTTATTTACCCCTGTGTAGCTTATTGGTAGCTTTTCTCATTCCTAAAATCCAAAAAATCCATCTGTTAAGTTCATAAGTGTCCAAATTGCTTATTTTTAAGTATTATAAAAAGTGTTTTCAAAAAATTTAGTTGTTTTTAGTGTATAATTAGTTCTCAAAAAGAAAACTCAAAAAATCATCACTTTTTAAAATAGTGATACCTTCTATTTAAGAAGTTTTAGCTATTTAGCTTATTTTTCAACTTTTTCATTAAGCACTTAGTACTTTTTATATTTTCCCTAGGTTTCTGCATTATTATAGTATTTGTATGAAAAAGTTCAAAATTTTATCTTTTAATTTAGTATTTATAATAATTAATATTAGTTAAATTAGTTTTAATTAAAAAACCAAAAATAATATCCTCTACTGTTTAATTTTAATTAATAGTACTCTTTTATATTTTTTTCTAGGTTTTATTAATTATAAAGTATTTTTAGAAATTAGTTTCATAATTGTTACTGTTCATTTTCTATTTATCTTAATTAAATTAATTTAAATAGTTTTTAATTAATAACTAAGTTAGTAATTAGTAAAATAGTTTAAAATTAATTTTTATAAACTTTTTATACCTGTGATGGTTAATTAGTTTTATAAATTTTCTCATAATTTTATAAGTCATTTTGCTATTTTTAGTAATTTAAATTAGTTTAATTATTATAATTAGTAATTAATTAATATTAAATCCACAAAAAGACAAAAAAAAAATATTTTTAGTTTCCAAATTTATTTTAAGTCATTTTAGAGTTTTAAAAATTAATTTTGCAATTTTCTAGTTTAATTTTGTATTATTAAGCTTTTTATTATAAGTTAAATAGTTTAAATTAAATAATTAAATAGTTTTTATTTAAATAATTAATATTAGATAATAAAATAATAAAAAAAAATAATTTTCTTTTTAATTAAATTTTATTTTAATATTAAGTTTATAAAAGTTTCATTTTCACCCCCTGTAGTTGTAATTTGTGCAAATCTCACCTTTTCTTATGTGTCTAAACGTTTTGATTATTAATTTGTTTACGTTTTATTATATCTGTGTTTCTGTAATTGTTAATATTGTTTTATTATCTTAATACCAAGCAATCAGTAGTGTAATCAAATCCAAATCTTTATTGGTTACTGTCCTCAGTGCCACTAATTCCCACAAACGTTTCAAAACACCATTTCATTCTCGTCAGGACATAACGACCCGGGGAAACTCTATACTATCCACGGAGATTGGATCCAGGCAGTCTGACTTAGTTGACCACATATGTGGTTGACTTAAGTTGACCGTTTAGGAGCAATCAATTTTTGGCGCCGCTGCCGGGGAGGTTGTTGTGTGTTTCAAAAACGTTTTAGGCTTAGTTCCTTGTACAAATTTTGCCACTTTTGTAAAAAGTTTTTGTAAAATCTTAATCACATAAAAAAGTTCATTAACACTTTTCCTAAAGTGTTAAAAACACCAAAAAAAAATCAAAAACAACAAAACAAATCGTGAAGTTAAATTACTTCAGTTTCTTTAAGATTACAACCTACACAGGTGGAATACGGAAGTTCTGACATTAAATTGCGAACTGAAGAGAGATTCATTCTTCTCTCCCGCCACCCTGCGAGTAATTTTAAAGAAAACGATTTCGGTTAACGAATCGATAACAAAAATATTTTCAAAAGTTTTTTACACACACACCCAAAAACCAAAAAACATTCGCCTTTTTCTTGTGAATAATAATTACATAAAATATTACCACCGTAAACCAAGGCTGAATACCTACCGACTGGGGGTATGAACATTAATAAGTTCCCAAACTAAAGATTAAAACCTTTGTATCCTTATGATTGGTGTACCTTTTCTAAAGAAGCCATTTACATTGTGATTATTGGTTTAAGTTCTCTGTTGCTTTGCCTCGATCTTGTTTTAATTGGTTTTGACTTTAGTGCATGTGCACCCGTTTTATCATAAACTATTTTTCTCGTCATAAAAATCCAAAAAGAATCTTCGATATCCTCTTAAATGTTTAATTCTGATCTATTCACCCTCTCACTGTTTAATTCTACACAATGATCTATTCCTTACCATATAATCCCCATGATCCTCGAACCATGGAGGATTTCTATCGTCCAACACTTATCGGTAGAGGAGGACCGATAACTCCAACATCAGTTCCAGGAACCAATTTCAAATTGAAAAATCATATGGTTCGACTGATCCGGCAAAATTGCCAATTTCACGTATTTCGAGATGAGGATGCAAACGAGCACCTAAACAAGTTCATATCTATCACTCAATCCATGAAACAAAAAGGAGTTTCTCAAGATAGCATTCGTTTGAATCTATTTCCATTCTCTTTATCCCATAATGCTGAATCTTAGTTTTATGCTCTTAAAACCCACTCAATTCATACTTGGGAAGAGATGTTCCTCAAGTTTCTATCAAAATACTTTCCACATTCTAAAACGGTGCAGCTTAGGAAAGACATTCTGAATTTCCGACAATTGCACATGGAAACCGTATTTGAAGCTTGGGAAAGATTCAAATCTTTGTTATGGAAATGTCCTAATCACCAGATTTTGCTTCTTGATCAAATCATAACCTTTTATCATGGTATAACTTCGATTGATCGAGACAAAATCATGTTGGCTGCCGGTGGCAATCTCATGCGGAAAACACCACAAGAAGCTTATGATTTAATCGAGAATATGGCACATCATCACTATCAGTGGGATACTGAAATTCATTATCCATCTACCACTTATTTGAGTGCTCATCATTCTGATTACATTTCTGCACAAATTGCACAAATTGAGGTCCTTGGCAATCACTAAAGTTATATAAACCAATATTGCCAACAAGGACTAGGTCATCCTAACACTAGTTACTTTTCATACTCCGATGAGAGTGACGAGGATGAACCTTTTGAAGAAGATATCGTTCAATCTACGAGTGGCAATCCCACTCCATCTTCTGAACCAATCATTTCTGACTCTTCCCCTTCTCTCAAACCGATTGAGGAAAGTAATATCACCATGGAAGAGCTCGAGGTTTTCTTCAAGGATGATACAATCTCATCAAAGAATGAAGAGTGTAGTCTGGGGGGAGACATCCCTTTACTTGAAAAGATGATATCTGATGAACCATCTCTTTCTCTTCCCCCAATGGATGTTTATGATAAGCCGTTAGATCCTCCGGAGCCCGAGCTCACGGATTCTTTACCCGATTTTGAAAAATATACTTTTGATACGACAGAGGAGTGTGATTCACCTCCTACTGACAATTCAAATGATCATGATGAGATGTTCTCCGATTCTGATGACAATGATTATTCTTTATCTTGTAGAGACATCGATTATGTGGAGGAGTTACCTTCTAAGCTCGTCAGTCCAAAAGAGGATGTTAATCACCCTGTTCCTGAAGTAGTCAAAACAACTTTCACCAATCCTCTGTTTGATTTTGAATCTGAATACAGTTTAATTTCTAATAATCTAATCTTTGATATTCAAAACGAGGAAAGTAATGAGTCTGTAACAGAACAAGGGATCACAGATTTATATCTTGTGAATAACTCTCTTCACGAGGAGTTCTCCGGTGAACTCACTCACGTCATATCTTCTCCGGAGTATGATCATTTCTACTTTGATCTAGACAAAGATGCTTTGTGTGACCTGGAGGGAGGCATTCTCAATCATAAGAATTTGCTTAATGTCAAAATGAGCCTAAAATATGAGACTCGTCATATGGAAATTATGAAGTCTCCTTCTGAAGATGATGATCTTGTCATGATTGTTATCATGACCTTCTTTCTGTTTCTCACATTTGATGTGACTTCTTTTCTCCGTCACTCCTTCGGGAGTGAGGATACCATCTTTGACCCCGGCATCACCACTTATAGTTTCTACTATCTTAAGCCGGGTTTATCTCATCGGTGTGGAACTTTCACGTGCTTCAAATGTTTGTCCAAACATCTTGAATGAAAGTCCAATGGAGATTGTCTCTTCCACATGATTGCTTCCCCAAGAACAAATAAATTCGGGGTCGAGTCAAGCTAGCGACTCGGTAAACAAAAATAGTAGCATGCATATGAGTTTTCACCCTAAGTGTAGGGGAGTTGCCCCTGCTGTTGTTACCATGTAAAAAAAAACCTAAAAATAAAATAAAAATAAAAATTGTATGTATATATATAAATAAAGTTAAAAATGGTGTTTCCACATTTAGCTTGTAATATTGCCTTTTTACGTTCAAAGAGTCGGCATAATAGCAGGGACTTTGAATATTGAGGACAATATTCAATTCTAAGTGTCGGGGGAAATTCTAGCGAATTTGATCATATTTTACCTTTTAGTACCCCCGTTTTTGGCCAAAATTGAAAAAAAAATCGCTTTATTTCAAATTTTTTATGGTTATCAGTCCACCATGTCTAACCCACATAAGGAGTGGCTAATCCAGGAGCAAACGGATCTTGGTAAAGATATCTCAAATCCGTTTATGGCTGACAATTTGCCCAAAATTGTATGGTATTTAACTCATCATATCTTAAATAGTAAAGAGTTGGCTAGCCCGCAAGGTTATGGCTTGTGGTAAAGGCAGTGGAAAACCATAATTGGTAATCAACTCACCAAGATGATAATAACTGCATCAAGATTGGCTAGTCCAGAAGCAAACGGCTTCTGGTAAAGACAAGTCAAATCCGTTAACAGCAATCATATGGTTATCAGTGTACCATAGTTCTTACTTGAACTGAAACATTTGGCTACACCAGAAGTAATGGCTTTTGGTAAAGAGACTTCAAATCCATTAAATTTTCATAAAAGATTGCTAGGGACTAGCAATATTTTAGTGTGGGGGATTGATGAGTATGTAAATACTCGTCAGTTTTGTCTTATCTGAACTGCAAAAACATTCAAAAACACTCAGAAATGCATCAAAATACAGAAAATATCCCAGGATTGTGTTTTATATGTTTCAGATGCAAAATGATTGAAAACAGATGAAAAACGAACAAAGTTTGCATAATTGGCAGTTTCAGTACCTCAACATTCAAAACTTGTCAAAATTAGTCCCTGAGCATTTATTTTAGAAGAAAAGTCACCAAAGGTCCTTTTGAAATCATAAGTTGTCATAATTAGTCCTTTGGTGAAAATTTTCAAAAGTTTACAAGTTTGATCCATATACTTACAAAATTAGCAGAAATGGCCCCTGAGTAATTGTTTTGGATGGAAAAGTCAACAATGGTCCTTGGGAATTCAAAAGTTGTCACAAATGGTCCTCGGGCTAAAAGATTGAAGAATTTACAAGTTTGGTCCTTGAAGTTTCAAAATTGGCAGAATTAGTCCCTATGAGTTCAAGCTTGGAAAATTACAAAAGTGGTCCTTGGATAATTAGAACCTGATAAATTCAACCCTTCTGACTACTTTGGGATATTTACAACGAAGGCCCCTAATTTTCAGAAAATTACATTAATGGTCCTTGTACTTACAAGCAACACCAAATGGACCATGTGGTAATTCCAAAATCCAAAACCGAACACAAACACAGCCATCACCAGGCCTAATCCACTACTCAAAAGCCCAACACCACATGGCCCAATCCCACACCCTGTTGTAATATTGCCCCGGTCAAACCCTGCGTTGACCAAACCTCTTCCCTCCCAACTTGCCCCTGCCAAACCACTGGTATTTCACCTCCACCATCACCACTTGCTCTGCAACACCACCTCCCTTATCCCTCCAAATTACACTTACCAAGGGCATTAAATGCCAACTCCAAGGCATCCATCAGACTCCCAGTTGTAAAAAGTTTTCCCGCCAAAAATTTGTTTCAAGGGTCAAGATTAAAAGAAGCTAATCCAATGGCTCCAATTTGATGGGAAAGAAAGTGAAACCCTCCCTGGTCCTTATAAATCAAGAAAAAGAGAGAAAGAAGTAGCTAATTAGTGTAGCTTAGTTTAGTTAATGTCGTTCTTAGTATAATTCAGTTTCTAGTTGTAATTTTAACTTCAAAACAGTTGTAATCTGTTCTATTAGTATTAAATGAACTTTCTTTAAGCATAAATTCCAGTATTGTTAATCAAATTCATAATTAGGATATTTAATTGAATTTGACAATTTCAATTGAGTCTTGTTAATTGTTGTTTAAACTATTTTATCAAATTTATGTTAGCTCACTTTCAAGTTTTTAAAAGTTTATTAAGCCTAAAAACCAGTTTAGCTCTGAAATCCATAAAATCTCAAAAATACTAAAAAATTAGAAAAAATAATAAAAATCAGTGCAATTGGAAGATAAATCTTGGAGCATTTGGTGATACTGGATTGTACATGGTTTAGAAGCTCTTGGGAGCAATTAGGATGTGTGTTTGAGCCTATGTACCTCTGTTCATGTTGAGGTTGTTTAAGTAAGTTTCCTGTTCCAACTTATACTTTGCATTTTAGTTTCTCATAGTATAATTCTGAGTTGATTAGCCATTTTCTGTTTCATTTGTGTTAATTAATCACTTTGTAGATTTATATTAGTAGATTGCAATATAGTTTAATTGTATGATGTTAATTTGATTATAATGTTTTATTACTAGTTGATTCTGCATATCTATGTTTCTGAGGTTCTTAGTTCATTTTAACTATTCACTTAGCTTTAAATATAGTTAGGTAATATAAATTGGTCATTAGATTGGTAGATTTAAGCTTGAAGCTCATAGTTGTAGTGTAAACTGTAACAATAAGGGGTGTTTGGTTCAGCTTATCACTCTATGTCCTTGTGTATTTCATTGGTTGCAAAGTGCTGAGACATGTTACTTAGGTTCATATTAGATTATATAAGTCATAAAATATAGTCCATCTTTAGTTAGAAAGTCAAAAATGTCTTTTAATGTTACCAAATTAGTTCACTGTTAGGAATTTTAAACCACAATCTCATCTAATCTATTCATAAGTAGTTAGGATATCGTAATTTAGCTTCATTTCAACTTAAGACACCTTATACAGCAAGTAGTGATCAAGCAAATCTCACAAAGGTCAAAATTTCAATTATCTTCAAAAAGTCAAATTTACCCTTAGGCAGAAAAACCAAAAATTGCATGAATTTTCCTGACTTTTGTGTGTAGAATTAGACCTTGAGCTTTTTACATGTTATAGTTTCCCACCTTAGCTTTTGAATTCCCACAAGTGCTTATTTTTAAGAATTTTCTTGTTGGCTTATTTGAACCCTCAAAGTGACCCCTTTAGGCTGTTTGGGACTGTTTGGTACAGTGGAGTTCAAGGTGTTCAAGCTTGTTTCTGTTCTTGTTCTTGTTTGAAACATGTTTCATTAGGCTCAATTAGGTCTTAGAAATCATAAAACTCAGTACCCTTTTGGTAAAAAGTCAAAAATCACTTTCATCTTCTAGTTTTTTATTAACTATTAAATATTTGGCTTGCATTGTCATTCATTTAGTTGCATAATCGCTTTATATAGCTTAATTCAGTTCCATATCAACTTAAAACATCTTATATAATCATTTGTGAGAGATCAAAGTTCATGAAAGTCAAAGTGGAATCAAAAGTTAAAAAGTCAAAATGGTATAGTTTAGTAAAAAGTCACTTTTTGGAAGAATTTTCATGATTTTTGTGTATCAAATTAGGCTTTGCAATTTCTTGAGGTTTGTTGACATAAATAATGCCTAAAAACATTATTAACATTTTATCAATACCTCTATGTTTTGATAATTACAAAACATAAACTCATTGAACTAAAATTTATGACGTAAACAAGTATTTAGTGAGTAATATTCTCTTTACATCCAAATCACTTAAGGTATGTACAAACAAAGTGTTTATTGCAATCTATGATCAAAGGAAATATTTTTCTAAGTCATTAGAACTTTTATAAAATGTCATAAACATTTTATATCTTTTATAAAACATTTTTGGAATTAAAAGAATATGTTTAAATCACTATAAATATATGATTTCAAATTTCCAACCAAAAATAGAAAATTTTATCCAGAAAAACTTTCCCCACAAGAGGACAAACTACTCCAGCGTTCTGGAGGGGGCGACCCCCTTAATACATAAGGCGGCCCCCTTAATTATTAAGGGGACCGGCCACACTCCAGAACAGTAGTTTGTTCCCCTATAAATACTAGTTCATTTCACAGATTTTTCTCACCTTTTGCACTCCTAAACTTTTTGTTGTAGATCTCCATCTCTATTCTCTTAATCCTTTGATCATACATACATAAATATTTGTTTCAAAGTGATCCAAACATCATCCTCTCAAGTGCAAGAGAAGAATACTTCTATCCTCCTAGACAAGAAGTATTACAACTTGTTGTGACCTCCACATCCAAGTTGTTAGAGCATCATCAATAGTATCTATCTCTTTGTGTAATTAGTTGTGAATATTTGATAGTAGATAGTTTAGTTAAGTTTATAGATAGTGTGATTGGTTAGTAGTTTGTTGTGAAGGAGAAGGGTTAGGAAGTAGATTGTAGTGAAGAAGATTGGTGTGAAGTAGAAAGTTGTGAAGAAGATTGGTGTGAAGTTGATAGGTGTGAAGTAGAAAGTTGTGAAGTAGATTGGTGTGAAGAGGTTGTGTAGAAGTTGTGATTAAGTTGTGACGAAGTTGTGGTGTGTACATTGGTGTGTAAGGTTTTCTCCGCCATAAGGGAGCTTGTTGACATAGTGAAGAAAACTCTCGAGTTAGGTGCTCGGGGAGTGGAGTAGGGCAAGGAAGGTGTCCTTGTAGCCGAACCACTATAAATCTCTTGTCTCACGGTTCGATCTTTCCATCTCTCATTTATTGCTTTACTTACATTATTATTGCTATATCGTACATACTTATTGTTGTTCATATTGTGCAAGACTTGAAATCACATATTATCGAATATAAATTTTTGAAAATAAAGAAAACACTCAAACGATCTTTTGTAACAAATTAAAAAGACGTAAAACTATTCAATCCCCCCCCCCCTTCTAGTTTTCCACAAGGTTGAAATATACCAGCTTAACTACAGGAATCCACCTTTATCTTATTTTTATGATTTTTTTTGTGTGGCTTATTCAACTGCTTAATTAGGGCTGCAGGGTGAGAACTTCCCCTGCACCCTAGTTTTCACCCAACTTCCAAGGCACCTCTAGTGCTTAATTGTGGGACCCAGAGCTTATTTCTTGGCTTTTTGAAAAGCCAATAAGCTCAGCTTTTAAGACCAAGTCTTAGTTTGGGCTTCCAATCATCCTAGTGGGCCCCACAAGGACTACATATTGTCCCATTTTGGCCTATTTGGTCTGTTGTGAGCATAAGTGCTTATTTCATATCTTTGGTTTATTCCTTTGTGCTTATTGTTCCATTCTTGCTTATTTGTATGCTTCTCAGTAGAATATAGCTTATTTACCCCTGTGTAGCTTATTGGTAGCTTTTCTCATTCAAAAAATCCATTTGTTAAGCTCATAAGTGTCCAAATTGCTTATTTTTAAGTATTATAAAAAGTGTTTCCACAAAAGTTGGTTGTTTTCAGTGTATAATTAGTTCTCAAAAAGAAAAATCAATAAACCATCACTTTTTAAAATAGTGATAGCTTCTATTTAAAAAGTTTTAGCTATTTAGCTTATTTTCCAACTTTTTCATTAAGCACTTAGTACTTTTTATATTTTTCCTAGGTTTCTGCATTATTATAGTATTTGTATAAAAAATTTCATAATTTTTTCTTTTCATTTAGTATTTATAATAATTAATATTAGTTAAATTAGTTTTAATTAAAAAACCAAAAATAAAATCCTCTACTGTTTAATTTTAATCAATTGTACTCTTTTATATTTTTTCTAGGTTTTATTTGGTACAATTGTGAAAAGTATAATAAGAAGGGTGATCACATTTTGGAGCTAATGAAGCGGGTCAAGACATACTTCATCAAAAATCAGAAAGCAGCAGGGTTACACATGGAACTAACACCGGTTATTGCTGGTAAAGGCCTCCATCGTTATCTATCTTATGCCATACACTTCTATCACATTTTATATTAGTGGTTGTAGTGATATTAACATGAACTTATTTATAGTTATCAATATACATAGCTACTGGCTTGACTGTTGCATTATTCCAGTAGGTGTATGTGCTTTTAGCCAACTTATTGTCTGATTTGCAGAGCCTTCTAGCTCGAGGCACAACAATGGACAAAGAGACTACCCATTGTCTCCACTTGTTGATAAATTTACTCAACATCAAAATGTGGCCAGAAGATTTTCTTTGTCTCCATATCTTCATAGTCTTTGGTTACTTTTTAAACTCATAATATCTAATCACTCCCCTATTTTCTGTATCAAAATTAAGTAAATTGTTGAGTTTATTTTGCTTCTCATTTTTAAAACTTTGTGTTTGGTGATCGTGAAGAATATGAAGGGTTGGAACGACACACTATATCAATGGTTGAGCAAAACTCAAAGGAAGAAAGGCAAGACCACGACATGAGTAGGTTCCAACTTTACGTTAATGGTTTAGTTCATTTTTTCTTCTTCCCAACTTTGTTCTAATAATAATGGGAATAATGGTGGCGATTAAGGGTAAGCACAGGTTCAGTGGTTGTAGCGTCGAAGTAAAATGGATAAAAGAAAGAAGAAGTAAGTGGTTGTAGCAAAAAAAAAAAAAAAAAAAAAAAAAAAACGGCAGCATGAGTGTATAAAATAACATGCATCTATTTAATTTATGTAAACTTTTAGTTATTCATGATATTATTGGGTTCAAATTCGACTGGTTATACTTTAATTATTTTCCGATGTGTATATTATATATAGAGGAAACTGCAAAATACAACCCTGTGGTTTACATATTTTGGCATCTTACATCCCTTTCAGAAACTTTTGGCAATATACATCCCCCGTTAGGCAAACATTTGCCACAATACATCCCTCGTTAACAATGAGGACCAACGGTGCAATTTTTTTCTCCGTTATCTCTTAACGAGACTGAAAATATTACACCGTTAGCCTTTGTTAGCCAAACATTTGAACCGTTCTTTTTGAATTTTTTTTTCTATTTTTTGTACGTTTTATCCGTTTTCGGTACGTTTTATCCGTTTTTTGTTAGTTTTTCCTCTTTTTTGTACGTTTTATCGGTTTTTAACGTTTTTTTTTTCGTTTTTTGTACGTTTTATCTATTTTTTATTAGTTGTTTTCCGTTTTTTGTACGTTTTATCAGTTTTTGTGCGTTTTTATCTGTTTTTTGTACGTTTTATCAGTTTTTTAATGTTTTTATCCGTTTTTTGTTAGTTTTTTTCCGATTTTTGTACGTTTTATCAGTTTTTTAACGTTTTTCTCCGTTTTTTGTACGTTTTATCCGTTTTTTGTCAGTTTTTTTTCCCTTTTTTTCCCGTTTTATCAGTTTTTTTTTACGTTTTTATCCATTTTTTGTACGTTTCATCCGTATTGTATCTGTTTTTTTTACGTTTTTATCCATTTTTTATACGTTTCATCCGTATTTTATCAGTTTTTTAACGTTTTTATCCATTTTTTGTCAGTTTATTTTATGGTTTTATTCATTTTTTGAACATTTTATCGGTTTTTTTATGTTTTAATCCGTTTTTTGTACGTTTTATCCATTTTTTGTCAGTTTTGTTTACATTTTGTCTGTTTTTTTTACATTTTTATCCGTATTTTGTACGTTTTATCCATTTTTGTACGTTTTATCAGTTTTATCTGGTTTTTCTACGTTTTATCCTTTTTTGTCAGTTATTTTTAACGTTTTATACGTAAAAAACAAATAAAACTGATAAAAAGTTCAAAATTGGGAAAAAATTGATAAAAAATTGATAAAATGTACAAAAAATTAATTAAACGTAAATTTACAAAAAATGTATGAAACTGATAACATGTAAAAAAATGGGAAAAACTGATAAAAAATTGATATAACGTACAAAAATTGAATTAAACGTAAAAAACCGATAAAACGTACAAAAAAGAGGAAAACTGACAAAAAATTGATAAAATACACAAAAAAATAGATAAAAACGTACAAGAAAGGACAAAATGTAAACAAAACTGACAAAAAATGGATAAAACGTACAAACAACGTATTAAAACATTAAAAACTAATAAAACGTACATAAACGGGATAAAACTGACAAAAAATGGATAAAACGTACAAAAATTAAAAAACAACTGACAAAAAATGGATAAAACGTGCAAAAAAACAGATTAAAACGTTAAAAAACTGATAAAATATATAAAAAAACAGAAAACAACTGAAAAAATGGATAAAACGTACAAAAAATGGCTAAAAACGTTAAAAACTGATAAAACGTTCAAAAAACGGATAAAAACGTTAAATATCTGATAAAACGTACAAAAAACAGGTAAAAACGTTAAAAACTGATAAAACGTACAAAAAACGGAAAAAAACTGACAAAAAACGGATAAAACATACAAAATACGGATAAAACGTACAAAAAACGGAAAAAAAATTCAAAAAGAGGACTAACGGTGCAAATGTTTGGCTAATGAAGGCTAACGGTGTAATATTTTCAGTCTCGTTAAGAGATTACAGAGAAAAAATTTGCACCGTTAGTCCTCATTGTTAACGAGGGATGTATTGTGGCAAACGTTTGCCTAACGGGGGATGTATATTGCCAAAAGTTTTTGACAGGGATGTAAGATGCCAAAATGTGTAAACCACAGGGATGTATTTTGCAGTTTTCTCGTATATATAAGTATCTGCATTTTAAAAGCTTTAAAGAGCTTTGAGCTTTTAGAAACCAAAAGGGAAAAAAACATAATGTGAGCATTAATTGCTAACTCACATCTTAAGCTTACTTTAATGTATCTAGCATAAGTACTTAATAAGGTCTCTTCGTGTTCATTGGTAAGTTACATACTTGTAAGAAATAAATTGCAGCAAACTCTTTATATGCTCTTTGTAATTAAGTACATTCATTGTAATCAAAATGAATGCTTTAAATAGAATGTCCAACTATAAATAATACTTTTATTTCTTTAAGTAGCATCTATTCAAAAGAATTTATAGTCTCTAGATGTGAAAATCTTACACATCTTTTTCTGCTTCTTTTGACATGCAACGAAATACTTCCAATGTAAACCCTCTCCGAGAACTTCGTGAATTTGAGTATTAGCCTACAAATTTGAGAGAAAAAACAATCTACCCAAGGTATAAACCTAAATTACGTGCGTTCAGTCCATTGAAGTCCTTGCGTCGTTCACTGGAAAAATCTTTTTGATAAGTGGTTTTATTGGGCTGATTTTTTATTTGTTTGATTTCTTAAGACTTTCAAAGTTTCGAATCAAGGTTTTACATGTAATGAGTCTCGGGGTATAGTTTTAAAGCCTCCCAAATATGAACATGGCTTAACTCTGTTACTCCATATTTCTTAATAGTTATATGTCTTGAATTGAATTTGTGGCCAAAAAGGTTGAATTTTAGAGTAAATTGTGTCACAATGTCTTAATGAGTTTACATTCTCTTGAATGAGATTTTGTGTAATTTGAAAACACTTCGAGAAAAATAAATAAAATTTTTGGATTCGTAACCTATTTTTATTCCACTCTGTTAATATGCATATTGTTTTATTTGATAATTTCATTAATGGATATCATATTAGCAATACCATCAATGTGATTATAATGTGATAAAAATGCAATTACAAGTTACGCTTCATTTAAACCTTTTGGTACATATTTTTATAAGGCAAATTGCACAAAAAGGTATCCAACTTGCCTTCAATTTCAATTTAAGGTAATCAACTATTTTTTTCTCAATTTAAGGTATAAAAGTTATTTTTAGTTGCAATGTTAGACAATTGACAGGTTACCAGGTCATATCCATACAGTTAGCAGGTTGCCACATTTCCGGGAACATGACTTATTATTTTCTGGCAACTTGCTCAAGTTCTGACAAATAGATTTGCAATTTAAAACTGAAAATGTCATAATAAACCAAAAATTATTTTACATTCTGTCAAATCCAAAAATATCATTAGATGCAAAAATTGACCTTTTTAGAACATCAAACATGATGGTTTAGTAAACTTCCAAATCAATGGCTGGAAGTGATTAGCAATATGGACAAAGAAAGATTAAATCAAAATTGAAATCAACAAACAGTTAGTTTAAATATTGAGTAATAATTTTCTTGATTGGCTTTAAAATTGATCTTTGTGATATGTGTTGGCGTGTTTTTACGGATCGAGAATATGAAATAAAGACATCTTCTTTTTATGAGTTTTGTAGTGACAACAATTGGTGAGTTTGTGGAGGAACAAAGGAAACAAACAAAACACTTTTATATGAATTTTTGAGTTAAATGTTTTGATGTGTAATCGTATAGAACGAAGGATTTGTTTAATTGGTTACGAATACAGTGAAGATGTGTATATTGGAATACAAATTAAAGTAAAACTAAAAATGTAAGTCTTTGGCCGGAAGTTGGTTGAGGAAGATGAAGCATGATGATTGTAACCTGGAACCTTTTGTGTATGTAAAAATTTCCTGACATTGCAATAAAAAATAACTTGGATACCTTAAATTGAGAAAAAAATAGTTGAGTACCTTAAATTGAATTTGAGCGTTCCACATATTTGCAAAATAATGACACTGTTATTTTATTGTGATCCCATGAAATTATATCATATTAACATAGTCTTGATTAAGATACTTAATCGGAATTTTAGGTAATTGCTACCAATTTTAACATTTTGTAAGAAAGGGGGACTCCTTTGTGGTAGCAGATATAGGTTGTCAGTAATTGCTACCAATTTTAGTTTGTGGGGAACCTGTTAGCATTAAAAATATATATTGAAAAGTGATGGTCATTCTCATACGTGTAACTTTGTAATGTGTCGTAGTTTACAATAGAATAGTCAAATGGGCTTATGGTTTGGACTAATCTAATAGGTTATAAGTTATGTATTATGGCTAGTCCATAGTTTATGTAAAAGTCCAAGTCCATCACCAAGCCCATCCTAAGGCCCATAAGGTCTTAAGTCTTATGTATAAAAGACACCACACACCTCATTTGTGTGGTGTGCTTGTGTGTATAAGTGTGTGTGTTTCTTAATAATATTCTCTCTTTTTCATCTCTCTAGTTACACATATACACGATCCATATACTCTCACCAAGTCACCATCTTTCTTCTTATAATCTTCTATATTTGTGAGAAAGTTGTGATATTTAAGGTCCTACAAATGGTATCAATCACCTAACAATGATTTAGGAGGTTGAGAGTGTGTGTGTGTGTCGAGTTTTTTTTTAAGCTTTCTCACGTTTTTTTAGAAAAGTTCTTACTTTTCTTGTTTTTCTTGGTTTTTAACACTTTTTTTATTACAAACTAGTGTTATAAACTTTTTCTAACAAGAAAGTTTCAACCTTTTTGAAAATTTCAAGCTTAAAAATTCGATTTGGTTTTTGTACTTGTTTTCTAGATCTCAAAAAAGTTTCATAAAAATCATCAAGTTTTGAACTTTCTTCAAGTTTTGGTGTTTTTTAGCCTAGAAGTACAAGAATCTTGGATTGCAAACTTCATTTGGGTGAACTTTTTGGTGAATCAATAATCTGACAAATTTTCGAAATCATCACCAACATTTCGAAATCTCACATTGACCAAATTTCGAGAACATAAGAAATCGACTCCGTTCGTGCTCACCGTTGGATACTCGGTCTTTTCTCTCTTGTATAAGAAAGAAAAGTACTTCGACTTTTGGAAAACTTTCGAAATTGTATAATTTCGAAAAGTGGTTTGGTGACTTTGTGTTTTCGAAAACACCATAAGTTTCGAAATCACAATTTATCGCAAACTTGAGTTTCGCAATCTCTCAACTGAGTTTCGCAAACCCTAAGTTTCGAGAACTTCAAGTTTCGCAATTAAGTTTTCGCAATCTTTGAAAGAGAAAATTTTCGAGAACATCTCAAAATTTCGCAATCTTCAGAGTTTCGCAATCTTCAGAAGTTTCGCAATCTTCAGACTTTCGCAATCTTCAGAAGTTTCGAAATCTTCAAAGTTTCGCAATCCAAAAAGTTTCGAAATCACAGAAGTTTCGCAAATCCATAAAGTTTCGAGAATTTTGACAAAAGTGAGGTTTTTGACGACCAAACTTCAAACGGCCATAACTTTTGAACCGTAACTCCGTTTTCGACGAATCAGCTGTCAAAACGACCGTGAGACAGAGGAGAACGACACGCTAAATCGATTTAGGCGAAGTTTCGAGGCCTAAAAACGCTCCGAGAAGAAGTTATTGAGGTTTCAAGGTTTTCAGTCAAAATTTTCACCATAAAAACTTGCATCAACTCACTCTAAACTCTACTCTTATTTCGTTGGAACGATCCAAGAATCAACTTTATCCATATACACTTCATCAATGGCAACGCAAGAAGACATTCATGCAGCCGGTGCCGAAAACCGACCTCCCATGCTGTCAAAGGGTGGATACTCACAGTGGGCTAGTCATATGATGCACTATCTTAAGAGCAAAACAAATGGAAGTCTTCTCATCAAATCCATTGTGGATGGACCCTTCAAGCCATCACAAGTACTAGACCCTGGTGATCCAAATGGTACCCCCCAGTACAACCATACTACAGAGAACAGAATGAGACTGAATACACTGTGGAAGACAGAAAACAGATTGAAGCTGATGATCAGGCATTTCATTACGTCGTTCTTGGTTTACCTGAAACCATTTATGCTACTGTTGACAGTGAAGTAAGTGCTCATGCAGTCTGGGAAAGAGTCAAGAGGTTAATGTATGGGACAGACATCGGGAAACAGGAAATGGAAACACAACTGCTTAAGGAACTTCGCAAGTTTACTTCAATTCCTGGTGAATCCATAGAGACGTACTACCACAGATTCTGTAAGATCATGAATGATTTATCAAGACACAACCTCAGTCAGACAAATATTGCTAACAACACCATTTTTCTGAATGAGTTACAACCAGAATGGGGAAGATATGTCACTATTGTTTATCAGACAAAGAATTTGCATGAAGTTACTTATGATCAAGTGTATGACTTCTTGAAGCAAAATCAAGATGAAGCTAATGAAGTAAGAGCTGAATTACTAGCTAAAAAGCATGATCCTCTAGCATTAATTGCTGATACACCAACACCTATACCAGTGAACACACAACAACAACCATCATCATCTTCCACTCACAACTACATGCAACCATCCTACATTCAACAACCAACACCGGTCTACCAACAACAATTCTACCCACAGCAACAACAACATCTTATTCCACAATAGCAATACCCACAATTTCAAGAACCAGAATTCACTGAAAATGATGAAGCTACTGCAGCATTGACACAAGCGTTTGCTTTTCTGACAAAAGCATTCCAAGGACGTTATTCTACACCAACAAACAACAACCAAAGGATTTCATCGAATACTCGCAACAGGCAGATCGCTCAGCCGAGTTTCAATATGGGCAATGGAGGCCACATGGTTGGAGTTTATGGGAACCAGCAAGGATATGCTACTGGAATTAACATGG
The DNA here is from genome assembly GCA_030686995.1 of Artemisia argyi. Lineage (NCBI taxonomy): Eukaryota > Viridiplantae > Streptophyta > Magnoliopsida > Asterales > Asteraceae > Artemisia > Artemisia argyi. Next base: position 228,769,774 of record CM060709.1, on the reverse strand, counting down.
GTAATCAGAATATGCAAAATGCAGGTCAGTATGCAGGGAATCAGTATAGTCAGTATGCAGGGAATCAGATGGGTCAGTATGTTGGAAATCAGAGGGGTCAGAATGTTGGTAACCAGGCAATGGGTAATCAGAATAGGAATGTGGCAGCTCCAGTTGTTGGGAATTATGGAAATGTGAATCAGGGTAATCCTGTAAAGTGTTTCAACTGCCAAGGAGTAGGTCATATGGCAAGGAACTGTCCTACTAAGCCGAACAAGAAAGATCTAGAGTATTTGCAGAAAGCAGTTCTGTTGGCACAAAAAGAGAAGGCAGGGTTTCAGTTGAATGCAGAGGAACATGATTTTATGGCTCTTATGGATGAAATGGAAGACAGAGAGGATATCGATGCGAACTGCATATTCATGGCGAATCTTCAGGAAGCTAAGTATGACACGGATTCTGACACACTTCCTGTTTATGACACCAGTGCACCATCTGAGGTATCAAATTTCAACACATGTCATAATAATGATATATTTGATATGTCTCCTCATGAGGAACAACATTCTGAGAAGCAAGCACCCACTTATGATACATACCTGGACACGCCAAGTAGTAGCAATACTTCTTCAGCAACTCCAGATGTGAATCATAATGGAGGCTTCGTTTCACAGCATGCTGAGAATGATGAGGAAACACGTACTTTATTTGAATCATTATTAAATAATTGTGGTATTGAAATCGAGAAAGTGAAAAAGGTCAATCGCGATGTTAAGGCCGCGAATGAGAAATTGACCAATGAGCTTGAGAGATACAAGGAAATGCAAAAAGTTTTCAAATTCACAAAGAACGCGAGTCAGAATTTGAAATTGGTTATAAGAAGTTACTTGTTAAAGATAGGGAATGGAAAACCAAGTTTGCTAATCTTGAAATAAGTTCAACAAAAACCATCAACTCTTTAAATCAAGAAATTTCTGAGTTAACAAACCAACTTTCAAAACAAAAAACAGCTTATACTAATCTTGAAAAAGAAAGGGATGAGTTGAAAAAGGACTTCGCAAAGAAAGAAGATAAACTTTTGGAAGAAATCGTAGAGTCAGAACACATGATTGCTCATTTAGAAGAGTTAGTGGTTAAGTCGGGTCAGTCAAGTCAAACAATGAAAATGATTTCAAATCAAACTAATCTGGTTTACCATACGAAACATAAAGTGGCTCTTGGTAACAACAATCCTTGTAATCTCAAGAAAGCTCGGGAAGAACAGAACGTCTTGTATAATGGTAGTGTTTTTTACACCAAACATGATCCTCCCGTCGTTCGGGATTCTGTGCAAACGATAGAACATGTCGAAGAGAGCATTTCTAAAATGAAACAAAAGGATTTGAAACCCATTGATTACAACAAATTGAACAAACTTTCGGGAATTACTTTTGTTCCAGAAAAAGAACCATCTGTGTTTTCCATAAAACGTCCATTCTCAAAAATGTTTTCGAAAAAGGTAGTTGCTTCCAAATCGATTTCAAACATGGAACAGATTTCTTCAAACAACACTTTTAACACAAGTGCTGCAAGAGGATATCTTGATGATCTTAAAACCAGAATTGGGCAACTTAAAACGACTTTAGAATCTAAAACGAGACTTAATGAGATCAACTGGAATTCCACGGTTCATTTACAGCTTAAAAAGATTCTCGAAAATGAATTTGCTCCTCAAATTAATAACATCCATGCTCGAGTAATTCATTTTGAACAAGCATTTTTGAAAGAAACAGCTGACTTCGTCATGGATCACAAAACCCTGATAAAGAAGGCTAATGAATCTTTTGAGCAAATCAATGTTTTGGAAAACCTAAATGATTCTCTCTTCGAAGCTGTTATGACCACCGATATTATGTCCATCATTTTACAAACATATTCTGTTCAAGACGATGAAAGACTGAGAGCTGAGACCTCCGAAATTGTTTCAAAATATGAAAATGCTCTTATAAAGCTTGAAAAAGAAAATGTGTCATATTTTAAACAACTTGATCGAAAAAAGGAAGAATGCAAGTATGACAAATTGTCGTATGAGCGTGCCTTAAAGAACATGAAAGAGCAAAATGATCTTTTGAGGACTCAGCTTGAAAGTCAAAAAGGAAAGGGTGAGGAAACTAAGTTTGCAAAACCGTCGACTTCGGAGAAACCAAATGTTTCAAACACGGTTCAAAAGCCAAAGATGTCAATTTCAAGGTTTGCTCCAAAAGTCGATGAGAAAAAGAATTTGACAAAACCAGTCACTCCAACACCCTCGCCCAAGAAAAGTGAAAATGAAAAGATTGTTGATAAAGGAAAAGCGGTTGTCGAAACACCTAAAGTGTTAGCACCTGGCCTTTTTAGGATTAGTCCCACTAATGCGTCTGCCTCCACTTCTAAGACAAATGAGTGCAAAAAGGATACTTCTAAAAAGTCTAGTGATGCTAAAAAGGACAACAATATAAATCCTAACGCGTGTGCCTTACCTTCTATAGGATTAGAAAGCACCTCTAGGAGCAGCAGACTAAAGCCTAAGAGCAATACAAGGAACAATAGAGTCTCGCCTGTCTCTAAGAGTAGTAGCAAGAATAAAGTTGAAGAAGTAGAAGAACACCCTAGGAATTTATCGCTTTATAATAAGAAACATGATTCATCTGAATGTAATGTCGAAAGTACTGGTTCTAATGCATGTAATGACTCTGTTTGTTTGATATGCAAGAAATGTTTAATTAATGATGTTCATGATGAATGTGTTTCCAAGAATGTGAATGTTACGCCTGAACAGAAGAATGTTCCAAAAAGACCTAGTGCTAGATCCAGATCTATAAAAAGATTAGTTGCACGATTTAGGACTACCACTATTAGTCGAATGCCTAGGAACTATCTTAAGTTTTGTATGTGGATTCCGACGGGTAGAGAGTTCACTCTTAAGGAAGGAAAATTAGAAAAAACTCAAGCTAAACAAGTAGCAACTGTCTATGAGTGTGATTCTGCTTTTACTCCTAACCCCATGGAACCAAATTCAACACGGTTTCCAAATACAAACTCTTCTGTTCTTGGCAGGTTATCGAAATATGTCTTTGGATCGTTGACTCGGGTTGCTCCAAGCACATGACCGGGAACTTAAAGCTGCTGATCAATTTCGTCTGGAAATTCATGGGAACTGTACGCTTTGGAAATGATCATGTAGCAGCTATCCTGGGTTTTGGAGATCTTCAGTTTGGGAATTTTTTGATCACTCGAGTTTACTACGTCGAAGGATTGGGACATAATTTGTTTTCAGTTGGGCAGTTTTGTGATGCAGATTTAGAAGTTGCATTCAGGAGAAACACGGTTTTTATTAGAAATTTGGTTGGAGATGATCTCTTAACTGGTAATCGTGGTACAAACTTGTATGCTATCGACATCAACCAAATGGCTTCTACATCACCAATTTGTCTTATGACAAGGGCAACCGAAACTAAGTCCTGGCTGTGGCATAGACGTTTATCCCATCTCAATTTCGACACAATCAACAAGTTAGCCAAAGACAACATCGTCACCGGACTTCCTAAGTTCAAATACACCAAGGAACACCTATGTCCATCATGCGAACAAGGAAAAAGTAAAAGAGCATCATATAAACCCAAAACCGTACCTAGTTCGGAAGCAAGGTTACATATGTTGCACATGGACTTATGTGGCCCAATGAGAATTGAAAGCATTAATGGGAAGAAGTATATTCTCGTTATTGTTGATGATTATTCAAGATATACTTGGGTAAAGTTTTTGAGATCAAAAGACGAAGCACCAGGCATCATCATCACCTTTCTGAAGCGTATTCAAGTTCTACTTCAAGCACCAGTAAGGATTATAAGAACAGACAATGGCACAGAATTTACAAACCAGGAGTTAAGAACTTACCTCGAAGATGTTGGAATCACACATCAAACATCAGTTGTTAGAACTCCACAGCAGAATGGGGTAGTTGAAAGAAGAAACAGAACTCTTGTGGAAGCTGCTCGCACAATGCTGATATATTCTAGTGCACCACTTTTCTTATGGGCTGATGCTGTTGCCACTGCTTGTTTTACTCAAAACCGATCCCTAGTCCATCCGAGATTCAATAAAACCCCATATGAGCTAGTGAACAACCGTAAACCTGACATCTCTTACCTTCACGTGTTTGGCGCTTTGTGCTATCCGACGAACGACAGAGAAGATCTAGGAAAGTTGAAAGCTAAGGGTGATATTGGAATCTTCATTGGATATTCAGAAAACTCGAGGGCATTCAGGGTGTATAATAGAAGAACGAAAAAGATAATGGAGACGATGAATGTGAAGTTTGACGAGATTTCACAAATGGCTTCTGAGAGATACGCTCTAGAACCCGCGCTTAATCCGATGGCTTCTAATCATAACGGATTAGGACCCGCACCAAACATGCAGACTTCTGGACACATCAGTTCAGGACTCGTGCCTCAAGGAGCTCAGTCAACATACATGGATAAACCTTCAGAACAAGAACTGGAAAATTTCTTCGAGTTAATGTTTGATGAATATTATGGTGGAACTTCGACAAATGCATCTCAACAACATTCCGCTGCACCCGCTCAAAACCATCAACCACCACCACCACCACAGGATGCATCTACCACAATCGAAGCTGAAGCACCAACTACATCAACATCATCTACATCTACTCAAGCAACTCCAGTACTTGAAACTGACATACCAAGAGTTGATGAGCAAAACCAAAACGCAAATTTTCAAGAAGAACCAACAAATAATTCAAACAATGTTACGTTAGAAGAAGAAGAAGAAGTATTTGAAAACCCATTTGCAACAGACTCTGCTGAATCTTCTTCAAGGTTACAAGAACCATCTAACACACATTCGTTACACCCAAGGTACCCTTCTACGTTTCAATGGACAAAAGACCATCCAATAGAACATATTATTGGTGAACCTTCAAAGCCAGTTCAGACAAGGAGACAACTTGCCACCGATCTCGAATTGTGCATCTACGTTTGCTCAATCAGCCTCAAAGAACCAAAGAACATTCGGGAAGCAATGGCAGAAAACCCTTGGATTGAAGCGATGCAAGAGGAATTTCTTCAATACCTGTTACATGACAGTTGGGAACTTGTTGAACGACCACTTGATAAACGAGTTCTTGATCTCAAGTGGTTGTGGAAGAACAAACTAGATGAGGAAATGACTGTAATTCGTAACAAAGCTCGTCTCGTGGCTAAAGGTTATCCACAAGAAGAAGGGATAGATTTCAAAGAATCATTCGCGCCTGTAGCTAGACTTGAAGCAGTCCGGATTTTCTTAGCCTATGCAGCTCACAAAAACATCACAGTCTATCAGATGGACATTAAGACAGCTTTCTTGAATGGAACTCTGAAAGAAGAAGTGTATGTGAGTCAGCCAGAGGGATTCATCGACAAAGATCATCCAGACTACGTCTACAAGCTTAAGAAAGCAATTTATGGTTTAAAACAAGCTCCAAGAGCGTGGTATGACGAACTATCATCTTTCTTGCTCAAAAAAAATTTCACAAAAGGAACGGTTGATGACACCTTGTTTATCAAAAAATTCAAAGATGATATTTTGATCGTTCAAATTTACGTGGACGACATAATTTTTGGATCAACCAATCCTAACCATTCAAAACATTTTGAAAATCTCATGAAAAGCAAATTTGAAATGTCCATGATGGGGGAACTAAAATTCTTTCTTGGTTTACAAATACATCAATCCCCTCGTGGTATTTTTATCAATCAAGCTAAATATACGATAGAGATTTTGAAAAAACATGGAATGGAAAATTGTGATTCTGTTGGTACACCAATGGTCACTTCACCAAAAATAGGTGCTGATTTGTTTGGGAAACCTATCGATCCGAAGAAATATCGGAGCATGATCGGTTCTCTCATGTACCTAACTGCTAGCCGCCCCGATATTCAATTTGCTGTATGTTTATTAGCAAGGTTTCAGGCAAAGCCTACCGAACTTCACCTCAAAGAGGTCAAACGGATCTTTCGGTACCTACGAAGCACCATTAACATGGGACTTTGGTATCCGAAGGATTCGGAGTTTAATCTAACAGCATTTTCAGATGCCGACCATGCAGGAGATCAAGTTACAGCAAAGAGTACATCAAGTGGAGCACAATTTTTGGGTGAAAAGCTAGTAAGCTGGTCTTCAAAGAAACAGGATTGTACTGCGCTATCAACCGCCGAAGCCGAGTATGTGTCTCTATCTGCATGTTGTGCCCAAGTTCTTTGGATGCGGACACAGCTCACAGATTATGGCTTTACTTTTGACAGAATACCTATGTATTGTGACTCAAAAAGTGCCATAGCCATCTCGTGCAATCCCGTACATCACTCTAAGACGAAGCATATCAAAGTCCACTACCATTTCATCAAAGAACACGTGGAAGAGGGTACTGTTGAATTATTTTTCTTTAAGACTGATTATCAGCTCGCCGATCTTTTTACTAAAGCCCTTCCAAAAGAACGGTTTGACTATTTAGTTCGATGAATTGGCATGCGAAGCCTAACTCCTGAGGAGCTAGAACGTCTTCTCGAATCTTCTTGAAAAATGTTTTCAAAATCGCTTCGCTGTAAATATTTTTGGAAAAACAAAATACAAAATTTGAAAAACCAACAAAAACAAAATACAAAAATATAAAATTTTCAAAAATACAAAAACAATATAAAATCAAAAAATCCAAAAATATTCTTCTCACGACATGTCTCTCGTATAAATCAATATCCTGTACGTTTCTAGAAATGTCATTCAACAATGATACGGACATGTACAGATGCTTGAGCGGGAGTTCTTTTTTAATGTTTTTCTAAAACATGTCGTTTCTCAAAATTTTCTTCACAATGGCTTTCGTATACTTCAGTACGAAACCCGAACTTCAATGATGACTTCTGATTATTTTCAAATCAAGGACTTGTACGTTCAATGACGAACTCTTTTTCAAAAAGTTCGAGTCTAAACAAACGAAAAAGATTTCAAGCATAAACTCGTTTTCCAACAAAATTCTTGAGCACTTTTTCAAGATTGTTCAAAAGATTTCTCAAAATCTCTCAAAATGAGTGCTCAAGATAACTCCCTCTAAACCCTTAAATTGATTTTAAATGAGCTATCATTAAGGGGGAGTATATCAAAAACAAAAATGTTCCAAATTCATGCAAAATAGAATTTGTCTTTCTCTCCAAAAGCTTTTTCTTAATCAGTTGATATCAAAAATATCACATTATGCTATTTTTGAGGGGGAGAAGACATGATTAAAATGTGATCGAAGATGTTTAAAGTTTGTGGCTGAATCTCAAAAGAGCTCGACTCAGATATAACCAATGAATTGACGAAGCTTAAAATGTCAGTAATCGAAAAGACTTGTCCTGGACGGGTAATAATTTCAAGCTAGTCTAACTAGTGATGTAAGCGTGTCTCGAATAGGACTTGTCAGAGTAGAGTGTACCATATCGAGAGACTTTCTTTGGACTTGACCAGGACGGGTAATAATTTCAAGCTAGTCTAACTAGTGATGTAAGCGTGTCTCGAATCGGTCATGTTCACTGAAAGTGGATCAATTCAAAAAGTGCAAACTCCTCACGCATGTGCAAATTTCTTAAAAAATTCATGAGCACATGTGAAGGGGGAGTCCTTCAAAAGAAATGCAAAAAACTCTCAAAGTGTCAACAAAATGTGTTTTATATTCATAAACACTTTGAGAGATTTTCACAAAAGGTTTTATGGCATGTGATCAACAATAGGATAGTCATGGAGTTATAAGGTGACTAAGGTTAGGAAAAACCGTCCTATGATCCGCCAGAGCCGGAGGGATCTACCCAAGGACAATTCCATTAGATTAGAATTAGAAGTCCTTAGGTATGATTGAAAAAAAAAGAGAAAATGAGAAAGGAGAAAGAAGGGGTTGAAGAATTAAAAGGAAATGATGCGAAAAAGGGTGAAAAGAAATAGCCCTCCAAATGTTCAACCATAGGGCAGACACCGGGTTCAATTCATATGCTACTGGTTGTTACTAAGGTGACACCGGTATTGAAGATAAAGACGTCATGGACCCAGTGACGCACTGCGCTAAACCTTCTTAACCACTCAAGTTCTCTTAAAAGAGCTTGTTTCATTCTCACGGGGAACCGGTGTAATCTATCGACCTGTCTCTTAGAGATGGTTGATATTGAAGCAGGAGACCTCTCCCTAATCTCCGCATAGGAAACCAAATGTGCACTTATCGAGTCTAGAGCCCCGAGATTCATCAAAAGATCTCATAGGAACACATGATATTACTACACTGGTTGTTCATCATTAAGGACACCAGATGTAAACTTAAGAGTCCTACGCAGATCTTAGCAATCTGCCAGAACATTTATGAGAGGATTCACTTTTGTGATTCTCAATGATTGAATGGAAACTCCTGCCAGGGTCAACATCAAACAGCCCTGACAGCAGGTCACTTCGGTAATTCTTTATGGGTTACGCTTAGTGTTCGAGGTGGTTTCAAACGGTCTACAGTCGTGGAGTGATCCCCAGCGACTCACCCAGTCATTGAGCTACTAAGTAGGTCTCGTAAGCTCTCTCGAGAGTATCTGACATGGGAACGGCCTTGGTAAGGGTTAGAAGGAGTCTTCACACTATGCTGTTGACGATCTCTAATTCTTATCTGTAAGTACCGGTTGATTTATTGCTAATTGTTTACCTACAGGTACACATCATCTCCGTGGCGACAGATTCCACATGCTTATACATACATCTGGAAGTTAAAGAAATCTCCCTCAAAGATCTATACAACACAAAGTTCAGAGAAAGATTCTACGCCAAAAAGAAGAATCTACAAAGTATAAAGACTAAAGATCAAAGTGAAAGAAAGGGAACTACGTGCATATGAATATCACAAAGACTGAAGATGTATGAGCATGTTGGAATGGCAAACAACCACCACAGACGCAGAAGTGACGAAAGGCAGATAACTCCACATCACAAAGGCAGACAACGAATGATGAAAAGTCAGTCATCAAAGATCACAAAGCATGAAGGAACAAAAACTAAAGACTATTCTACTACGACACACAATGGACAACAACAAAGAACAAAGAAGATCAAGTCACGTGGAGCATCATTCGAATGACCACCCCTTAGGGGGAGATTGTTAGCATTAAAAATATATATTGAAAAGTGATGGTCATTCTCATACGTGTAACTTTATAATGTGTCGTAGTTTACAATAGAATAGTCAAATGGGCTTATGGTTTGGACTAATCTAATAGGTTATAAGTTATGTATTATGGCTAGTCTATAGTTTATGTAAAAGTCCAAGTCCATCACCAAGCCCATCCTAAGGCCCATAAGGTCTTAAGTCTTATGTATAAAAGACACCACACACCTCATTTGTGTGGTGTGCTTGTGTGTGTAAGTGTGTGTGTTTCTTAATAATATTCTCTCTTTTTCATCTCTCTAGTTACACATATACACGATCCATATACTCTCACCAAGTCACCATCTTTCTTCTTATAATCTTCTATATTTGTGATAAAGTTGTGATATTTAAGGTCCTACAGAACCCGTTCCAGGTAGGTTGCGGGAATTTGAGAAATCGGTGTGCCTATTCGTTTGAGGTGAGGGAAAACCAAAAATTTCTTTTTGAGAAAGTACTTATTCATTCATTCAGTATATTTATTTAACTAATTTTACTTAATTATACTTAACTAATGTATTTATATCATAAACCATTATACCCCAATAAGAATCCAATTTTATTTACAGGCTGTCTAAATCAACCGGTGCCACTTGAAGATATTACCACAGTGGTACATCAATTTGGGTGTAAGAGACAAAAGGAAAATACCTAAGTTGTGTTTAGCATAAACTATGTTTTTGAAATACCATGTTCTATGTTACAATGATGAAAGCTAGTTATGTGTTTCATACCTTTTTCGTGAAACAATTTTATTTATAACAGCTTACTTAAACAAACTTCGTTTATTTAGTCGAGTACCGTTGATCAAAACTAAGCATATAATCACTAAATAGGCATAACCCTTGCAAAACCGATGATTCTTTATGATGACCAAAGCCCGTGCATCGCACTGGCCATGCTGCCTCGTATATATTAAATATATGAGTTACAAATATTAATCAATGCTACATGGTGAAGTTTTCATGACTGTTAAACATCAAGATCAAGCAGAGGCGGACCCTGAACACTAAATCATTAGGTGCACAAAATTTCTTTTATGAGTATAAAAAAAAATAAAATGAACTAAAATGCACGATTTTATTAAAACTAGTAAATAAATTAAGAACATACCTCCTAATTAGGTCCCCTGCGATCTTTCATACCAAAAAAACACTTACGTACAATGTCTAAGGGTGAGCATCGGTCGAAGACCGGACCGGACCGGCCAAGCCGAGACCGAAATAGCCAAAAAAACCTAGACCGAGGACCGGACCGAATGTGGTCAGTCCGGTCCAGTCCAAGAAGGCAAAATGGTTGGTTGTACCCCGGACCGGACCGAGACCGAAATAAGAAAAAATCCCAGACCAAGACTAGACCGCTGGTCCTTCGGTTTGATCGGTCCAGTCGATTTGCTCAGCCCTACGTACAACCTCATTAGTAACATTTAAATGTTCTTTTTTCTCTATAGCACTAATTAACGCGCCATTAAAATATACTTCACCAATCCTATTATACTTCACCAATCCTATTACTCATATTTGTCTTCACAAGCTTTAGTTTAGAAAAAGTATCTTTCAACTGTAGCGGTTGTAACGGGCAAAATAAAAGCAAACTTCAACAAGCGATAAACCAAAGGATGACATGTGTGTTTATTCTTTTCTACCATAAAACAAGCAACTTTGGAAATACTCATACTCTGATAATAAACAACAAATTCAATAGGAAGACTTAATCTCTCCATATAAGTAAAATCATGTGGACACATCTCAATAAATTTAACCAAGTTCGATACGTTGAAAACGGAAAATCAATTGTGGAGACTAATGGCCCCATTTTTTTTAGTAATTTGGTTCTTAACTCACTAAACGTTCACTAAACTCTTGAACTATATTGAAAATATCAACAACAAAATGACGTTGGTTGGTAATTTTATTCCTTCAGCTTTTTGAATTACATTCAACCATATCCACCATCTGAATACCATGTAATTCACAAAACAATATTACATTCTTGAAGAGTAAAGAAAAGCCCAAGTGGCATGCTTTAATGCCCTTATTATTCCTTTCAACAATGAAACAACTTTCAAAATAGTTTGATCTTTATTCTGAAATGTCGGGACAATAAATTAGTGGTCCACAAGATATGCAAGAACATGAACCTCATTGTCTATCTCCAGCTTGTACAAAAGTAACCTATTGGTTTTTCCTTTTCCCTGTTTCAATTTTACCTCTAGCAACTTCATTTTCTAATCTTTCTTTGTGACTTTCTCGCATTATATCTTTCCATTTACACGAACCACAAGCCACATTTGTAACAACATATAAAATATCAAAAAAGTTATTGACACCATCGTGGTTTTTTGCAACAGCCACAACTACTAACTGAAACAATGTATATAATATGCCGACTCATTTTATTTTAGAATCAATATATGCTTTCAAGCCATGCATATTACTTGCTCCATCATAACCTTGTCCAGTTAACTATTTAAACGGTTTAAAATTAAAACGTATTAGAAATAATAACTTAATAAACAATTGTAAGGTATCAAAGGGATGACCTGATAAGTTTTGCATGTTACCTGTTCCAAGCTTAATCCATGTTCGCTAAATAAAAAATCAATCCTAACTCTAATTGGCACTGAATTCGAAAGTGTACTAGTTGTAGATTTAGGTTGTGATCCTTGTTGCATATCAATAGACACATTTCGTTCTAAAGATTCTCTAAAAATATTATCATTGTCTGATGAAGGTTTTCTTTTCAAATAACCTCCAATCTTAGTCTAGAATCAAGAAATTACAGTTCGTTATTGACTAAAAAATAACAATGATCAAAGTCGCAAACTCTTATACGCAATGGAACTCGGAAAATTAAAATATGTTAAAACCCTAAAAAAAAGAAGAAAGGCTTTGAAAGAAACAATAATTAAAATCTAGTTCAACAATTTTATTAGTTCTTCTCATTTTCTTTAAGGATTTTTTTTAATTTGATATATATATATATATATATATATATATATATATATATATATATATATATATATATATATATATATATATATATATATATATATTATTACTACTTTTTTTTAGCTTCAATACTCCATAAGTCAATATAAGTGAGTGAAAAACGATTGAGTTTCTTGACTTATTATTAAATAAATGTAGTAATGGACTTTGTTTATCTAACTAATCTTTTTGATCTAAATATTTATTGGGCTTTGACGGTAAATTACACTATGGGAATATTGGGTTTTGACTTTTGATAGTAAACAAATTAAACCATTTATTTTTTTATTTATTTTTTATTATTATTATTTTTTTTGACATATTAGCGGATTAAGTAATATCGGTGATGTATAGTGTCAAATAATTATACTTGCGAAATCGTGATTTTGGCTCGACCTTTAATACAAAGATTTATTTATTTATTATTTTTGTAAGACAATGCGTGTATTTATAAAATGAATATAATGTGTATTTTTGAAATGTTGTCAAATTTAAATTGATCAAACTTAATGTGTATTAAGCAAAATTTAAAATTTCAAGATTTCAAGAATGGCTATTTACTATTGATAAGTAATATAAATTTATGTGACACAAAATTTTTGGACCTCATTCGATTTGGAAAAACCAGGAATTTACGAAAATTTATACTACGCGACAAAAATCTATCAGCTTCCCGTGGATCTCCAAGAACTCCTCTAGGTCCGCCCTGGGATCAAGTAATCCATATGGTGGATTCAACCCGCAAGATTTAACATATATAATTGTACTTACATGTTTCGACTCGATGAGATTTTAAAACAACCCCTAAGTATTAAACAAGCCTAAACTGTAAAACCTCGCAAAAATTTGTATAATTAACTTCGGTTAATTAAATAAATAATCTCTGTCATTATTGTAATCACCATTTTTACGGGGAAATTTAAAATTTTCTTAGTATATTAAAATGGTCACGATTACGATATTGCAAAATTCGTCAAACGACAAAACAAGTTCTCAACACAATTAACAAAATATTAACAATTCACTAATACTAATTAATATTTCTTAATCACTAAATTAACAAACCGGACCCTTAATACTCGGCCCAACATCCATTCACTATTCATTCAGCCCACACGTTAGGCCCAAAAACCAAATCTTAATATTTCTTATTTATGCGACTTAGTAAACATGCCACGAAACGCCTCGTTCATTTCTAATTTCTACACACGACATACGTATTTTATTGTCTCATTTCATTAACCTCCTAGCCAACTATTAGTGTGTCAAATCTCACGTTCATACGTTGAGTTTTGATACATTTTTACGAGGCAAATCGTTTAGCCATCAACTAAACCAAACGTTTCATATTTAATTCAATTCTTAACCGTTTTAATCCCCGTTTGATCCTATGAGTTCCTAATAATATTTCTAACATGTTTTCATGTATAAATGTTAAGTATGATCAACTAAGAACCATTGAATCACAAATGAGTATTTCGTTTGTAATAGAAATTGGATGTCGACATGCTAAAACTCACAAGGACGATTCTATAATATTTCTAAGCCTATCCAACCCATTTTATATTCAAAACTACCCTCCTAGGACTCCTATTTCCTGACTTCGCATAGTAGTTATTGTCCCTTACAATTATATGAGCCATACAAACACAAATCTTCACATATATATATTACCCGATCGTTCCTCCTTTTCTCCTTCATCACAAATCGTTTTTCTACTCTTTCATCATTCTAAGATACTTAAGAAACATCAAGAGAACCGAACAAGATCATTTGGAAGCAAGAAGATTGTAATCTTTGATTATACGATCCATAATTTTCAAGTTTCTATTCGAACGTGTACCATACTACTCTTTCAATCCGTTTCTCTTGACTCTCTACCACCCTAGAGGTGTAGTAAGTCGTTTCCAATCTTTCTCAACTCATACTACTTGTTTTTATCATTCCATGCATCATACTTTATAAATTCGAACGTGTATCAACTTAGTAATATTATTTTCATACGTATAAACATATAAAAAGTGTACGTGACTAGACTCTATCTTGGAAGGTCTAGGAGTCACGTAGTATGCTTAAAATACGTTTAAAGTTAATAAACATGCATCATATCAACTTGTTTTGAAAACTACTTACACGTATAAACTTAACATATACTTAGAAAATCTTACTAAGTTATTTTCTATAAATATAAACAAGCAAAACACCTTACCAAAGCATCGTGTAACTTTTTATTTCACGTAACAAGCGTACCATATTTTTCTACGTACTAATAGACCACCTAGAAAACTACCAACTTCATTAAGGTAACATATAAAAATACTCACGTCTCGACCTATAAATTTGGCCAATTTGAATCGGCGTTCACCAAGTTTTCAAAACCAAAACTTAGTTAATAAAAAATTATTTTGTCGAGTGGGCTTATCCAAGGCCCAACAAGAAATCATGAACCGTAAGCCCACTGGGCCCATATGAAATATTTTTAGAATCACAAAAGTGGCCCAAGTTCAAGCCCAAAACATTTTACAAGCCCTCGCCTCTAAATTTTTAAATGGGCTTTTGTATAGTCTCGTTAAGGCCCATAAGCTAGAAAAAAATAAGCTTTTTATCAAATAAACAGTTGAAATAAGCTTTAATAAACTTAAATAAGCTACGGAAATTTTTCTATAATTTTTCCCACTTTTTATTACACGTTTGGACTAAAAATGTAACGCGACGACACTTAGGAGGACTAAAACTGTCAAGGACTGAAAAGTAGGGACTGAAACTATAAAGACAGAAAATATAGGATAAAACTTGATATTATTTAATATTCCAAGCTTAGAATGTTATTTTGGATAAGTAGCGGACTATAATTGTAAATTAGATACGAAAAGGACTAACGGTGTAACGCTAACACCGTTAGTATAAAAAATGTAAAAATTGGAAAAGGACAAGGACTAAACATAATCTATTTGACATTCTTATATTATTTTCTATTTTAGGCCAACCATCACGTCATATGCATTTTTACTACGTTTTATTTATATATTATTTATTTTTACGTTAATAATATATATAACGATATTTCAAAAATTAATATTTTTACTTACGTTTAAAAAGGTAAAACTTCGATAGATAATTTAAATAAAGTATTTTATCATATCAAGCATGGCATAACAATTACACTGCACATCATCTATTCGTCATAACGAATAATATTTATTCGTTATTCGTTCGTATTTACCAAATAGTATTTGGTTATAATCTCAGATAAATTTATTTATCAGGTTCCATATCAAAGACGTTTCAATAATCATTCCCATAAATCTCATCCTACTTTACTTTTCATCATTTCCAAATCAATCCAGGTGAGTCATAGCCCCAGTTCCAATAATTGTTTTTAACTCATTGCGGGAGATACATGCTTACATATAATTTGATAAATTGATAAGTATATGAATAAAATACATTATTCAAATCAATTTCCTAATTGATATTAAATTAATATGGTTTGTAATTTAAGATTGTGATATATACAATACTTGACGAAATACTTAATTGAAATACTGATACTTATATGATAATGCTTCCAATTTGATTATTGTGGTATGTGATATATATATTTTACTGATGAATTACTTGACTGAAATACTGATACTCTGATGATAATGTTTCCAATTCGATTATTGTGGTATGTGATATATATATATATATGTTACTGGCGAAATACTTAAACTGAATTTCTGATACTCAAACGATAATATTTTCAAACTGATTTCTGTGCTATGATACTTGATTACGTGATGTTATTTTGAATGATCCCATTATTACCTTGATATTGCCTAAGTTACCTTATCGCCATAAAGTCCCTCAATCATGAGCCATTAATCACATGTAAAGTGGGCGCGAATATAGTGAACAGCTTCGAAACCTGTTAAGGACTGACCTCCTGTCCCACTAATACTTGACGGAATGCCATTTGCAAATGGTTAGTCGTATTAGTCGTGATACACTATATTTGTAGACAAATAGGAATTGGCAAATCACCTATTATTAGAGGGCTAAATTTGTCATTGATTTGATAAAACACCTCTTTTGGTTAATGTTGGACCTTAGATAAATCAACTTTAACACAAATATAAGAGCTAGATGAAGTAAAGATGAAGAGAAGATGGTGACTTGGTATAATATATGTGGCGTTAACTTATATGAAATAGTGATAAGAGATGAAGAGAACTTTTATTAAAAACACACACAAATACACACACAAGCACACACCTCAAATGAGCCTTTGAGGTATTTATATAGTAAGATACATGAGATGCCCTATGGGCTTTCTATGGGCTTGGGCTTGGACTTGGTTACATGGTTGGATAACTAGGCTTATGAAACATAGCACATAACATATTAGCTTGCCAAGTCCAAGGCCCAATGACTAAACTATTACTAATCTTGACAAACGACACAAAGTTACAATATGAGAATGACCATCACTTCATAATACATATTTTTAATGCTAACAATCTCCCCCTAAGGGGTGGTCATTCGAATGATGCTCCACGTGAGTGGGTCTTCCGTGTTCTTTGTCTTTAACTTTGTGTGTCGTTGTAGAATAGTCTTTAGTCTTTGTTCCTTCATGCTTTGTGATCTTTGATAACTGATTTTTCATCGTTCTTTGTTCCATTGTGATGTGGAGTTATCTGCCATTCGTCACTTCTGCGTCTGTGGTGGTTGTTCGCCATTCCAACATGCTCATACATCTTCAGTCTTTGTGATACATGCATTTGTAGTTCCCGTTCTTTCACACAGATCTTTGTCACTTTACTTCTGTAGATTCTTTCACATTGCGTAGAATCTTTCTTTGAACCTTTCTTTGCTTTGATCTTTGTGAGAACTTTTCTTTGACTTCGAGATGCATGTATGAGCATGTGGAATCTGTCGCCATGGAGATGAAGTGTTCCTGCATATAAACAGTTAGCAATAAAACATCCGGTACTTACAGATAAGAATTAGAGATCGTCAACAGCATAGTGTGAAGACTCCTTCTAACCCTTACCAAGGCCGTTCCCATGTCAGATACTCTCGAGAGAGCTTACGAGACCTACTTAGTAGCTCAATGACTGGGTGAGTCGCTGGGGATCACTCCACGACTGTAGACCATTTGAAACCACCGCGAACACTAAGCGTAACCCATAAAGAATTACCGAAGTGACCTGCTGTCAGGGCTGCTTGATGTTGACCCTGGCAGGAATTTCCATTCAATCATTGAGAATCACAAATGTGAATTCTCTCATAAATGTTCTGGCAGATTGCTAAGATCTGCGTAGGACTCTTAAGTTTACATCTGGCGTCCTTAATGTTGAACAACCAGTGTAGAAATATCATGTGTTCCTATGAGATCTTTTGATGAATCTCGGGGCTCTAGACTCGATAAGTGCACATTTGGTTTCCTATGCGGAGATTAGGGAGAGGTCTCCTGCTTCAATATCAACCATCTCTAAGAGACAGATTGATAGATTACACCGGTTCCCCGTGAGAATGAAACAAGCTCTTTTAAGAGAACTTGAGTGGTTAAGAAGGTTTAGTGCAGTGCGTCACTGGGTCCATGACGTCTTTGTCTTCAATACCGGTGTCACCTTAGTAACAACCAGTAGCATATGAATTGTACCCGGTGTCTGCCCTAAGGTTGAACATTTGGAGGGCTATTTCTTTTCACCCTTTTTCATAACTTTTCTTTTTAATTCTTCAACCCCTTCTTTCTCCTTTCTCATTTTCTCCTTTTTTTCAATCATACCTAAGGACTTCTAATTCTAATCTATTGGAATTGTCCTTGGGTAGATCCCTCCGGCTCTGGCGGATCATAGGACGGTTTTTCCTAACCTTAGTCACCTTATAACTCCATGACTATCCTATCATTGCCATGAAAACCTTTGATTGAAAATCTCTCAAAGTGTTTATGAATATAAACACATTTTTGTTGACACTTTGAGAGTTTTTGTTTCTTTTGAAGGACTCCCCCTTCACATGTGCTCATGAATTTTTTAAGAAATTTGCACATGCGTGAGGAGTTTGCACTTTTTGAATTGATCCACTTTCAGCGAACATGACCGATTCGAGACACGCTTACATCACTAGTTAGACTAGCTTGAAATTATTACCCGTCCTGGTCAAGTCCAAAGAGAGTCTCTCGATACGGTACATTCTACTCAGACAAGTCCTATTCGAGACACGCTTACATCACTAGTTAGACTAGCTTGAAATTATTACCCGTCCAGGACAAGTCTTTTCGATTAATGACATTTTAAGCTTCGTCAATTCATTGGTACTTACTGAGTCGAGCTCTTTTGAGATTCTGCCACAATCTTTAAACATCTTTGATCACATTTTAATCATGTCTTCTCCCCCTCAAAAATAGCATATCGTGATATTTTTGATATCAACTGATTAAGAAAAAGCTTTTGGAGAGAAAGACAGATTCTGCATGAATTTGGAACATTTTTCTTTTTATACTCCCCCTTAATGATAGCATATTTGAAATAAATTAAGGGTTTTGAGGGAGTTATCTTGAGCACTAATTTTGAGAGATTTTGAGAAATCTTTTGAAGAATCTTGAAAAAGTGCTCAAGAATTTTGTTTTGAAAACGAGTTTATGCTTGAAATCTTTTTCGTTTGTTTAGACTCGAACTTTTTGAAAAAGAGTTCGTCATTGAACGTACGAGTCCTTGATTTGAAATAATCAGAAGTCATCGTTGAAGTACGGGTTTCGTACTGATGTATACGAAAGCCATTGTGAAGAAACTTTTGAGAAACGACATGTTTTAGAAAAACATTAAAAAGAACTCCCGCTCAAGCATCTGTACATATCCGTGTCATTGTTGAATAACATTTCTAGAAACGTACAGAATATTGATTTATACGAGAGACATGTCGTGAGAAGAATATTTTTGGATTTTTTGATTTTATATTGTTTTTGTATTTTTGAAAATTTTATATTTTTGTATTTTGTTTTTGTTGGTTTTTCAAATTTTGTATTTTGTTTTTTCAAAAATATTTACAGCGAAGCGATTTTGAAAACTTTTTTTCAAGAAGATTCGAGAAGACGTTCTAACTCCTCAGGAGTTAGGCTTCGCATGCCAATTCGTCGAACTAAATAGTCAAACCTTTCTTTTGGAAGGGCTTTAGTAAATAGATCGGCGAGTTGGTAATCAGTCTTAACGAAAAATAATTCAACAGTACCCTCTTCCACGTGTTCTTTGATGAAATGGTAGCGGACTTTGATATGCTTCGTCTTAGAGTGATGTACGGGATTGCACGAGATGGCTATGGCACTTTTTGAGTCACAATACATAGGTATTCGGTCAAAAGTAAAGCCATAATCTGTGAGCTGTGTCCGCATCCAAAGAACTTGGGCACAACACGCAGATAGAGACACATACTCGGCTTCGGCGGTTGATAGCGCAGTACAATCCTGTTTCTTTGAAGACCAGCTTACAAGCTTTTCACCCAAAAATTGTGCTCCACCTGATGTACTCTTTGCTGTAACTTGATCACCAGCATAGTCTGCATCTGAAAATGCTGTTAGATTAAACTCCGAATCCTTCGGATACCAAAGTCCCATGTTAATGGTGCTTCGTAGGTACCGAAAGATCCGTTTAACCTCTTTGAGGTGAAGTTCGGTAGGCTTTGCCTGAAACCGTGCTAATAAACATACAGCAAATTGAATATCGGGACGGCTAGTAGTTAGGTACATGAGAGAACCGATCATGCTCCGATATTTCTTCGGATCGATAGGTTTCCCATACAAATCAGCACCTATTTTTGGTGAAGTGACCATTGGTGTACCAACAGAATCACAATTTTCCATTCTATGTTTTTTCAAAATCTCTATTGTATATTTAGCTTGATTGATAAAAATACCACGAGGGGATTGATGTATTTGTAAACCAAGAAAGAATTTTAGTTCCCCCATCATGGACATTTCAAATTTGCTTTTCATGAGATTTTCAAAATGTTTTGAATGGTTAGGATTGGTTGATCCAAAAATAATGTCGTCCACGTAAATTTGAACGATCGAAATGTCATCTTTGAATTTTTTGATAAACAAGGTGTCATCAACCGTTCCTTTTGTGAAATTGTTTTTAAGCAAGAAAGATGATAGTTCGTCATACCACGCTCTTGGAGCTTGTTTTAGACCATAAATGGCTTTCTTAAGCTTGTAGACGTAGTCTGGATGATCTCTGTCGATGAATCCCTCTGGCTGACTCACATACACTTCTTCTTTCAGAGTTCCATTCAAGAAAGCTGTCTTAATGTCCATCTGATAGACTGTGATGTTTTTGTGAGCTGCATAGGCTAAGAAAATCCGGACTGCTTCAAGTCTAGCTACAGGCGCGAATGATTCTTCGAAATCTATCCCTTCTTCTTGTGGATAACCTTTAGCCACGAGACGAGCTTTGTTGCGAATGACAGTCATTTCCTCATCCAGTTTGTTCTTCCACAACCACTTGAGATCAAGAACACGTTTATCAAGTGGTCGTTCAACAAGTTCCCAACTGTCATGTAACAGGTATTGAAGAAATTCCTCCTGCATCGCTTCAATCCATGGGTTTTCTGCCATTGCTTCCCGAATGTTCTTAGGTACTTTGGTGCTTATTGAGCAAATGTAAATGCACAATTCGAGATCGGTGGCAAGTTGTCTCCTCGTCTGAACTGGCATTGAAGGATCACCAATAACATGTACTAACGGATGGTCTTTTGTCCATTGAAACGTAGAAGGGTACCTTTGGTTGAACGAATGTGTGTTAGATGGTTCTTGTAGCCTTGAAGAAGATTCAGCAGAGTCTGTTGCAAACGGGTTTTCAAATACTTCTTCTTCTTCTTCTAACGCAACATCGTTTGAATTATTTGTAGGTTCTTCTTGAAAATTTGTGTTTTGGTTTTGCTCATCAACGTTTGGTAGAACAGTTTCAAGTACTGGAGTTGCTTGAGTAGATGTAGATGATGCTGAGGGAGTTGGTGCTTCTGCTTCGATTGTTGAAGATGCATCCTGTGGTGGTGGTGGTGGTTGATGGTTTTGAGCGGGTGCAGCGGAATGTTGTTGAGATGCATTTGTCGAAGTTCCACCATAGTATTCATCAAACATTAACTCGAAGAAATTTTCCAGTTCTTGTTCTGAAGGTTTATCTGTGTTTGTTGACTGAGCTCCTTGAGGCACGAGTCCTGAACTGATGTGTCCAGAAGTCTGCTGGTTTGGTGCGGGTCCTAATCCGTTTTGATTAGAAGCCATCGGATTAAGCGCGGGTTCTAGAGCGTATCTCTCAGAAGCCATTTGTGAAATCTCATCAAACTTCACATTCATTGTCTCCATTATCCTTTTTGTTCTTCGATTATACACCCTGAATGCCCTTGAGTTTTCTGAATATCCAATGAAGATGCCAATATCACCCTTAGCTTTTAACTTCCCTAGATCTTCTCTGTCATTCGTCGGATAGCACAAAGCGCCAAACACGTGAAGGTAAGAGATGTCAGGTTTCCGGTTGTTCACTAGCTCATATGGGGTTTTATTGAATCTCGGATGGACTAGGGATCGGTTTTGAGTAAAACAAGCAGTGGCTACAGCATCAGCCCATAAGAATAGTGGTGCACTAGAAAAAATTAGCATTGTGCGAGCAGCTTCCACAAGAGTTCGGTTTCTTCTTTCAACTACCCCATTCTGCTGTGGAGTTCTAACAACTGATGTTTGGTGTGTGATTCCAACATCTTCAAGGTAAGTTCTTAACTCCTGGTTTGTAAATTCTGTGCCATTGTCTGTTCTTATAATCCTTACTGGAGCTTGAAGTAGAACTTGAATACGCTTCAGAAAGGTGATGATGATGCCTGGTGCTTCGTCTTTTGATCTCAAAAACTTTACCCAAGTATATCTTGAATAATCATCAACAATAACAAGAATATACTTCTTCCCATTAATACTTTCAACTCTCATTGGGCCACATAAGTCCATGTGCAACATATGTAACCTTGCTTCCGAACTAGGTACGGTTTTGGGTTTATATGATGCTCTTTTACTTTTTCCTTGTTCGCATGATGGACATAGGTGTTCCTTGGTGTATTTGAGCTTAGGAAGTCCGGTGACGATGTTGTCTTTGGCTAACTTGTTGATCGTGTCGAAATTGAGATGGGATAAACGTCTATGCCACAGCCAGGACTTAGTTTCGGTTGCCCTTGTCATAAGACAAATTGGTGATGTAGAAGCCATTTGGTTGATGTCGATAGCATACAAGTTTGTACTACGATTACCAGTTAAGAGATCATCACCAACCAAATTTCTAATAAAAACGGTGTTTCTCCTGAATGCAACTTCTAAATCAGCATCACAAAACTGCCCGACTGAAAACAAGTTGTGTCCCAACCCTTCGACGTAGTAAACTCGAGTGATTAAAAAATTCCCAAACTGAAGATCTCCATAACCCTGAATAGCTGCTACATGATCATTTCCAAAGCGTACAGTTCCCATGAATTTCCAGAAAAAATTGATCAGCAGCTTTAAATTCCCGGTCATGTGCTTGGAGCAACCCGAGTCGACGATCCAAAGACATATTTCGATAACCTGCTAAGAACAGAAGAGTTTGTATTTGGAAACCGTGTTGAATTTGGTTCCATGGGGTTAGGAGTAAAAGCAGAATCACACTCATAGACAGTTGCTACTTGTTTAGCTTGAGTTATTTCTAATTTTCCTTCCTTAAGAGTGAACTCTCTACCCGTCGGAATCCACATACAAAACTTAAGATAGTTCCTAGGCATTCGACTACTAGTGGTAGACCTAAAGCGTGCAACTAATCTTTCTATAGATCTAGATCTGGCACTAGTTCCCTTTGGAACATACTTCTGTTTAGGCATAACATTCACCTTCTTAGAAACACATTCATCATGAACATCATTAATTAAACATTTCTTGCATATTAAACAAACAGAATCATTACATGCATTAGAAACAATACTTGTGACATTACATTCAGATGAAACATGTCTCTTATTACAAAGCGATAAATTCCTAGGGTGTTCTTCTACTTCTTCAACTTTATTCTTGCAACTACTCTTAGAAACAGGCGATACTCTATTGTTCCTTGTATTGCTCCTAGGCTTTAGTCTGCTGCTCCTAGAGGTGCTTTCTAATCCTGTAGAAGGTAAGGCACACGCGTTAGGATTTATATTGTTGTCCTTTTTAGCATCACTAGACTCTTTAGAATTATCCTTTTTGCACGCATTTGTCTTAGAAGTGGAGGCAGACGCATTAGTGGGACTAATCCTAAAAAGGCCAGGTGCTAACACTTTAGGAGTTTCGACAACCGCTTTTCCTTTATCAACAATCTTTTCATTTTCACTTTTCTTGGGCAAGGGTGTTGGAGTGACTGGTTTTGTCAAATCCTTTTTCTCATCGACTTTTGGAGCAAACCGTGAAATTGACATTTTTGGTTTTTGAACCGTGTTTGAAACATTTGGTTTCTCCGAAGTCAATGGTTTTGCAAACTTAGTTTCCTCACCCTTTCCTTTTTGACTTTCAAGCTGAGCCCTCAAAAGATCATTTTGCTCTTTCATATTCTTTAAGGCACGCTCATACGACAATTTGTCATACTTGCATTCTTCCTGTTTTCGATCAAGTTGTTTAAAATATGACACATTTTCTTTTTCAAGCTTTATAAGAGCATTTTCATATTTTGAAACAATTTCGGAGGTCTCAGCTCTCAGTCTTTCATCGTCTTGAACAGAGTATGTTTATAAAATGATGGACATAATGTCAGTGGTCATAACAGCTTCGAAGAGAGAATCATTTAGGTTTTCCAAAACATTCATGTTTTCACGAGATTCATTAGCTTCGTTTACCAGGGATTTGTGGTCCTTGACAAAGTCGGCCGTTTCTTTTAAGAAAGCACGTTCAAAATGGATTACCCTCGCACTGATGTTATTCAGTGGGATTGTAATTTCGTTTTCAAAAACTTTTTTCTGCTCAATATGAAAACTGGAATGCAAGTTGTTAATATTGATTGTAGTTTTAGAAGCAACGATATTTTGAAGTTCTTGAATTCTCTTTTTAACGTCATCCAAAATTTCTCTAGCCTCACTTGTATTAAAAGTGTTGTTAGAAGAAATTTGTTCCATTTTTGAAAGAGATTTGGAAACAATTACTTTCTTAGAAAACATTTTTGAGAATGGTCGTTTTATGGAAAACACAGATGGTTCTTTTTGTGGAACAAAAGTAATTCCCGAAAGTTTGTTCAATTTGTTGTAATCAATGGGTTTCAAATCCTTTTGTTTCATTTTAGTAATGCTCTCTTCGACATGTTCTATCGTTTGCACAGAATCCCGAACGACGGGAGGATCATGTTTAGTGTAAATCACATTACCATTATACAAAACATTCTGTTCTTGCTGAGCTTTCTTGAGATTACTGGGGGTGTTGTTACCGAGAGCCACTTTATGTTTCGTATGGTAAACCGGATTAGTTTGATTTGAAATCATTTTCATTGTTTGACTTGACTGACCCGACTTAACCACCAATTCTTCTAAATGAGCAATCATGTGTTCTGACTCTACGATTTCGGTCAAAAGTTTGTCTTCTTTCTTTGCAAAGTCCTTTTTCAACTCGTCCCTTTCTTTTTCAAGATTGGTATAAGCTGATTTTTGTTTAGAAAGTTGGTTTTGCAAATCAGAAATTTCCGCGTTTAAAGCTTTTATCTTCTTGAAAGAATTAACATCAAGTGTATCAAACTTGAGTTGCAATTGTTTTTCCCTTGAAACGGAATTTTGATAACCAGTTTCTAATTCAGACAATCTTTTGTTATGAAATTCAAAAGCTTTAACGTTTTCTTTGTAACTCTCAAGCTCAGCGGTCAATTTAACATTCGCGGCCTTAACATCGCGATTGACCTTTTTCACATTCTCAATTTCAATATGACAATTATTCAATAATGATTCAAATAAAGCACGTGTTTCCTCATCATTCTCAGCATGCTGTGAAACGAAGCCTCCATTATGATTCACATCTGGAGTCGCTGAAGGAGTATTGCTACTACTTGGCGTGTCCAGGAATGTATCATAAGTGGATGCTTGCTTCTCAAAATGCTGTTCCTCATGAGGAGACATATCAAATATATCATTATTGTGACATGTGTTGAAATTTGGTACCTCAGATGGTGCATTGGTGTCATAAACAGGAAGTGTATCAGAATCCGTGTCATACTTAGCTTCCTGAAGATTCGCCATGAATATGCAGTTCGCATCGATATCCTCTATATCTTCCATGTCATCCATAAGAGCCATAAAATCATTCTCCTCTGCATTCAACTGAAACCCTGCCTCATTCTTTTGTGCCAACAGTAATGCTTTCTGCAAATACGCTGTGTCTTTCTTGTTCGGCTTAGTAGGACAGTTCCTTGCCATATGACCTACACCCTGGCAGTTGAAACACTTTACCGGATTACCTTGATTCATATTTCCCAAATTCCCAACTACTGGAGCTGCAACATTTCTATTCTGATTACCCATTGCCTGATTACCAACATTCTGACCCCTCTGATTTCCAACAATCTGACCCAACTGATTCCCTGCATACTGACCATACTGATTTCCTGCATTCTGATTCCCTGCATTCAGCATATTCTGATTCCCCATGTTAATTCCAGTTGCATATCCTTGCTGATTCCCATAAACTCCAACCATTTGGCCTCCGTTGTCCATATTGAAACTCGGCTGAGCAATCTGCTTATTGCGAGTGTTCGATGAAAACCTTTGCTGATTCCCCATGTTAAAACCTCAATAACTTCCGTTCAGAGTGGATTTGGGCCTCGAAGCTGGTCTTGAATGATCTTTAGATTATTCAACGTGTCCTTCTTCTCGGTCTCGCGGTCGTTTTGACAGCTGATTCGTCGAAAACGGAGTTACGGTTGAAAAGTTATGGCCGTTTGAAGTTTGGTAGTCAAAAGTCCAAAACTTACGCGTAAAGCTTGATTTTACGCGTAAACCTTGAATAATCTTACGCGTAAGATGTTATGCGTAACCTGTAAGTTATGCGTAAGATCTAAGTTATGCGTAAACAGTAATGTTTATGCGTAGACTATGATTTTACGCGTAAACTTAAAGTTTATGCGTAAAAATTGTTACGCGTAAGGTTTTTTCAACCAATTTGATCTCTCAAACTTATCCAAGCTTGAAAGATATCCCGTGTCGAAGTATTCCACAAACTTATCCAAGTCAGGGAAGTACTGAGTCACCGTAGCACGAAGAGAAGACCTTTGATGAAGTTATGCGTAGAATTCTGAAACTTACGCGTAAGATTAAATCTTATGCGTAAGATCTGACTTATGCGTAGAAATGGAACTTACGCGTAGGAATTAACGCGTAGACTTACAAGTAACGCGTAAAAACAGGGTTTTGACCGGAGTTACGCGTAAGAAAAGGGTTTTGACCTTAGTTTATGCGTAAAAAGGACAGAAAGTACTGTTCACAGCTGTAGATTCGTACTATTCACCCAAGTTACGCGTAAAGTGACCAGAAAGCTTGAAAAATCCGATTTTTTCAACCAAAAACACTTTTTCCACTTGTTTCTATTGATCAAATCTTTCCCAAAACACTTAGAATCACTAAAACTTCAATAGAAACAACAACTTTAACACTAAAACACGTAAAAATCAAAACTTTTTAATGAAAAGTACACGTTTTTACATAAAAAACGAAACTTTTAAAGAGAAAGTTTGATGAAAACGATTTCCACACACTCCTAAATCATTGTTAGGCGATAGATACCACTTGTTGGACCTTAGATATATCAACTTTAACACAAATATAAGAGCTAGATGAAGTAAAGATGAAGAGAAGATGGTGACTTGGTATAATATATGTGGCGTTAACTTATATGAAATAGTGATAAGAGATGAAGAGAACTTTTATTAAAAACACACACAAATACACACACAAGCACACACCTCAAATGAGCCTTTGAGGTATTTATATAGTAAGATACATGAGATGCCCTATGGGCTTTCTATGGGCTTGGGCTTGGACTTGGTTACATGGTTGGATAACTAGGCTTATGAAACATAGCACATAACATATTAGCTTGCCAAGTCCAAGGCCCAATGACTAAACTATTACTAATCTTGACAAACGACACAAAGTTACAATATGAGAATGACCATCACTTCATAATACATATTTTTAATGCTAACAGTTAAGCTTGTGTGTCATGAGGCTTGGTGCAATATCTATAAAGGAAATGTATGTTTTCAACATATATTTAGATACAGCTGTATAGGAATTTGACCATACGTGAATTGTATATCTGATTAAACTAGCATCATGAGTTTCCAGCTCATGTTAGGATTATTGATTCCTTATTTGAATGTGATTGAATACTTATATGATTTATTTGTGATTATAGTCAATATACTCAATACTTGTTTCATTACTGTTTGTATTTTATCAATACCAAGTATTCCTGAAATCTAAGAAAATAAAGGGTTTTCCTTAAAACTCTATGAACTCACCAACCTTTGTGTTGACACTTTTAAGCATGTGTATCTCAGGTAATTTAACGGAGCAAGACAAGACACGGAGTGGGCATTTATTACTCTGATAAATTAAAATGGTGTAAAAATCAAAATTTTCATTTTTACAAGTCTTCATATCTTTTAATAAGATTTTAAATCAAATGGTTTATATTTTTATCAAAAATATTATTTGAATGACAAATAATTTTCAAAACGTTTCTTTTAAGTTGTTTTATGAGATGATAACTTCAATCCTCCCCGTAACACTCAAATTATTTTCCGCTACGACAAACTTAAATTTGGGGGTGTTACAGATTGGTATCAGAGCTACAGTTATAGAGAATTAAATGTTTTCAAACATTAAAACTATAACTACATTTTCAAAATAATGATTTTACACCATAACATTTTATGCCCTCCGTGTCTGCAGACTGCCGTGCTCCATACTTTATTTGTGAGATTATCTTACATGTTTAGAAGTTACTCTTATACAATTGTTATTTCATATGTACTGTTATATATTTAACATATAAAATACTCATAAAATATTATTCTCGGTTACTACTGTAGCATGTCTTCAGGAACACCCGTGAATATCAAAACTACTCTCCATAATACTAATACCTCATCTATCAATAAAAATTCTCCGAATACTGAAGATCCTTACGTACAAATATCAAAATCCCAAACTAATATAGAACTCACTCCGAGATCACCTTCATCGTCACCTATTCGTTCACCTTTACGTCAAAGAATCAGGAGAGCTACCGAATCATATGAAGATTTGATTGGTGGCCAGGCAACATTCGAAGTTGGACAAGGTTCAAGCCAAGAGATATCATGGAAGAATGTTGAGCCAAATTCTCCGTTACCTTATACTTCAGATTCCACAATACCAGATTCTCCAAATAATTTATCCTCACCTAACTCTCCCGACTACGATATAAGCA
This sequence comes from Artemisia argyi, assembly GCA_030686995.1. Taxonomy (NCBI): domain Eukaryota; kingdom Viridiplantae; phylum Streptophyta; class Magnoliopsida; order Asterales; family Asteraceae; genus Artemisia; species Artemisia argyi. Next base: position 228,741,105 of record CM060709.1, on the reverse strand, counting down.
CTCCTGAAACAATATGGAATCTTATTTATCGACAAGCCGGCATATTGGATGCTCACACTGAACAACTAAAAGGGTTACGACCAACTCAATTTGAATGGTACGACCGTAACCTTGACGCATTGTTCAAAAGGGCAGATGTTGAGAGGCGAACAATGTGTGAGTTAGGAATAAAGATTAATGAAATAAAGGACAACACCAACCAGGAACTTGGAAGTTTGGACTCCAGGGTTCGTTGTGAAAGAAGAGAACACGGTCATACACATGTAAGAATTGGAGATATTGAGAGAACCCTATGGATGGCCAGAGATGCAGCCAGAAACCAGGGTCAAAAGATTGCTGCATTAGAGAATATGTTGTCAAACCAAATGAACATGTGTCAAGAACGTTTCTCAAACATGGAAGCTGCACAACTTGAACTTGAGAAAGAAATTAGATATTTACGTCAGAGGCGTAACTAATCTTAAGTTTACAAGTTTCCTTGTTGTTCCTAATAAACCAAATAGACTTGGTTAATATTTCATGTAATGTTCAATAATTCTGAAACTTCAGAACGTGTAATCAAAACATATTGTATAATAACATCCTTTCTGTTATATCTATATGTTATGAATCAATCTTTTCTTCCGTATCAATCATGCATGTAATGAATCCTCATATTTTCATGCAAAAATCTCATCATTTGATTATTTCTTTAATAACCAAATGATTCTATTCAGATCAATGGAGTATTAATAAAAGATCTTGTATCGTTTATCTTGCAAAAACAATCATACAAGTTATTAATATTCTATTTGTATCTATAATATTATTCAAATCTACCGTAAGATTTCTTATAAATTGTTAAGATTTCTTAAAACTTACCATAGTTAAACTAAAACTTTAAGAATCGTCTAAATACCAATTTTTGAAAAGGAATTTAAAGAATGAAGAAAAGATAATTAAACTTCATTTTTAATAGACAAGTCGGTTTGTTCCTTAGTAATCACATATCAAGAGTTGATCATTGATAAAATGATACAACAAAGACATATCTTGAAATTAGATTATAGTAGGGAGTCAATTCAGTCTATCATCAATGAAATAATTAACTTCATTATTTAAATTATTCTGATATTATATGGATTCTAATGTTGAGTTTCATTTATGTTTACAGAAAATGGACAACATGAACAATGCATATCAATCATCATCAGAAATCACCATGACTCCTGGAGCTATCCAGAAATTGGTAAAAGACATAGTGTCGGTGGTATTAGAAGGGACTACCGTAGTTTATCCGAGAAGAGAGACGGGTATACTTGGTAATCAACACCCTGCAAGTTTCATGAAGTATAGGCCACCTCACTTAAAGATTCAAGAAGGAATGATCAACCCTACCATCAATCATCATCAAGGAATTAGGCATGGGATTATACCAAATGGAAATAATCAAAAGAGGAAACTCCCCGAGACAGGAACCATAAATCCCATCTACTGCAACATCTTCAATGCTCAAGACCGTTATCGCAAACATCTAGAAGATCGTATGGAGTACCAACGTCAGCTGGGACTCAATCAGAAAGCTAATAGAAATTGTCTCGTCACACCTGTTATTGGAAGTGGTTATCGAGGAACTTTACCCTGGTGTCAAAAATGCAACCAGCATCACACCGGAATCTGTAGGGTTAAATGCACGAAATGTCAGAAAACAGGTCACCAGGCAATTAGCTGCAGGACTAAGGACAGGAAAGAACAACCAACAACAATTGTATGCCACGGATGTGGTGGACAAGGTCATCATGTGAGACGATGTCCAAACTACAATGTTAATTGGAAAGCCAAGACCTTTACAAGAAAATGAAGAATCTTTAAAGACCTTGATAGTATAAAGGGAATTGCAACTAGATTTACACAGATTAATAAATTCCTGTTGTAGATAAATAAAATCTAGTTTAAAATTTTATAAGTTGTATCTTTTTCCTGTATTTCACTTCAAGTTACGATGGATGTAACTTAAGAATAACAATAATCTTTCTACTGTATCGAAAAATCTCTCTTGTAATATTTCCATAATAATGATAATCTAAGTTAATTTCAATTTCTATCTCATTTACCAAATGACAATATACAATAATTACTCCATAAATTTCTGATTTATAACATGAACCCTAAAATTTTCCACTTTATTTTAAAAAGAAATTACGTGTTATATTATAAAAACAAAACGTTGAACATCATCTAAAACAATTTATAGAAATATATGATTGAACCAAACATCACATCATTTGGTCCTCAATTATACATAGCCTGATCAACTATGTCTAATTTAGGAAGAATTATGTGATGAAAAGAACAATGATATTTTCAAATATTTAAATAACAATCTTCATTCCAAAGCAAAATATAGAGCTAAAATAAACTGTTCATAAACAATACATGGAACAACCCACAATAAATACCTATCTTATCTTATCACCATTATGATAAGAAATCAACAAAAGTACAAGCAAAAAAAACACAAATAATTCACAAAAACTGATAAAAGACATCAATAACGAAAATTTTATTAAAATCCATAAAAGTTAATACATAAACAAATAATTAGCATCGGAAGTGCTATCGTTACAATTATTACAATACAAACAAATAAATCTTGAATAGGTTGATCCGCTATGACAAATAAGACTCCCACCAATAAAACAATAGCAAGAGCCACCACAGGATGAATCACCCTAATTATGCTGAAAAATAAATATAAACAAAATATTAAAAACAATAATGAGACAAATTCTTAAAAATAAAACGAGTTTTATTCCTTATTCGTTACAAGTACATAGAAACATACAAGAACTCAATCCAAAACAACCCTAGCTCAAGATTTTACCCCCAGATCTTGTCGACGGTAATGGCTAGGATAGTAAGGGGTACGACGAACATCAAGATCACGACCAAGAATCCAAAGTCTTCATCCGGAACATACACTAAGTAGATAGCGGCAAGGACGACATACACAATCGCTAAGATGGTTATGAGATGCGGCATTTTAATGGAAAATGAGAGGAAAATGGTTGATGGAAGAAGTGGAAATTGGAAGTGGTATATATAGGCTAGAATATAGCCGTTGGGTTACTATTCCTGACCGTTGGGCACTATTTACTAGCCGTTATTTCACTATTCATGACCACTATTTTCAATATTCACAACCCTTAAATACGTCAGTTACCTTGTCTTGTTTGGTACAAGTAAATCTAACTGAATCACGTATCCTTAATTTTAGGAATAAAAATCTCTCGACAACCTCTGTTCAAAAATTCTTTGTTCAAGTAATCACATTAAATTTGAATTTCGAGACGAAATTCAGAATGACATGTGGGTACTGTAAAACCTCGCAAAAATTTCTATAATTAACTTCGATTAATTAAATAAATAATCTCTGTCATTATTGTAATCACCATTTTTACGGGGAAATTTAAAATTTTCTTAGTATATTAAAATGGTCACGATTACGATATTGCAAAATTCGTCAAACGACAAAACAAGTTCTCAACACAATTAACAAAATATTAACAATTCACTAATACTAATTAATATTTCCTAATCACTAAATTAACAAACCGGACCCTTAATACTCGGCCCAACATCCATTCACTATTCATTCAGCCCACACGTTAGGCCCAAAAACCAAATCTTAATATTTCTTATTTATGCGACTTAGTAAACATGCCACGAAACGCCTCGTTCATTTCTAATTTCTACACACGACATACGTATTTTATTGTCTCATTTCATTAACCTCCTAGCCAAATATTAGTGTGTCAAATCTCACGTTCATACGTTGAGTTTTGATACGTTTTTACGAGGCAAATCGTTTAGCCATCAACTAAACCAAACGTTTCATATTTAATTCAATTCTTAACCGTTTTAATCCCCGTTTGTTCCTATGAGTTCCTAATAATATTTCTAACATGTTTTCATGTATAAATGTTAAGTATGATCAACTAAGAACCATTGAATCACAAATGAGTATTTCGTTTGTAATAGAAATTGGATGTCGACATGCTAAAACTCACAAGGACGATTCTATAATATTTCTAAGCCTATCCAACCCATTTTATATTCAAAACTACCCTCCTAGGACTCCTATTTCCTAACTTCGCATAGTAGTTATTGTCCCTTACAATTATATGAGCCATACAAACACAAATCTTCACATATATACATTACCTGATCGTTCCTCCTTTTCTCCTTCATCACAAATCGTTTTTCTACTCTTTCATCATTCTAAGATACTTAAGAAACATCAAGAGAACCGAACAAGATCATTTGGAAGCAAGAAGATTGTAATCTTTGATTATACGATCCATAATTTTCAAGTTTCTATTCGAACGTGTACCATACTACTCTTTCAATCCGTTTCTCTTGACTCTCTACCACCCTAGAGGTGTAGTAAGTCGTTTCCAATCTTTCTCAACTCATACTACTTGTTTTTATCATTCCATGCATCATATTTTATAAATTCGAACGTGTATCAACTTAGTAATATTATTTTCATACGTATAAACATATAAAAAGTGTTACGTGACTAGCCTCTATCTTGGAAGGTCTAGGAGTCATGTAGTATGCTTAAAATACATTTAAAGTTAATAAACATGCATCATATCAACTTGTTTTGAAAACTACTTACACGTATAAACTTAACATATACTTAGAAAATCTTACTAAGTTATTTTCTATAAATATAAACGAGCCAAACACCTTACCAAAGCATCGTGTAACTTTTTATTTCACGTAACAAGCGTACCATATTTTTCTACGTACTAATAGACCACCTAGAAAACTGCCAACTTCATTCAGGTAACATGTAAAATTACTCACGTCTCGACCTATAAATTTGGCAAATTTGAATCGGCGTTCACCAAGTTTTCAAAACCAAAACTTAGTTAATAAAAATTTATTTTGTCGAGTGGGCTTATCCAAGGCCCAACAAGAAATCATGAACCGTAAGCCCACTGGGCCCATATAAAATATTTTTAGAATCACAAAAGTGGCCCAAGTTCAAGCCCAAAACATTTTACATGCCCTCGCCTCTAAATTTTTAAATGGGCTTTTGTATAGTCTCGTTAAGACCCATAAGCTAGAAAAATATAAGCTTTTTATCAAATAAGCAGTTGAAATAAGCTTTCATAAACTTAAATAAGCTACGGAAATTTTTCTATAATTTTTCCCACTTTTTATTACACGTTTGGACTAAAAATGTAACGCGACGACACTTAGGAGGACTAAAACTGTCAAGGACTGAAAAGTAGGGACTGAAACTGTAAAAACAGAAAGTATAGGATAAAACTTGATATTATTTAATATTCCAAGCTTAGAATGTTATTTTGGACAAGTAGCGGACTATAATTGTAAATTAGATACGAAAAGGACTAACGGTGTAACGCTAACACCGTTAGTATAAAAAATGTAAAAATTGGAAAAGGACAAGGACTAAACATAATCTATTTGACATTCTTATTTTATTTTCTATTTTACGCTAACCATCATGTCATATGCATTTTTACTACGTTTTATTTATATATTATTTATTTTTGCGTTAATAATATATATAACGATATTTCAAAAATTAATATTTTTACTTACGTTTAAAAAGGTAAAACTTCGATAGATAATTTAAATAAAGTATTTTATCATATCATGCATGGCATAACAATTACACTGCACATCATCTATTCGTCATAACGAATAATATTTATTCGTTATTCGTTCGTATTTACCAAATAGTATTTGGTTATATTCTCAGATAAATTTATTTATCAGGTTCCGTATTAAAGACGTTTCAATAATCATTCCCATAAATCTCATCCTACTTTACTTTTCATCATTTCCAAATCAATCCAGGTGAGTCATAGCCCCATTTCCAATAATTGTTTTTAACTCGTTGGGGGAGATACATGCTTACATATACTTTGATAAATTGATAAGTATATGAATAAAATACATGATTCAAATCAATTTCCTAATTGATATTAAATTAATATGGTTTGTAATTTAAGATTGTGATATATACAATACTTGACGAAATACTTAATTGAAATACTGATACTTATATGATAATGCTTCCAATTTAATTATTGTGGTATGTGATACATATATTTTACTGATGAATTACTTGACTGAAATACTGATACTCTGATGATAATGTTTCCAATTTGATTATTGTGGTATGTGATATATATATGTTACTGGCGAAATACTTAAAGTGAATTTCTGATACTCAAACGATAATTTTTTCAAACTGATTTCTGTGGTATGATACTTAATTACATGATGTTATTTTGAATGATCCCATTATTACCTTGATATTGCCTAAGTTACCTTATCACCATAAAGTCCCTCAATCATGAGCCATTAATCACATGTAAAGTGGGCATGAATATAGTGAACAGCTTCGAAACCTGTTAAGGACTGACTTCTTGTCCCACTAATACTTGACGGAATGCCATTTGCAAATGGTTAGTCGTATTAGTCGTGATACACTATATTTGTAGACAAATAGGAATTGGCAAATCACTTATTATTAGAGGGCAAAATTTATCATTGATTTGATAAAACACCTCTTTTGGTTAAGCTTGTGTGTCATGAGGCTTGGTGCAATATCTATAAAGGAAATGTATGTTTTCAACATATATTTAGATACAGCTGTATAGGAATTTGACCATACGTGAATTGTATATCTGATTAAATTAGCATCATGAGTTTCCAGCTCATGTTAGGATTATTGATTCCTTATTTGAATGTGATTGAATACTTATATGATTTATTTGTGATTATAGTCAATATACTCAATACTTGTTTCATTACTGTTTGTATTTTATCAATACTTAATATTTCTGAAATCTAACAAAATAAAGGGTTTTTCTTAAAACTCTATGAACTCACCAACCTTTGTGTTGACACTTTTAAGCATGTGTATCTTAGGTAATTTAACGGAGCAGGACAAACACGGAGTGGGCATTTATTACTCTGATAAATTAAAATGGTGTAAAAATCAAATTTGTCATTTTTACAAGTCTTTATATCTTTTAATAAGATTTTAAATCAAATGGTTTATATTTTTATCAAAAATATTATTTGAATGACAAATAATTTTCAAAACGTTTCTTTTAAGTTGTTTTATGAGATGATAACTTCGATCCTCCCCGTAACACTCAAATTATTTTCCGCTGCGACAAACTTAAATTTGGGGGTGTTACATAAACCAACGGGCCGGGCCAATAAGCCTTATTAGCTAACATCCTCCCTCAAACTCACAATACCATAACGGTGAACATTGAGAGTTTGTCATACACAAAATAAACTAAAACTGAAAACTAAACATGCACATTCGGAGTGTCCCAGAGCTCAAGCTCAGTGCTAAACAGTGTCTCAATCTGATGCAATCTAAACTGCAGAGTACCAACACCGCGAAATCAATCAAGTCTGAAACAGACGGACCAAAGTCGACACAAAACCAAACCCAGATGCATAATCGGAGCAGAGCAACACAAGTATGGAGATGAACGAGAGTAGTTTAAACAGACATATTAGATTCAGACAAACACATGCATATTTAGATAGACAGATGCAGAGAATATTCAGGCAGAAATGTGCAGAACCATAACAGGACCAGATGAAACAAGACAGATGCAGAGCCAAATGTAACCAAATGCGGAACCGGGCTGAATTAGAGTGAAACCAGGCGGAACTAGATGCTGAACCACGTATGAAACCAAAACAATTATACCGAACTAATCAACTATAACCCGAATAAATACCAATACTAACGAAAATTTCAATATCACGAACCATCAAACATCAAAATCCTTTAAATCACGAGACCGATAATCAAACGAACCAAACAAAAGCAAACATAATAAACCAATCTGTGAAACATAACTAGAACTCAAACAGCAGCTTCTCACCGAAACTGAAAATACTAACAAATATACTACAAATATAGATATTAATTTCCGAACACCACAAGCTGTAAATAAATCAATCATACGAAACATCCCAATCAATATTCTAACCTCATTAACTCTATTCAATATGCTTATATGGATCCCTAAAATCAATAAACTTATATATATATATATATATATATATATATATATATATATATATATATATATATATATATAAAACATTCAAAACTTCCAGTATGTTTATATGGTTCCGTCCAAATAAACAAATGAAATACAGAACGAACTACTATGCATGGAAAATAGATATATTCAACCACCGTCCCACTAACTAGTTATTTCAATCAACATCCATATGATTCTTTTATTAATTGAGCCAACCAGAATTCATCAATCAAGTATCCTTTTGTTAAAGTAAGTTAATTCAACACTTATTTATTCTTGCCATGGAAGGATTAAATGCTACTATTCGTAAGGCTGTGAATATGGGCATGTTCAAAGGTGCTTTCATTGGTAAAGATAACATTATTATTTCTCATCTTTTATATGCAGACGATGTCATCTTTATAGGTGAATGGTCCCATTCGAATGCGTACAACTTGATATGCATGCTTAGATGTTTTTTCATTGTGTCTGGTCTAAAAATTAATGTTCACAAAAGTAAACTTCTATGTGTTAACGTTCCTGATGCGAATGTTTCTGATATGGCTAAGGTTCTTGGATGTGGGGTTTCAAAGTTACCTATGATGTATCTAGGGGTGCCTGTTGGTTGTAATATGGGGCGAGTTGAAAACTGGAAGCGTATTATTGAGAAGTTCAATTCTAAGCTCGCTCAGTGGAAAGCTAGATTGTTATCAGTAGGTGGGCGACTGTCTTTAATAAAAGCTGTTATGGGTAATCTCCCAACGTACTACATGTCTCTAAACTTGATGCCTTTGACTGTGCAGAAACACCTCGAATCCATTCGAAAAAGATTTTTTATAGGAGGAGACTTGGGTGAAAAAAAGGTTACTTGGGTAAAATGGTATACTTGTTTAGCTAGTAAGGCGATGGGAGGTCTAGGTATTGGAAGTATTTATGCTTTCAACGCGGCTTTGTTATTCAAGTGGATTTGGAGGTTTCGTTGTAGCCATAACGATCTTTGGATTAAGGTGATCAAAGGGATTCATGGGATTGATGGAGGTATTGGAAGTGGCAGGATTGTTAAATCTTCTCAAAGCCCTTGGAATGCTATCATACGCATGGTTCATCAAATTCAAGAGAAAGGCATTGATATGTTATCTGTTGTTAAACGGAAGGTTGGAAATGGGTTTAATATCAGGTTTTGGGACGATCAGTGGTGTGGGGATAGGCCTTTAAAAGTCTTGTTTCCCCGTGTTTATGCTTTAGATGGGAATAAACAATGTGTAGTTGCTCAACGTCTTAATTGCTCGGATTGGAGTATCGAGTTCAGGAGAATGCCGAGAGGTGGTGCTGAGGAGAGTCAGTTTACAGCTTTGTTGGAGGCCATCCGAGATGTAAGGTTGTCAGATGCTAGTGATGGATGGATATGGGGCTTAGATCATTCTAGTTTTTCTGTGGCTTCTGCTCGAAAGTATATTGATGAGCAAGTGTTAACCAGTGGGCATACGACTACTAGATGGCCTAGATGTGTCCCCATAAAAGTAAACGTGTTTATGTGGAGGTTGGGTCTTAATAAGCTCCCAACGTTGGTGAACATGGATCGTAAAGATATTGATGTTGCTTCTCTTCTTTGCCCCATTTGTAGTGAGCATGCAGAGTGTATTGATCACCTCTTCTTCTCGTGTGATATGGCACGAGATATTTGGGCTCTTTTGGCGAGATGGTGTCAATTAGATATTCCGGAGATATCTAATATTGTGGAGTGGTTTTCGTGGTTAGATTCTAGCCACATTTTAAAGAAAGCGAGGCTCTTTCTTGAAGGGATTGCAGCTACTATGATGTGGTCGATTTGGAACTTCCGTAATGCTTTGATTTTTTCGGCGGTTAAACCTAAAAAGACGAATATTTGGGATTCTATTATTCACCAATCGTTTTTGTGGATTTCATCTAGGAACCCTAAGTCTAGAATAAGTTCGGTAGGTTGGTTAGGAAATCTTATTGATGATACCTTTTCATTGCAATTGTTTCGTTTTCTAGCTTTTGCTAGTTTTAATTTATGCCGCCGTTCAAAAAAAAATTCAACACTTAATTTCTTCTAATCTTTTAAAGGGAATCATCTTAGCGGATCGAGCAAATCTTGTATCTACTCTCACATACCTTCTGATATACTTTTTTGATGATGTGATTCAATCAGCTATTTCGATTCTTTGGCGGAACAGAAATGAGATAACCTTCAAGAACAACCGAAGGAACAAAGATGTGATTCTAAATGATGTGAAGCTTCACTCGTTCAATTGGATTTCTAGTAGATGTAGGAAAAACTTTTGTAATTGGATAGAGTGGTATTCTAACCCTCTCTAACCAATGTAATGCTTGATGCTATCTTCTTGTAAGGTTCTTAATAAAATTGTTGTTTCAGAAAGAAAAAAATAAAAAATAAATAAAGCCGGACCAACAAACTTTTTTTTTTTTTTTTTTTTTTTTCTTCATAGCTCTGATATCATGTAGAAATTATAGGAACACCAAAAATTATATTATTCAAATTCAACTAAATTATTACAACACAATCACAATGACAATAAATAATAAAACACACAAACAAACCCTAACAATTAAACAAACCTAAAACAACGGGTCGAGCAATAAGCCTTATTAGCTAACATTTAGGAAATATTGTAAACACATGCAAATGGAACTTTGTACATAGTCGAATATACGTTCCTTTCAAAAATAAACGAACGTTACAAAATCTTTTGACTCATTTATATATTTAGCAACAAGTTCTAATAAGCATCATAAAACCTAACACTTCAAATTACCTTCCAACACTTGTTTTCTTCACGTTCTAGGTGGAATATTTTATGGTTTAGAAATAGGCCATGTCCAATATTGCTTTATTTATTTATTTATTTATTTATTTATTTATTTATTTATTTTTGTGGTCATCATTGAGCAAAACTTTCATATCATACGAGGAATTTTTGACTTGTCGCTTGATGTTTTTCTATATAAATCAAACAATATCAACCAATATATAATCATATACTTCAATTTAATTAATAGAAATATTGACGGCATTAAGAAAATGAAGTCCTACAGCTTTATTTTGGGTTTGCTTGTTCTCTTAGCAATTGTTGTAATATCTTATGCGGCAAGAACTTTACCACCGCAAACTTATAATCCAAAAGGTATGTTATACATGTAGGCAAATTATGTATTTGTGTATAATATTGTAACTAGTTTTGGTTTTGACATAAATTTGTTAGTTCTTGAGTGAACATGGTAACCATATCTTTTAGTCATGATTTGTATTTTGTAGTAACAAAGTGAGAACGAAATTAAGGTATATTAATTGAATTATTGTGTGTTATTAGAATATTTTCCCCTGAATAATAAAAGTTGCTAAGCAATTTTTGTGTAAGAAATAACGGATGCATAATTTTATATTACAAGGCTGATTTGAGGTGTACTTGTCATTCATATAATCTTGAATGATTGTTCAACGAGATAATAAATGGATAAAATCCTTTTTTTTTGGGCATCGGAGCTAAAGCAATGATAATAATGAATATAATGTAATCATATAGTTTTATTATTATTATTATTATTATTATTAAACATCACTTTATTAGAAACTTAAAAGATTTATAAGAAATTAGTGATAAGCCGAGAAACTATTATTCTTATTATTATTATTTTTATTATTATTATTATTTATTTATTTTATTATAAACATCACTTAATTAGAAACCCAAAAGATTTACAAGATGTTAATAGGAAACCGAGATATCAACTGGGCTCCCACTCCTCCAGCTATAGAAAATCCAATCCTACTAAATATTTACAAGAAGTTATTAGAAACCTAAAAGATTTACAAGAAGTTTTTATTATTATTATTATTATTATTATTATTATTATTATTATTATTATGTTTGCTTTTAAAGTGATTTGAAAAAACTTGTTTTTCATAGAAAGGTCTTTTGAAATATTTTTTATGTATGGTATTATGGTATATATGCTCCTGAATGTATTCTAACATATATTGTATGATGCATGCAGTCGTTGAAGCACAAAATGGAGTTAATGATACCAAAGTTGCTCACCCGAATGAATGGGGTGGTTGGGGCGACTGGCCCTAGGATTTCAAGTTTATGTATTGTCTGTATTCTGCGCATTATTAACGATATCCTATTTTCGTTGTTGCATGCAATGATAGAATATTGAAGTTAATTAAGGAGCTAATAAAGAAAGTTGTGGCAATTTGATCATGTAATTTTGGAAATAAGTTTTTTTACGGAGAGTTAGTGATCATTTGCATGTGACGGAGGGTTGGAGAAATCTAACTAATTCATTGGACACAAGTCCACAACGTTGAGATCTGTTCATATTATACGGATCACATTAGTAGTTTACTATTTATCGGACCCATGAAGATCCTCAGTTCAGTGAATTATGGTCGACTTTGTGAGTTGGCATCGTTGACTTTGAGGTGAACCTAAAATCAAACATATGAATTATCAGTTGACTTTGACTTTCTAAGTTTGTACAACTGACCTGGCATGAAAGTGGACTTTAAGAAATATTACTCCGTATTTGGTAGTAGGTAGCATACATTAAAATGAATACTCTATAATACAGTTTTCTTTGCAAGTATGATCGATCATACGTAAATGTCATTTATTTTTGGGGCAGTATTTGGTCGTAGCTTTTATTATTCTCGTTAGAAGGCTATACTCATATATCTCACTCGATCAGTAGAATATATAACATACATATGAGATTGGCCTGTTTGTTGTAGTGAGATTTGAATAAAAAATAATAAATTAAATTGAAATAAAAACAAGTAGAATCGTGTTATCACCATAAGATTGCTTAATGTGAGTATTTGTTGGTGATATATAAGATTGCGTTATTTCATCCATGTTAAATAAATTGTTTAAATGTTTAGTCAATGGCTAGGTTTTTGTCAAGTTTTATATTAGGTCATATATTATAACGCTCACATTTTTTCCTACTAATTTCGGGGAGGCAATATCTTATGCATTTTTCATATCTGCTCCTACATGTTAATCATATATATAAATCAAACAACACCCTTCACATAAAAACACAGGTTAAAAAGATGAAGTCCAATGGCTTTAATTTGTTCCTAGTAGTTCTCTTTGCACTGGTTCTCTTTTCTTTCGCCACAAGAACTTATCCAACTGAGGCTGATATTCCGAAAGGTATACTCAAAACAACACACACTCACACTTAAATGCGTATATATACATATGTGCGTTTTATGTAAGCATGCATTTAGTATTACTTTGTTTAAGTTTAAATTTTCCGTTTCTTGATTACATTGAAGAAATCTAACTCTAATTAGAATTTTAAGTTCAAGGGCCTTTGGAGCTAGGTTCAGTTTGATTCCGTCATAAATTATACGTCTAAGTATATTCTCTAACTCAATTGTGTATGTGAGCAGTTGTTGGGGCACACAAAGGATTTCGTTCCCTTCGCGAGCTTGGCGGTTGGGGTGGGTGGGGTAAGAAGCATAATTAGTAGTGGTGTTGGCCAGGCTTAATGGAAAAGGAGGAGGTAACTGAAAATGTGATTGTTTGATTATATAATATTCTGTATTGTTTTACTTAGTGTGAAAAAATGTACTTGATCCGTATAAGTGTCTCAGATTGTTTCTTTTTTGGTATGTTTCCTTCAAACTTTAGTAACATAAAATAAAAGCTTATTAAGTAAAAAATATGTTGATTATCTTTCTTTGGAGACATATATGCTTGATAATGTATTAGATGAGACTATGCATGGTTTTGTTTTAATGATGAATATCATATAACATACTTACATCATCAAAGTATTTGTACAAAGCACAATAGCCAAGATGTGTCTTGTATGTTTGTACAAATAAATCGAGGTGTATGTAACATACTTATAATAGTCTGTTTGTGACAAGGAACAATAACCTAAGCTATACGCCAAGATGATTCTTTGTAAGGATGTGTAGTCCATTTTAATTCAACAATTATTTTGGGAATGTTAAAGCATGAGAATTATTAAAAAAAGGAGCAAGAAATTTTAAAAATATACACTAAAACACAATATATACCGAGTAGCATGCTTAAAGTCAGCATAAAGGTATGGGGAAATGATCCCTACTGTAAACAGTAGAGAACATCGCTGCAGTAGGTGTCATTTTTTGCTCATCAGGGACCATTTATGCACATATAGCATGTTATTAGAGACCATTTGTGTTTGATCAGCAGCTATACTCCCTAACAGTAGGGATCATTTACCCTAAAGGTATTGTAAATTTGTAATGAAGTGAAGCATATGTTAAAAACAATAGACAAAGATGTCTGGTTTTTGGTAAACAGAGTGATCACAGCCTCCTGTTTCTCCAGTTTTACTGAAATTTCTTCCTAGATTTTCTGGCGAACATTTTCCTTCAATATTATCTATGCATGAGGCCCCTGTGTGAGTATCTTCGAATTACCTAAGGTGCAAAAAGAAAAAGAAAGACATCTTCGGACTTCGGTATTACTCCGTATTTTGAAAATGATATTCTAACATGCAAAATTACATCCGCTTTTAATTAGCAACCAACGTAACTTATTTTGGAGTGAAACTTAAGCATTTTTAACCCTTCATTCTCTCACCTAATCTTAATTGTAGACACCATAAACAAACGCATTAATTACCGTTTTAGTTTTTAACGAAAGAGAAAAAAGATGATTCTATCATTTAACAATTAATTAATGCCTTTGTTTAATTTTGTATATATCAATTTTGATTAAGGGCGATATAGTAAATTTAAACAACTACAATTACTATTTCTAGCAATAAATAATTATTTTGAGGCATACCAAAAATAAAATATAGACAATAAAGATGCCCAAGCTTTTTTAAGCTGCAGTATAAATGAAAGTATGAAAAAAATGCGATCTTAATTAAGAATAGCGAGTTTAATTAAAATTTAATCTTTTACAGTTTTAGTGACAAAATCACTTTCGTCACTAAAATGCTTTTTTCTTGTACCGGAAACAGGCAAGGCATGATGATACCTTCACCATTTGCTCCACTCACTCATCCAAACACACACAATCCAAGGCAACTTTTGGTGGTCCGATGACCAAATGAAAAAGAAATAAAGAAAAAAAAAGGCCTTATTTATTATTTTTTATTTTGTGTGTGAGTGTGTGTGGGTTATTTAGTGGGATATATTTGTATAAACTATAAAGTAATTATTTAATGAAAGGTGAAGTTAAAGGTGACCTTGACTACTAAATGGTGAAATGAGGTGAAGCTACTAAATGGTGAAGTGAGGTGAAGGGAAATGAGAGGAGAGGAAAAACTCAAGTGGCGCTAAGGTATAAGGTGAAAAAACCACCCCTTGTCTACCAGCCTAAGTGTAGAAATAATCAACCACCAGCTTCAAGACCATCACAACCTTCAAATGGCATAGTCAAAACAGCTTTATAAAACGTTGTTGATGCAATAAAACGTGAATGAAAAATCCCACATTCCCACCTAGGATTGGCACGGCCTGAAAACTTTATTGGACCAATCAAGACAGTGCGGACCAGACAGAAAACCGATTTAGCTCAAAACACCGGATCGAGTACTGGACCGAAATGTTCAGTCCAGGTTAGGGTCGGTTTGGTCTGGTCTGGCCTGGTCTGACAAATTCTACATAATGACTAGTTGTGCGTAAAATCAAATCAGACTTAACCGGACTGATGACCGGGCTAAAATAGTTTGTGATATTAAAAGTAGTTAATCAAATTTTTGGGATCGCAGAACTATATGCATTCTGCAATAATGTCTTCATCCACAAAGATTCTTTGTTGAACTTTAATTTAAACCGACCACTACTTCGTAAATAAGGGGGTGGCATCGTAGTCGGTTAAGGGTTCGACAAGGCTCGGCGTGCATCGGCTAAACAAAGTCACAACCTTGGCATGACGAAATCGGCGAGAGGATCGGTATACAATACCGATTTGGTGTGGTTGAAAAGCAATTAATATTCGACCGTTACATGCATTCAAAATTGTATCGTTTGGTACATTTTCAAAAAAAAAAAAATCTTTAAATATTAAACCATTTTCCTTTTCATTTTCACATCTAAACTAACATCAAATCACACATACAATTTACATTCTAAAACCATGTCATCATCGGGTTCATCCTCAAACGACATAATTATTCCACCCGACTCATCCGAAGAATGGTTATCCGGTAGTACAATCGAAACCTTTTTAGCCGCGTACGAAGCTCTTGAAGACATGGGAAGCTCTACCTTCATCCGTGGTTATGTAAAACGTTTTCGTGATAAAGCTTTAGAAAATTTAATGAATGACTATTTCGTTGAACAACCAAAGTTTAACGAAGATGTTTTTCGTGATCGTTTTTGTATGAGTAAAAGATTGTATTTACAAATTGTAAATGACATTGAAGCGCAATTTGAATGGTTTCAAGAGGGTCAAGACGCATATGATTTGTGGATTTGGCATTCGTTTTTTGGTCCGCCCGGCTCAAACAACGATATCAATGTTTTGAATCAGTCTCCATTATATGTTAACGAGCGAAATGGTACGGCGCCAAACAGTTCTTTTTATTTACGTGGACGTCTCTACAAACGTGGATATTATCTTGCCGATGGAATATATCCTAAATATTCAACTCTTGTTAAAGCATATCTGTATCCCACTGACCCGAAGGAAAAGAAGTTCAAGAAACTACAAGAGTCTGCAAGAAAGGATGTCGAGCGAGCTTTTGGTCGTTTGAAGGGAAAATGGTTTATTCTCAGTCGTCCTCTACGACCTATGACCGTCGCAAAGATTCGACAAATTGTTTATACGTGTATTATATTGGGCAATATGATTTTAAAAGACGATGGTGTGGCAATATCACCGGTTCATATAATGGATCAGCCGGTCACGCGAGTTTATGCCGATAGTGTGCTAGAAGAGTTACTGGACGAAGATATTCATAACCGTCTTCAATATGATCTTACGGAGCACGTAGCGGCGCAAGACTTACCATACCTCGATAAGTAGTGATTTCCTATTTTTAATTTTTGTTTTGTTTTTATTTTCCTAAAGTATTATGTAACTTTTATTTGAATTATTAATGGAATTTGATGTTTTAAATTAAATTGTTAAATATAATTATTAAAAAAAAAAAAAAAAAGTTTAGGCATGGTTAGGCAATACATTGCCACTAAAATTATGGACTTAGGCATTATTAAGCATGAAATTAGTTGGCTTAGCATGATTGGCTAATTACTATTAATGTTTAGGCATCATTAGGCATGGTTGACACCTCTAACAAAAGAGTTTTAATTCTAAGTGGGGTAACACCTAAACTAGCTAGCTCTTCGGATTATAGAATTTTTAATTATGTATCCGTAATTGTAGAAAGAAGGCCGTACTTACAAATGTGCAAAAATTATAAAATTCATTTACAATGAAAAATGCAAGGATCAGTAAATTTGTTACAGCAAGGGGCATTTGTTTAAACTTATTTTTTTAGCTTATGAGTTTATTTGACATGGCTTATATTTCATTGATGCGTGAAAAAGATAATGAAATGTAAATAAGTTTTGAGGCAGGGAACAATAACCTAAAACCAATGAAATGTCTTGTAAGGATGTGTAGTGCTATTTAAAATCAAAATTTTCTTTCTAGATTAAAGCATCAGAATGAATAGAAGGAAAAAGAACAAGAAAACTAAGGAAAAAAAAGCACTAAAGCACATTACATGCTGAGTAGCTTGTTTAAAGACAACATAAAGGTATATTGTGATGAAGTAAAGCATATGATAAAAACAAAAGACAAAGATGTACTGGATTTTGGTAAGTAGAGTGATCATAGCCTTCGGTTTCTCAAGTTTAACTGATATTTCTTCCCAGATTATTTGCCAAGCGTAACATTTTCTATGCTTGATTCCATTGTATGGGTATCTTTAAATTCATGAAGCTAGAAAAGGAAAAAAGACAGACAACTTCTGCATTATTATGATAATGAGAAGAAATCTACACCATTTCTATGTACCGACCTACGGTAGAATCGTAAACAAAATCCATTCTTTGACATGCAGGAGACCAAAAATCACCCCATCCACGTTATCGCCATAAGAGATTCCATCTATCGAGCATTTTCTAAACTCCATCTGGTTGCAATTTAAGGTCCCTGTTTTGTTAGTTAAAACCATCTCCATCTGACCAAGCTTTTCTTTAAAATTTGAAGTCCGGGCCTCAACTGATTTCTCGGACATTTCATCAAAAAAGTGTTGATCATTATTTATCATCAATGCTTGTATGAACTTGACTACTTCAATGGATACATATAGAGACACCGGGATCATATAACCATACAACACGAGTACCCATAAGAATTAAAGAGACCAAGGAAAAAATAGTCTATCTGGATCGAAAGACCCATCTCTAAATATCATTATGCGAAGGTACCATGATTTTGTAGGTGGTTGCTCTTGATTTGTATATATAGCAGAACCTATTGAGGTGATTACGCATATCAAAAGCATTATAAAGAACTGGACATAAATCACTTTATCCATTCTTTTGTCAATCCTGTTGCGTTTATCCTAGGATGTCATTGATTTGCGATCCACTTTCGTGTTTCGCACGGTAAAGATTACAACCCCATAAATAAACTCAGTGTTTCAAAGCTTCGAGTCGCAAAGAAGAATTTGTGAAAGTGATATGAGATATTTAGTGTAACACCCCAACCCGACATGGGTCCAGAGCGCTACAGTATGGTGACATATCAAAGCATACAAAGCATACAACGCAAGCGGAAGACTTAAAATAAAAGGTTACAAGGGAAAAATCTAAAAGTACAAAAGAAATACTAAAACTATAAAAGAAAGGAAAATACAAACTAAACAAAGTCTAATCTAATCCAAGTCCAAACTAGTCCAGATGTAATGGGCTTCTAGTCTATGGGGTAGTCCACTAAAGCTTCTATGCTCTCTCTCACCCAACCCTAGCTTCTAACCTATAACCTGCCGCAGGAAAGGAAATGCGGCTGAGCTTAAAAAGCCCAGTGAACAGATATATAACAAAGCAAACGAATAAACAAAACGTATATATGTATGAGAAATGAAATCATAAGCTCCTGCTGAAATGAATATCATCTGTCAAGTGCATAAGAGATCAACGATAACTGAACAAATATCATAAGTCAAATGAATAATGAGTATGAAGAGTCAAGTGATAATATGAATCATATAATAACCAGAGTCAAAGAGCACGTATCAACAAAGGCGCGTCTAACGAGATACTCGAATAGACACAAGAAACATATGAAAGCCACGAGCCGACCTAACGAGATACTCGAATAGGTCTCAAATCACATAATCACATATCCGTCAATTCATAGGGTGTACATAGAGGGGCGACCTCCAAGTACCAGACGTGAAAGGGGTACAAGGCACGTACAGCCAGTCACCAAACCAAATCGTATCATATCATATCATATCAAACATACCTAGGATGCATCCATACGCCCCCCACAAACAAATCATATATAAAGTGGCCAAGAGATCTCATATCATATCATAATCAGACGGGGACGCCGGGGACTAATCACACCGCCCCAGATAGTGTCATGCCATTGGTGCCTCAATGACACGTCCATGGTACCTCCATGAGTAGACTAAAAACTCGGGCATCAGAACAGAACATATCAGAACAAACAAAGCAAGGCTATCCATAACAAAATGCTCCCAGAGCATGATAGAACAGAATGCTCCCAGAGCATAATATAACAGAATCTCGCAATCACATAATCATAATCAAAGTGGATAGCAAATCAGAATCAAATCAGAGGTATCATAGCAAGGCTCATATCAAATAGATCATATCAACGAATCATATCAAATGGATCATATCAATCATATCAAATGGGGAACATAGCAATGGCATAACTGAAGGGAATCTTAGCAGTGTCATAGATCGAAAGAAAGTCATGAGAAGTCCCTACTGAAAAGGGATAGAATATATGTACCTTATGCAAAGCAAACACCAAACCACAGAAAGCAAATGAATATGGCAACTACTCCTTCTTCGGCGGATCTACAGGAATTAATAATCCAATATTACTTATAAGCTCGTTTTAATCAAATTTCTCATTTTAGGTTTCTTTTTAACTTTCCATTTTTAATAGCTTGTCGAATATAATAACTTTCCAAAATAATAACTTCCATTTATATTAAGTTTCCATATTTGATAAGTTCCCGAAATTGTAATTTATTAGTTTAAGGTTATAATGGACAATTTATAATATTTAAGGTTAAAATGACAAATATAATAGTTTGGGTCTTAAAATATCAATATTATAGGTTTAGGGTCAAAATGTAAATTATCAAAATTAAATATTAAAAGTCAAATAAAATTATTTTAAAGTTGATTTTAATAAATTAATATTAAGATAATAATTTTGGACCCCGTCATTATAATTTTATATAATTTATTAACGTATCCACTATCTTAATATTTATGCCGCGGCGACCCAAGATTTTTATAAGATCATGTAAGACTTGTTTATGACCTGACATCGGTTCACTTCATCCATATACACACGACACCCTTTTTAATTGTCTAGCTACTGTTATTGCGTTTAACCATGATATCCGCATGAACTAAGGAGTTTAAAACGTAATACTTATAGTAGCTTAAACTTTATTTGATAATAAATCTAATGATCATCTTATAATATAAACTTTTATATTATAAAAGATTACTGGTTATTCAATAGAATACAAAGTAGAACATTTAAGCTTTAGTGTGTACTTAACCAAAGATTTCGAACTGAAAGTATTAAGTATTATTAAAGGTTTTCACATCATTTGTTTTTTTTTTTGTACTCCAGTTTAGACACCAAAATCATGCATGCACATTATAACACCCAACATGTCTAAGACCCTTGATTTAACGATTAATATAGTTCAGATATTAAGATATTACTCCCTCCGTCCCATAAAAACTAGTCAAACTGGTTCAACTTTGACCGTAAATATTTTTTATGTGTTATATAATACTTGATGAAAAATTATACCAATGGAAAATATACTTAAAACTCAATCTATTCATATATTTTACATTAAGTATTATATAATAACCACAAAAATAAATAAGGTCAAAGTTCAACCAGTTTGACTTTGAAAAGTCAAACTAGACAGTTTTTATGGGACGGATGTAGTAGTTGTTAAGATGATGCATGTCTCATTTAGTTTCAAGATTCTTTTAGTTTTATTAAACACTTCTCATGCATGCTCAAATCAGATTTCTCACATAAAATAACGAACCAGCCCGTGACTTCTTCACCAAAAACAGATTACGCATGACCCTTTCTAATTTCTTAGGTTAGTTTGCCCAGCTTGTAGTACGTATAGATATATGTCGTATGCATGTTCCCATTACCAATTCAAGAATGTATATCAAAACGTATTCGAAAAGCGAAACGAAGTAGAGATCGACCCATGTTATATTACAGCCTCGTGATTTTATGTGACCTAACCTTTGTGTCATTCGTATTTTGCCATGTTCATTCGAATAGTTATGTTTAACGTATCAAGAGATTAGGTTTTCATGTTGTTGAATTGGTACACATTCTATAGGTTCATATGAAAATGACAAGGACGATTATAAGGTTACCTTTGGATCAGATTAGGAACGAATAGAACAAGACCACAAGGAAACCAAAACCAAAGTCCTCGAACCAAGTCACCAACGATCAAACCAAATGAATAAACGCCAACGATTAACACACTTGTTCACCCACGAATCTGATCACCAACTTGTTACAGGTCTCGTACCTTCTTGATTATTGGAGAGAAAATAGAAGCTGCCATATTGTTTTTAGGGTTTTGTGTGAAATTAATTTGTGATATTCGGTTGGTTATATGATAAACGAGTGGGGATATGAGCTGTGAATAAGGCCGAAACTGTAGCTACAAATGTGGAAAACCAAGATTCTTTCAAACTTTCCAAATCAAATATATTTAGTCCCTTTACATATGTTTAATATTGTGTAACATTTTAGACAAATGAGTCGGTCCATACAACTTATGGAGTGTGTGATATGAGGTTGTATAGAAGCATGGGTGTCGAATTCCATGTACTTAAGTTATAGGTTAAAGTAGTATGTAGCTTTCCAATTTCTCAAAATTATTATTTGTTTTTCATAAGTTTTTGATTAAAGGGTATTTTGGGTATTTTACATGTTCAAAATTTCTGGGTTTTACAATTAGAATCCTCGCCCTCGTCTCCTAGCTCCAAATTTCCAGCAAAGTTACATATATATTCTTATTCGGATCTTCACATCTTATGGTCCCCTTATAGTTATCGAACGTAACTACACCATCAAAACACATCATTCATTCCATGCAACGTTTGATCTTAAGTTTGGATTCACTATCTAGATTCATCGTCTCCATAACATATGACGTCTTCATAGCTTGAAGAGAATAACAGAAGTGCACTCAGAAAGTACTCGTCTTTTTGTACTTTTACCACATCACTAACATGAAGCTCCTTCCATGCCCAATCAGCAATAACTCTATTCGCTGTATGAACCATAATTTTCCTATAATTTACTTCTCTTTCGTGAATAAAATGACATCAATCTTCAACTCCCTCTTTTACCATACTTGCTCCTACCATGAACAACAAAGGAGTTATACAACTAAAGTGTGAAAATGGAGCTAAGGGAGTATATGTGATATAACCGCAACCAACAAAAACAAATATAAGTTTGCCACCTTCCTAAACTGTTGGAATAGTTATTTAGGAAGGAAGGTGACCACATTATATTTTGTTGTAGAAACTTGCTTATTAGGGTACTTATAGGATTTGGTTTTGTGCTTCTGTGACTCATTACAGAACACTACTCTAAAGAAGCCTGAATGGCTGAACTCTAATTTGTGATGCTTTGATGATCCTCAACATGCAAATGTGTATAAATTGCTACATTTCATTTTTTTTTTGTAGATGATTGTGTTATTATTTTAAGATGGATTGCTACAAAAAATATATATAAAGAACTTCATTAACTCTGCTTCAGGAAATGTACATGTACTTTTGAACAAGATTATATATGAAATCATTTTCCCATGCATTGTAAATTTGATTTACAATGAAATATCACACTCTGTATTTGTTTTATTTTCAATTAACTTAACTCATGTTTCATAAATCTAAAAAACACGAGTTTCATACCTTTGCTTCTTGGTTATATTAGAAATACGATTGAGTTAAAAATTTAAAATTTCTAGAAATTACAATGCAATTTACTGGATGTGATATTATAGACAAATATGATGACTAGTCGAAATGGACGTTTCGGTTATAAAAAAAATTGTATTCGGATATCCAAAATTTTGATTTGATATAAATTAGAAAATTTGGATATCCGTATCTTCAGATATATTTCATATTTAAGTTCTCCACAATTTTGGATATTCAAATACTCAAATTTCAAAAAGGTGGATATATACAACAACAATTCAAAAGTTTGGATGTCTAATTTTGAACATCACCCATACATGACATATAGCTCTGAGACGTCTTGATTTCTCTTAGACCTTAAATAGATATTATATTTATTTTATACTAAAATATTGAAGATTGATACTAACTTACTAATCGATGATAATAACTAATAATTGATGATAATAACTAATTGATGGTTTAAGAATAATCGTTAACTAGGACTAGATTCTTCTATAGAACTCCAACCCAAACTCTTTCGCTGCTATCAAGAAAGTCACTTCTTCTAGTGGCTTTGCCTCGTATGTGAGTTTATTGCTTCTTGATTAGTGATTGGGATGCCATTATGACATTAAGCAATCAACCTGAGGAACATCATGATGTCCCATCATGAGGTCCCAGACATCTGATCCATGAAGCCATGTATTGTTCGTAAATCTGGTGTCGTTAAAGTTGAACTTTCTTATACAAGTCTCGCCAAAATTCAATGAACTCTTCTTTCATTCGGTAATTCAATGAGAGGAAATATGCACCATCTCTATGTACTGATCTGAGGTAGAATCAAAACCAAAATCCATTCTTTGAGAGGCAAGACCAATAATCACCCCATCCGCGTTATAGCTATAAGAGATTCCATCTATCGAGCATTTTCTAAAATCCATCTGGTTGCAAGTTAAGGTCCCTGTTTTGTCAGTTAAAACCATCTCCATCTAACCAAGCTTTTCTTTAAAATTTAAAGTTCGGGCCTCAGCTGATTTCTCAGACATTTCATCAAAAAGGTGTTGGTCATTATTTATCATCAATACTTGTCTAAACTTGACTACTTCAATGGACACATATAGAGACACCAAGATCATATAACCATACAACACAAGTTCCCTTAAGAATTAAATAGACCAAGGCAAAAATAATCTATCTGGATCGAAAGACCCATCTCTAAATATCATTATGGAAAGGTACCATGATTCTGTAGCAGGTTGTTCTTGATTTGTATATATAGCAGAACCTGTTGAGGTGATTACACATATCAAAAGCATTACAAAGAACTGGTCATAAATCACTTTATCCACTCTTTTATCAATCCTGTTGCATTTATCATGGGATGTCATTGATTTGTGAGCAACTTTCGTGTTTCACAAGGTAAAGATTACCACCCCATAAATACTCAGTGTTTTGAAACTTTGATTCTTAAAGAAGAGTTTGAGAAGGTGATATGGGAAACTTAGAATCCTCGCCCTCGTCTCCTAGCTCTATATTTCCAACATACCTATATATTTTTTGATTCGGATCTTCTCATTTTATGGTCCCTTTAAAGTTACCGAACTTAACTGCATCATCAAAACACAACGTGTATTCCGTGCAACGTTTGATCATGAGTTTGGATTCACTATCTAGATTCATCGTCTCCACATAACATATGACGTCGTCATAGCTAGAAGACAATAACAGAAGATCATTCAGAATGTACTCGTTTTTTTGTACTTTTATCACATCACCAACATGAAGCTCCATCCATGCCCGATCAGCGAGAACTCTATTCACTGTATGAAACTTAATTCTCCGAGAATTTACTTCTCTGTCGTGAATAAACCGATGCCAATCTTCAACTCCCTCTTCTACCATACTTGCTCCCACGATGAATAACAAAGGAGCTATACAACTAAGGGGTGAAAATGAAGCTAAAGGAGTATGTGATATCACTGCAACAAACAAAAAAATATAACTTTGCCACCTTCCTAAACTGTTGGAATAGTGATTTAGGAAGGAAGGTGCCCACATTATATTTTGTTGTAGAAACTCGATTATTAGGGTACTTAAAGGATTTGGTTTTGTGCTTATGTGACTCATTACAGAACATTACTCTAGAGAAGCCTGGTTGGCTGAACTCTAATTGGTGATGCTTTGATGACCGTCAACATGCAAATGTATATAAATGGCTCCATTTCAGTTTTCTTGTAGATGATTGTGTTGTTATTTTAAGATGGATATCTACAAAAAAAAAATACATATAAAGAACTTCACTAACTGCTTCAGGTAATTTACTTGTGTACATGATTATGTATGTTATCGTTTTCCGATGCATTGTAAATTTGATTACAATGAAATATCACACTCTGTATTTGTTTTGTTTTCAATTAACTCAACTCATCATAAGTTTCATACTTTTGCTTCTTGGTTATACTAGAATTATGATTAGGTTAAAATTTTAAAATTTCTCGAAATTACTATGCAATTTATTGGATGTGATATTACAGATAAATATGATGACTAGTCGAAATAAAGGTTTCGGTTATAAAAAAAACTGTATTCGGATATTCAAAATTGTAATTTGACATTAATTAGAAAATCCGGATATCCGAATCTTTGGATATAATTCATATTTAAGTTCTCCACAATTTTGGATATTCAAATACTCAAATTTCAGAAAGATGAATATAGACAACAACAATTCGAAAGTTTGAATGTATAATTTTGAACATCACCCATACATGACATATAGCTATGAGACCTCTTGATTTCTCTTAGTCCTTAAATGAATATTAAATTTATTTTATACTAAAATATTGAAGATTGATACTAACTTACACTGGTACAAAAAGTTGTATTGGTCACGCCAAAAATGTGTGACGATATGCCTATAGTCACACACATTTTTTTCGTTGTGTGTCACTAAAGGTCCCGCCACCGTAGGTGGCATATGGTCACATTATTGAGTTCGTGGCCTTTTCCATCGAAAAAGAGTGACCAAAACCCCGAATATGTGTGACAAATTAGACACAAGTTTTGTTGGATTAGTCATTATTAGTGACCGTAAACACTTTATAGTCACGCAAATATTTTTTGAGAGTAACTATTTTTCAACCTTTGGCCACATAAATATATAATGTATGTGACATTTGAGATGATATATTCAAGTAAATGTGTATTTTGTGTGACTATTTCCTGTCCTGTGGCCACATGAATATACAATAAATGTGACGTTTGTGATGATTTAGTCACACAATGGGTGTTATTTTTTTGGAGTTAGTCACATACAATTTAACACAAAGTGGTCAAAAGTGTGAATAAGTGTGACCATATGCTGTTTAAAGTGAAGAAATGTGTATTTTGTGTGACTATTGATCATCCAATGGCCACATGAAGTTTATGTTTGCGTGGCCTTTTGTAATATTTAGTCACACAAAGCATGTTTGTTTTGGGTATTTAGTTACATACCATTAAGCAAACAGTGGCCAAAAGTGTTAATAAGTGTGACCATATGCTGTTTAAAGTGAAGAAATGTGTATTTTGTGTGACTATTGATCATCCAATGGCCACATGAATTTTATGTTTGTGTGGCCTTTTGTAATATTTAGTCACACAAAGCATGTTTGTTTTGGGTATTTAGTCACATACCATTAAGCAAACAGTGGCCAAAAGTGTTAATAAGTGTGACCATATGCTATTTAAAGTGAAGAAATGTGTATTTTGTGTGACTATTGATCATCCAATGGCCACGTAAATTTTATGTTTGTGAGGCCTTTTGTAAGATTTAGTCACACAAAGCATGTTTGTTTTGGGTATTTAGTCACATACCATTAATCAAACAGTGGCCAAAAGTGTAAATAAGTGTGACCATATGCTGTTTAAAGTGAAGAAATGTGTATTTTGTGTGATTATAGATCATCCAATGGCCACGTGAATTTTATGTTTGTGTGGCCTTCGGTAATATTTAGTCACACAACGACTAAAGCAAACAGTGACCAAAAGTGTTAATAAGTGTGACTATATGCATCTTTTAGTCACATTTAAAAAATTAATATATATCAAAACAATTCAAATATATATCAAAACAAATTCAAATACAATAAAATTGGAATGTATATAACTGAACAAAATATAAAATTGGACATCCTTTTATACACCAAGGAGTCCTAGTCGGCTTACAATAGTTTCTTTATAAGTATCTATAATCTTTTCCATAAGCAAGTAGCAACTTCGAGCGGTCTTAATCTCTGAGCAGTACCAACTTTAACTAGCAGTAGTAACTTTTGTACTAGCAGTAGTAAATACTTGGCCACATTTTCTTTGAAGTTAATGAGCTGCACTAAATCCATGTAAGCAATATTAATACAAACATGATCAGCAGTAATTCAAACAACATCATGAAGACTTTTAATCCAAATTTTTGGGATATAAAATATCAAAGTACTTCTGTATGTCAAAGTACTGCTGCATGAAGATAAAAGTCAAAGTACTGCTGAAGATAAAAGTCAAAGTACTGCTGTTTACTGAAGAATGCTTAAAGTACTTCGAAGGAAACAAGGACTTATGTGCAATATTAGTTAAAGGATTAATGTGTAATATTGAACGAATATTCTAGAATTAGTTAGGGATAATGACTTGTCGTTCAAGTATTATATGTTGTAAACCGACTTAAGGTTATCTATATAAAGAGCCTTAAGAGGTATTAGTCGATATAAGTTTTAGAGTTGTTCAAAGTCGATAAATAGTTAGGGATTGTTAGTGAATATGTGTAACAAAGCAGGTTCAAAGTTTGGTTAATATAAAAGTTCTTCTTAAGCTTTGTGTTAGTAGATTTCGCATACTTTACAAGGTTAAACAGTGTTTCAATATTAATAGTGTTAAGTTTACTTAATATTATTAAACCTTTACAAGCTACAAAGTAGTTTGATCAGAGTATATCGATCCAACAAGTGGTATCAGAGCTTGTGTTGGAAACTCTGATTAAGAAGACAAATCTTTAAACTGATTCCACTACAAACCCTTCAAGATGTCGACAGAAGCTGCACCTGCTCCCTCAATCACTGCTGTTAGAATCCCTATTGTTAAGAAGGGAGAATATGACTTATGGGCCATGAAGATGAGGCATTACATTGCCATCACAGACCATGCACTATGGGATGTGATTGTCAATAGTAACATGCAAATTGATGAACCAGTAGAGGTACCTGGACAACCAACACCACCTAAACCAACCGTACCTACTGCCCCCAAAAGAAATCAAGACGAAGCTCTCAACGTACTGCTTTCTGCTATTCCTGATGGTCACCTATTAAAGTTTCATGATGCCAAGGATGCCAAACAGCTATGGGCTATAATTAAGAAGAAGTTTGGAGGTAATGATGCTTCCAAGAAGATGCACAGGAATTTGCTGAAGCAACAATTTAAAACTTTCACTGTTGGTGAAAGAGAAGGCCTTGATTCTGCATATGAAAGATTCCAAAATCTTCTGAGTATGCTAGAACTATATGATGCTGAGGCATTAGTTGAAGATGCTAATATGAAGTTCTTAAGAAGTCTGCCCTTAGCATGGCATGTAGTTGCTACTATGATCAGAGGACAACCAGGGCTGGATACAATGGACTTTGATGATCTCTATAACAATCTGAAGGTGTATGAGCATGAGATGAATGGTACTACAGGTTCAAGCACAAATCAGAAATCCCAAAACATTGCTTTTGTCTTTTCTGAAAGCAGAAGCAGTACTTCCAACAAAGGTACTGCTTATCCTGTCCAAAGTACTGTGACTGAAACTCATGTTCCATGTACAACTATGGTCACTACCAATTCATCACAATCAATTACCCCCACCTTAGATGATGTTCTATGTTCATTCTTTGCTCAACAAGCATCTCTACCTGTCACCTATCAAGAAGATGTATTGCAAATAGATTTTGATGCTTTGGAAGAAATTGATATCAGATGGCAAGTTGCCATGCTTACTGCAAGGATCAAGAAGTATGTGAATAAGACAGGAAAAGGCATCAATTTCAGAGCTAAACAGGGAATAACATTTGATAAGTCCAAGATTGAGTGCTTCAACTGTCAAAGGACTGGTCACTTTGCAAGGGAGTGCAAATTTGCAAAGTATCAAGCAAACAAGATGATTGAACCACCCAAGCCTGAAAGAAAAGAGATTCCTATTACTGAACCAAAACCAAAAGCTTTGGTTGCTCAAGAGAATCTGTCATAGATTGATTGGTCCAATGAATTTGATGATGAACCAGTAACCTATTCAATGGTTGCATAGGAAGACTGGAGCACAGCATTTGATGAAGAGCCTGGATATGCTGCTTTGGAGTCAAGAGATGGTCTAGGAAGCTTTGATTGGAGCATGGAGTTTGAAGAAGCACCTGTTCAGCTTGCTATGGTAGCTGCTTCACCAAGTTCATCCACTAGTTCTGAGGTATGCTCTAAGTGCAATGATATGTATCAAAAGTTACTTAGTGAATATGTAGCTGAAAGAGATAAAATTCAAAAAGCTAGGGCTGAGATAACTGGTTATCAATTGACTTTAGAGTCAATAGAGGCCAAAATCATTACACATGAAAACAATGAAGTAGCATGGGCTGAAACATATAAACAACAGGATTACCTAGTAAAGTTGAGTGAATGGAAACTAGGATGTAAGGTGTCTAAACTAGAGAAAGTGACTGCTGAAAGGGATAAGTTGTTACAAAAACTTGCTGTGTGGAATGAAGCAGGTGTTTCACATGTTCAATTTGTTGAAAAGCAAAGAACATCAAATATTAAAACTGGCCTAGGTTATGATAATGATAGCAATGAAGGCATTCCATTTAAGGGTAAGGAACTAAATCTTATAATAGATACCTCCACTAGTGATGAAGAGTTCATAAGTCTAGATGAAAACACTTCTAGTGATGAGGAATACCCTAGTCCAACACCTCCTGTATTTAAGAAAGAAAAGGGATATAATGCAGTTCCTAATCCCCCGGGTAGCTTTCAACCACCTAGAAAAGATGTTGATTGTTATGGAGTAGATAATCTAGAGTTTAGGAAGAAGTTTAAAAGTCAATCTAACCCTGAAACTTTAGAAAAATCTGTTGAAGCACCTAAGGTTGATGAGAACAAGTTTTCAAAACAAGCAGTACCTTCAAACACTTTTTGAAGTACTGCTGATCACTCAGCAGTACCTCAAAGAAAATACTTTCAAAATACTGCTAATTTTAGAAAACCTTATGGAAGGGGATTTGGGGATATTGGTCCAAAGGTCTGTTATGTATGTTATAGTCCTCATCATTTGATTAAAGATTGTGATAATCATTCAGAATACTTAAGTAAATATCCAAAGACCAGAACTGCACAATCAAGTCATAGGGAGAATAAGCCAAGGGACAACAAACTAGTTTGGAATTATACAAATAGGGTTAACCATAGTAATTTCTCAAAAGATTATAGGTACCCTCATCAGAAAAGATCATACTCCAAACCCTCAGTACCTTCACAAAGTACTGATAGAAAGTTCCCTAACCAAGCTGCTTCTAGCAAACACTCAAGTGTAAGACCTAGGAGGTACAACCACTACAACCCTAGAAGGCCTTATAACACAAGAAAAGATGCTAGAACACAGAACCCAACTCCTAAAGTTACAACTAAATGGGTTAAGAAAGAAAGTACTGCTGGGGTAGAACCAGTACTATCAGAGGTTAAGGGTGAAAAAGGGAAAATTGATCATGATAAACCAACAGTTTTGGAAACAAAAACCTTAATTCTTGATCATGTTTTCAAAGACAGTGGTGATTACATACTCAAAAATTTTGAGTATGTCACTCCACAAGGGGAACACAAGTCAGTAATGGCTTGGGTTCCTAAAAATAACTAACCTTTTTCATGTGAATGCAAGGCAACCCAGAAGAGGAGCTTAAAGATCATCTTATTGTAGATAGTGGTTGCTCTGGAAGTATGACAGGAGAAAAGGAGCTCTTGTCAGATTTTAAAGCTTATTTTGGAGGAAAAGTTGCATTTGGGAATGATCCTGATGGAGGAAGAATAACTGGCAAAGGAACCATCAAGGCAGGAAACATTGATTTTGAGGATGTTAGATATGTGAAGGAGCTCAAATTCAATCTTTTGTCAGTCTCTCAGATTTGTAATAAGAAGTACCCTGTGTTATTCTTTGACACAGAATGTCTCATACTTTCTCCTGACTTCAAGTTAGAAGATAGAAACTTGGTGATGCTGAGAGCACCAAGAAACAATGATGTGTACAGCATAGATTTAAAGAATGTCAATTCTACTGAAAGAGCAACATGTTTGATTGCAAGAGCAACAATGGAAGAAGCACATCAATGGCACAGAAGATTGGGGCATGTCAATTTCAAGAACATCAATAAGCTGGTCAAAGGAAATTTAGTTAGAGGTTTACCTTCTAAAACATTCAAGAATGATCACTCATGTCTTGCTTGTAAGAAGGGTAAACAGCCAAGGCTTCCTGTAAGAAGATTGATGAGAAAATCATTAGAGAGCCTTTGGAATTGCTGCACATGGATCTGTTTGGACCTGTTTCAGTTGTTAGTCTAAACAAGAAGAAGTACTGCTTGGTTGTAACAGATGACTATAGCAGATTTAGTTGGGTCTTTTTCTTATGCTTCAAAGATGAAACTTTTGATGCTATTCATGATCTTATAATAGCACTTGAAAATCAGTCAAGGCTCAAGGTTAGAGGCATTAGATGTGATAATGGGATTGAGTTCAAGAATCAGCTAATGGATGACTTATGTGTCAAGAAAGGAATTAAAAGAGAGTTCAGTATTGCTAGAACTCCTCAGCAAAATGAAGTTGCAGAAAGAAAGAATAGAACTCTTATAGAAGCAGCAAGGACAATGCTTGCAGATTCTCAATTACCTGTTCCATTCTGGGCTGAGGCTGTAAGTGCTGCTTATTATGTGTTGAATAGAGTATCAGTGACAAAACCTCAAATGAAGACACCTTATGAGTTACTGATGGGAAAGAAGCCAAGCATCAAGTTTATGAAACCTTTTGGATGTCCCCTAACCATCTTAAACACAGTTGATAATTTGGGCAAATTTGATGGGAAGTCAGATGAAGGATATTTATTGGGATATTGTACCAATAGCAAAGGATTCAGAGTGTACAACGGGGCTACCAAAAAGGTTCAAGAATGTCTTCATGTTGATTTTCTAGAAGAACAAGAGAATTATAAAGGTAAAGGTCCTGATTGGATGTTTGATCTTGATTTAATATCTTCATCAATGAATTATGTACCTGTAAGGGAAGAAAATCAAGCTACTCCCACTGAAGAAGAAGCACAGTACATTGTTCATGATATTAATTTAAGATCTGAAGATGAGCCAAATGATAATGCCAATGAAGAGAAGAAAAGTACTTCTGAGCCTCAAGGTACTGCTGAACCTAACAGTAATGTTGATCCTCAAAGTACTGTTCCACCACAAATCCTAGTATCTGATGAAGATCAAGCCATTCAAGATGAACTTACTAGGATGCTTTTTCAAGAAACAATGGCTAAGTCTTATGAAGATGAACAAAGGAGAGCTTATGAAGCAGAAAAGAAGAAGGCAAAAGGCACTGACAGTACTTTACCCCAAAGTGCTGCTAATCCATTTGAAAGTACTTTTCAACCTTTAGATACTTCAAATTGGATAAATACTGATGTTGTTAATGATTCTAATATGCCTGACTTGGAAGATACTGATGATCCAAACAAGATTACTTTAGAAGACACTGATGATAAATTGGATGAAGAAGGCATTTTCTCAGATAATAATGAAGATCCTGATTTAACTAATTTGGAAGATAATCTTGAAGTCTCACCAACTCCTACTCTCAGAATTCACAAAACTCATCCTGTTACCAACATAATTGGACCCTCAGCTTCAGGGGTGCTCACCAGGACTAAGGCTAAGAATATGTCTCAACAACATACTTCTTTACTTAGTTTTATCTACAAGCAAAACAGGGTGAATCACAAGGATCAGAAGTTGTGTTTATTTGCTTGTTTTCTATCTCAAGAAGAGCCCAAGAATATCAAACAAGCATTAGCCAAGGAGAGTTGGGTGGAAGCTATGCAAGAAGAACTCCTACAGTTTAAAATTCAAGAAGTGTGGGTATTATGTGATCTACCTGATGGAAAGAGACTGATTGGAACAAAATGGGTCTTCAGGGTAAAAAGAGATGAAAGAGGGAATGTTATCAAGAACAAGGCAAGGTTAGTGGCTCAAGGATATAGACAGGAAGAAGGAGTAGACTATGATGAAGTTTTTTCTCCTGTGGCAAGGCTTGAAGCCATCAGGCTATTTTTGGCTTTTGCATCCTATATGGGATTTCCTGTATATCAAATGGATGTTAAAAGTGCTTTTCTATATGGCAAAATTACAGAAGAAGTTTATGTCAAACAGTCTCCTGGTTTTGAAGATCCTGCACATCCAAACAAAGTCTACAAGGTTATCAAGGCATTGTATGGCCTTCATCAAGCTCCAAGAGCATGGTATGAAAGACTTTCCAATTTTCTACTACAACATGGCTATAGGAGAGGAGCTATTGACAAGACTTTGTTTATCAAGAGAGATAAGAAGGATATCATGCTTGTCCAAGTGTATGTAGATGATATTATTTTTGGTGCTACTAAGCAGTCTATGGTGAAGGAATTTGAAGATCTTATGCAGAAAGAGTTTCAGATGAGTTCAATGGGAGAATTAACATTCTTTTTGGGACTACAAGTGAAACATTCAAGCAGTGGAATATACATCTGTCAAGATAAGTATGTTGCAGATATCCTTAAGAGATTCAATTTCACAACTGTTAGGCCTACATCTACACCAGTGGATACTAACAAACCTTTGGGAAAAGATGAAGAAGGAGAAGATGTTGATGTCACACTATACAGGTCTATGATTGGATGTCTCATGTATTTAACTGCATCAAGACCTGATATTACTTTTGCTGTGTGTTTATGTGCAAGACATCAAGTTCATCCAAAGGTATCCCACTTGAATGTTGTCAAGAGAATTTTCAGGTATCTTAGGCAACAACCTAAGCTAGGATTATGGTATCCTAGGGATTCACCTTTCCATCTACAAGCTTTTTCAGACAGTGATTATGCTGGAGATAACTATGACAGAAGATCTACAACTGGAGGATGCCAGTACCTTGGAAGCAGATTAGTTTCATGGCAATGTAAGAAGCAAACAATTGCAGCAACTTCTTCCACAGAAGCAGAGTATGTAGCTGCTGCAAGTTGTTGTGCACAAGTACTTTTGTCGCAAAATCAGCTTTTGGATTATGGATTCAACTTCAAAAATACTCCTATCAACATTGATAATGAGAGTACTATCTGTATTGTGAAGAATCCAGTATATCATTCCAAGACCAAGCACATTCAGATTAGACATCACTTTATAAGAGATTGCTATGAACACAGGCTTATCAATGCGGTTAAAGTTCATACTGATGATAATGTAGCAGATCTACTCACAAAGGGCTTTGATGTTTCAAGATTTACCTTTTTAGTTGTAAGTATTGGCATGATTAATATGTAAGCTATTTTTGAGGGGAGGCATTAGTAGTTATTAGTTAGTCATTATTTGAGGGGAGGCTACATGTATCATTCAAAAGAAAAGATTTTATCATTAAGCAAAGTTCTTACAACAACCATTCAGAAAGTTCATACATCACCATTGTTGTTACCAGGATATAGACACAGACACAACAAAACAAAACAAATAAACAAACATCTACCACAACCTACTACCAATCTTCACACACCTACTCCATAGGCCTTTTTCCCTTGCCCTCATAGTTATGCTTTTCCTTTTGAGCAGTTTTTCTCTTGTCATCAAAAGAAGCCTGCTTTCTTGGGCAAGCCAGGCCAAGAACTTGTTTGGGAGGTCTCTCTTTCCTTGGAGCAGGCCACTTCATGTTCTGTATTGCTGATTCCAGGGCTTGAGTCAAAGCATGTGGAAGCTCATTAGCCAGAGATGAACCAGGGACATACTTTTTCTTCTTGGGCTTTTTGTTGGTACTGCTGGCTGCATCCGTTATAGTAGAGTTTGCAACACTTACTGATGAGGAAGAGTCATGGGGTCTCATCCACTGTACATGAGGAGGGAAGTAATCTAACCATCCTGGATCTTCAAACTCAGAATCAGAGTAGTAGCTTATCTCTGAATCAGTAGAGCCCTCAGAGTCAGAGGAGATGTTGATAAAAGGAATATGACTCATTGTGTTTACTAGTTTTTGTGTTCTGATAAAGATGAATGAAATTTGTTGTTGGTGAAGTTGCTTTTATTGGCAAAGTAAAGGTAAATGGGCATTTAATGAAGTGTATTGAAGTTCACTTACCATGGTAGCTTTGGGATTTAATTTGGGGAGATAGTCATTACTCAGGGTTGACTTTCAAAGATATTTTGGTTAAATAATCAACATTCAAGATTTTTTTTTGGGAAAATACTTTGGTCAACATACTGTGTGGGTTTATAACGGAAGGTACTGCTCCATATTTTCTGGAATGTACTGCTTGGTGATATTATGGGTACGCTAAAGTGTCAGATACTGTTCCAATGGTCAGATTTGTGAGTAACAAACTTTCGAAAGATATGGGGATAATCACTTCCAAAAATAACGGTAAAATTATTAATTAACCGTGATTTTTTGTATCTTATCCTTATATATCTCATATCTTTTCTTATTTATTCACCCTTATTCACCTTTCTTGATTCATCAAACTCATTCATACTATTCACCGATTCCCACTATTCTCTCTAAACCTAATCACAATGGCACATCGACGAACCAACACCAAACACAACATGATAGCAAACCTTGAGAAAACCCAAGATAACCTTGACTTTCATGGAATTATTGATTTTCTCACTGGAACCAACATTTGTTACTCAATCCTAGTCAACCCAGAGATTATTGGACCTTGGATACATGCGTTTTGGGATACAGCAAGGTCACAGATTGAAGATGGAGAGGATATTATCACTGCTACAGTTGCTGGGAGAGCTATTCGTGTCACAGAAGCAACAATCAGAGAGGCTCTGTTATTTGAAGATGAAGGAGGCTCTGTTCTGTTTGCTAAACAAGAGATTTGGAATACACTCAGAGACATTGGGTATGAAGGTCCTTTGAATAAGCTTACTTTTCAGAAAGCTATGGTTAGTCCTCATTGGAAATTTCTTATACATGTTTTGCTTCATTGTTTGAGTCCAAAGAGTACTGCTTGGGATCAGTTTAGTCATTCCATAGCTTCTGCATTTGTTGGTCTTATTACCAATCAACCTTTCAATTTCTCATACATGATCCTTGAAGTTATGCTTACACATATTAAGGCTGGCAAACCTTCTCTAATATATCCTAGATTTGTTCAACTTCTTTTAGAGAATCCATTAGATGGGATACCAAAACCTCAGGATTATGTGCCAACCATTAGGATGCCACCTAAAGTGTTCACTTTTATATCTCATAAGGGAGTAAATTTTTCGGGTAGGAATACACCTCTCAATGCTTATATGTTAGAGGTAGCTCAAGCTGTTAGGGATGAAGAAAACAATAGTGGTTCTGCACATTCTGAAAATAATGATCAACCTGATTCTGCTGAGCATTCTACTTCAGTGCATACTTCTACACCACCTATTGTTTCCCCTCAGCATGGTGTTTCAAGTGAAAGGACTCCCTCAGTGTCAGCTTCCTTGGATAAATCTGTTTCTACTCAAGGTACTTCTCCACAAAGTACTTCTTCTAAAGGTACTGCTTTAGAGGATACACATGTACCTACTCCCAATGATTATACTTCCACAGGTGGGTTTCAAACACCTGGAAGAGATGAGGGAATTGAAGGTGCTATGAGTAATTCTGCTTTTACTAAAGAATTGGAGAAGATGAAGACAACTGTTAATGCTCAGGCTGCAGAAATCAAGAAGCTAAGAAGGAAGTTCAGAAGGTTGAAGAAATTTGTTTGGCCTCTTGTTCAGAATTTTAGGCTTTATGTGAAAGAAAAGAAGCAGTCTTAGAAGCCAAAGTCAAAATCTTCAAAGAAGTCTTCTAAATCCAAGAGGAGGCAAAGGAGGTCATCATTTACCAAATTGGGGAGGAATCAAGATGAGAATTTGGATAAAGATGATGTTGAGATTAAAAATTCAGAAGATGCTCACCTTTGGCAATATCCAGAAAGTCCAAAGACTTTTGTACCAGAAAGTTACATTCAAGAGGATGTGAATATTGCACAAGAGGATGTGAACATTGCACAAGAGGAAGATATTGAGCAAAAAGTTGTTCAAGAAGATGTTGAGCAAGAAATTGTTAAGCAGGATGTGGATGCACAGAATATTCAAAGTGCTGGTGTTCAAAGTACTGCTGCAGAAAACATAAGTCTGTAAGGTACTGCTGAGCAAGATACTTCTTCTAAGAATATTGATGAAAGTGGAGTTACTGCAGCTGGACCTTCTACAATGAATTATGAAGATGAAGCTGGTCCTTCTACTTTTGTACGACAAGAAGAAGTAAGAGTACATAATGCAAGTGATGATGAAACAATTGCTCAGGTTATGATGAATTTGAGAAGACCTACTGGAGGAATACATATTTTTGAACCCGTACAAAAAGTTGCTGAAAGTACTTCTGAATCAGAAGAGCTAGATCCAAAAGCTAAAGGGAAAGGGATCAAGGTTCAGAAAGATATTAAGAAGAAAAAGAAGAAATTTTCTATTGCTCAGATCAGAGAACTAAAGATTGTAGAGGATGAAGAGCTTGCTAGAAAGCAACAAGCTGAGTATGATGCTAAGTATTTGGCAGAAGTTAGTAGGCCAATTACAAAGAAGCCAATGACTATTGCTCAGGAAGGAACTGGATGATAAGTTTCTTGAAAAGAAGAGGATACAAAAACTTACACAAAATGAGGTATCCAGAAGTGAAAGCTCTGTGGAATGATCAAGAGAATTGGGAAATTACAAGATGGAGATTCTTTGAGTCATCAGGAGTTCATACACTAGAGATGGAAGATGGTACCATGATTCATATGCTTGCTGAGAGGAGATATCCATTGATTAAAGAAATTATGCTCAGAATGCTGGATCATGAAATGGAACTTGAAGATGAATCTGAAGTAGCTTTGGATGTTATCAAGCTATTTATCAGATGGACCAAGTCTGAAGAGTAATATTGCATATTACTGGTATGATTTGTTTTGTA
Organism: Artemisia argyi; assembly: GCA_030686995.1. Lineage (NCBI taxonomy): Eukaryota > Viridiplantae > Streptophyta > Magnoliopsida > Asterales > Asteraceae > Artemisia > Artemisia argyi. Next base: position 228,702,561 of record CM060709.1, on the reverse strand, counting down.
AAATAAGTATTTTTCAAAGTACGGCAAAGACAAACAGTACTTTATCAAAGTACTGCTTGCTGATATAAACCAGTATAAGTCCTTTAAAAATAAAATAAAAAGTTTTATTGTTTAAAAGAGAAAAGGATTTGAAAAGAAACACATGGTGTTAGTATTTATACTGCACAACAAATGGTAATCAACTCACCATGTTTAACAGACAAGAAAGAGTTTGACTCATCAAGAGGGTACGGCTCTGATGTGATAATCAAATCCATTTTTAGTTGACAATTTACTGTATGGTTTCAACTCACCATATCTATATATGTAAAGAGTTGGCTAGCCCACAAGGAAAATGGCTTGTGGTAAAGGCTGTGGAAAATCCATTTTTGGTAATTAGTTCACCATGATTTATATCAAAGAACTAACTAGTCCAAAAGCAAACGGCTATTGGTAAAGACTACTCAAATCCGTTGATAGCTGATGATTTGCTAAAAATCATAATTTTCAATGATTCACCTCTCGCAGGAGTTAACACACCTGGAAGTGATGAGAATAGTATGAAACTTTCAAAGATTTGATGATTACTGTACCAAAATGTTGCTGAGTTGCTGAGAAGATTTATTGAAAGACAAGATGCTGATGAAGAGTACTTTGACTTATGATAGATAGAAGATAAAGAGATAAAGAAACAATTTTTCTGAATGATTAAAGATTTGAAGATCAAAGATAACAAAGAAACTTGAAATCAAGCAAGTGGAGTTCAAGTTAGGGGAGGATTGTTGGGATATAAAATATCAAAGTACATCTGTGTGTCAAAGTACGGCTGCATGAAGATAAAAGTCAAAGTACTGCTGAAGATAAAAGTCAAAGTACTGCTGCTTACTGAAGAATGCTTAAAGTACTTCGAAGAAAACAAGGACTTATGTGCAATATTAGTTAAAGGATTAATGTTTAATATTGAACGAATATTCTAGAATTAGTTAATGATAATGACTTGTCGTTCAAGTATTATATGTTGAAAACCGACTTAAGGTTATCTATATAAAGAGCCTTAAGAGGTATTAGTCGATATAAGTTTTAGAGTTGTTCAAAGTCGATAAATAGTTAGGGATTGTTAGTGAATCTGTGTAACAAAGCAGGTTCAAAGTTTGGTTAATATAAAAGTTCTTCTTAAGCTTTGTGTTAGTAGATTCCGCATACTTTACAAGGTTAAACAGTGTTTTAATATTAATAGTGTTAAGTTTACTTAATATTATTAAACCTTTATGATGAGGCGAAAAATGATCCGTTTTTAGGGGGTCATTTAAGCCCGAATTCGAATTTATTTGATCAAATATTGCCCTAAATCGTTCCTTTTGTGATTTTAGGTACTTTGGGAGAGAAATCTGGAAAAGGAAGCAATTCGGACGTTTTTGGAGCATAAAAGTGAAGAAAACGCCAAAGTCTTAATTTTCCAAGCTGGGAACAGTAGGTGACGGCGTCAAGAGCAACACCTTGACGGCGTCAAGAGCAAATTTCATGAATTTCCATGACTACCCAGAACAGATTTGACGGCGTCACGTGGGAAGGGCGTCAAGAGTAAAAGAGTCATGACGGCCTGGAAGTATATAAGTCTTGACGGCGTCAGAAGTAGATCTAGGCAGTCCGAGAATTGTTTTGGCGGCGAGGTGACGGCGTCACAAGATTACACTTGACGCCGTCAAACCTATTTTTCTATATATAGTTTTCTAATTTTTCACATTTAAAGAAAGAAGTTTTGGGGAGAAACCCTAAGTACGATTTTGGTGTAACTTTACAGGTTTTTCAAGGGTTCCAACCCCTTGATACCTTGCATGATTAATCAAGATAAGTGTTTTTCTAATTCAATCAATATGTCTATGTGTTGGTTGTCTATATCATGTTCTTGTCTTAATTCTATCATGCTAGGCTAGATCTCTTTTGTGTTTGCTTAGATCTAATGAAACCTAGATGTTGATTATGTGTTGATTACTTGTTTATTCTTGTCTTGGATGAATGATTCATATGTTAGGCTTAAGAAAACTGGCAGATCTCCAATTGGTAACATGCTTGAACGTCTTAAGAAACATGAACCAACGCGCACTAGGTCATTATTGGTTGTATTTAATGCATGAGCCACTGTTTACAATCCCTATAGTTGTGCTGGGCATGGTGTAGGAGGAGATAAGAGCTCATAGAATTGGCGAGTTATGTGTGCCACCCCATGAATGGTATTAAGGAATACGATCCGTCATCCATGCAATTATAACAAGTAATTAACGTGTAAAAGATATCTAGGGAGTAGTGAAATCTAAGTAAACACATTTTCTCCAATTACTGCTCACAACCTTAGTATAAATTAGTTTATTTTCATTTTCAGTATTTTATTTTGATTGCATCTTAGTATTGGGTTAGTTGATTAGCAACTAATTCCGCCCACTCTTCCAAAACCCGAGATTTTTACTTGCTTTCTAAAAAAATATAAAAACACAAAAATAATCATCCCTCACCTTTAGAACTAGTATTTAGGTTTTCTAATCCTAGCGACACTATTCCTAAGCTGAACGATCAATCCCCCGGTACTTGTCACTATACTATACTACAACGATCAGGTACACTGCCTGGTGGGGGTTGTAAGCTTCTCGAGATCCCTCGAGAGGTAAAACCTGTTGCGATTCCCACGCATCACTTTACAAGCTACAAAATAGTTTGATCAGAGTATATCGATCCAACACAAAACAATGAACATACTAATAAAATTTGCAGTTAAACTTACAAGTTTTTCTCCCATTGATCTAATCTCATCATCTGGATATAAAAGCCTTGAAAATGTAGGCTGCTGCATATCAACACATCAGGGTGAGAGCAGGACTAGAACATGTCAAAGCTCACAACATAACAGAACTAGATGAGCCACTGGTTCAACTATCTGCACAAACATGATAGGAGAGTTAATACTAGTACCACGTTAGTACTGCTGGAGCAGAGTTACTACTGCTAGTATATATATATATATATATATATATATATATATATATATATATATATATATATATATATATATATATATATATAACAGAATATATATAAATGAAGCAAATATATATACAATTGTATGTCAAATTCAATAAAAATCGAATGTATATAAATGAAACAAATATATATATAATTGTAATGTCGTATATAATCAAATTCTCAACTATGATAAGTTAAAACCTGTTGACTCTTCGCCGCCTTCGCTTGCTTTTGCAAGGTTTCACTAGAGACCAAATGTTTTCGCTTCGTTGGTACTAATTTTAGTCCTGTATTTTGTTCACTAATATTTGGTATCATAGTTGGTGGTGTAACCTGTAGAACCGGTTTGTCGTGGCTCAAGCGTTTTCGTATGTCCGATAGTTTTAACAGGTTCCTATATGTATATATAAAATACGGTACATTAGTCATGTATGTAAAACTAAAAAAATCAAAGGTGGATGTCTTATTACTTACCACTGTTTCCATTACTGGTACGTTTTCCAAAGTTTCAATGGCCATTGGAGTGGTCACCTCCAATATAAATTAAGAAATGCAATGGTGTTATCATTAGAAAATGAAATTGTTAACAACATAAAAAGTGGCTTACATCTGAGTCTAATTCCAGTTTCTTTTTGCAAAAAAAATATGGGAAATGTAAGAAACTAAGGCACTAATAACGCTGGATAATATAAGATCTGCCAACCATTAAACCCTAAAAATATACATGGGTTGACTTTGGTGACTGAGATGGAGCATACCCACGCCTCAAAAATGAAGTGTGCCAGAAAATCCATCTGAGGGAATTTTTAGCCAGGCATCCCATGTATCATCCTCACCCGTGAAAATAGCATGTAGCCCCTGCAAGAAACAAGTAACGTGATTAATGCTAACATAAAAGACGACAACATTAGATGTCCTAAATATAAGTTTAGCCTAAAAAACAAACATACGGGTTGCATATCGAATCGGGCAACAAATAATATACAATTGGTTGCAATTTTATGCAGTGCCAAACGTGGAGCGAATAAATGTCAAACACATTACCAAGCAAGCAAATACTAACATTTGGTACAAATGAAACAGTTTGACAAAAAGCAACCATATTTGAGTTAATTTCCTATATAACAGATGTTATGTTAATCTTTTGATAGATAACTTACGCAACTACGATAAGCAAACTCCAACTGTTCAGCAACATCCTCCCGGAGTGGAAACCAATCAAGACTCCCTTTACGAGCAAAAAAGTGGCCTATTTAGAACACGTCGATTGTCTCCATTCCAATAAACAGGAAAACTATTTCGTCTTAATAAGTCTACCTGCAACGATTACCACCACACGAATTTATAATCAAAAACATGTTTTAGGCTAGTTTAATCCACAAAAATCAATTTAAATCATTTTATATTCGATTACACATTTAAGAAAATATAAATTAAATATGTGTTTGAGCATACCCATGAACAGAGTAGGATAGGTGAGATGAGGGTGATGGTGGCTCGACTGTGATGCTGGTGGTTATCTCGAACCAAACAACCGAAGCAAACAAAGTCTCCCATACAGTTCCCTTGTCTTGATGACGGTGATGGCATAGAGGAGCGTGGTTGGTGGAACCACGGCGAGATAAGGTGGTGAAGTGTGGCGGTGGTGTGAGTCAGTTCTAGAGAGAATGAGAATAGATTAATAGATAGATAGATCTGACTAGTGTAAGTGTCAGTGTTTTGAATGTGGGGGAAAAAGGGAGGGATGTTGAGCGGGAGATTGAAATTTTTGGGGAAAAATTAGGGGCGGGATCTGACTAGTGTAAGTGTTAGTGTTTTGATTTTGGGGAAAAATGAGCTTGAAATGTTTAATGAGTTGAGCTCAATCTTATATAAGTTCGACTCGAGTTATTGTTGAGTTCTCGAGCTTGTAAGTAATATAAAATATGGCTTTTTTTTAAGTGTAGTAAGGGTAAATATTTATTTATGAATGTATCAAGCTTTTCGAGCTGAAGTCGAACCGAATTCAATTCTTAGGTTATATTATATTTCAATTTTAATTTGTGTCAGAAAACACATCTTTATAGATAAATCGAGCTTTTCGAGTCAAGCTCAAGCCGAGTTCAAACTTTCTCGATCCTGGATAACATGATCGAGAGGGTGATGGAGGCTTGATTGTGATGGTGGTGGATGTGGTGGTTATCTCGAACCAAACAACCGAAGCAAACAAACTCTCCCATATAGTTCCCTTGTCTTGATGACGATGATGGCGTGGAGGATCGATGGTTGGTGGAACCACGGCGAGATAAGGCGGTGAAGTTTGGCGGTGGTGTGAGTCGGTTCTAGAGAGAAGGAGAATAGATGAATAGATAGATATATCTGACTAATGTAAGTGTTAGTGTTTTGATTTTGGGGACAAAGGGGCGGGATCTTGAGCAGGAGATTGAGATTTTTGGGGAAAAATTAAAGGCGGATGTTGAGATCTTGAGCGCCTGATTAAAATTTAGAGATTGAAAGCCTATCAAATGAGCTCGAAAGGTTTAATGAGTTGAGCTCAATCTTATATAAGTTCGACTCGAGTTATTGTTGAGTTCTCGAGCTTGTAAGTAATATAAAATATGGCTTCTTCTTTTTTTAAGTGTAGTAAGGATAAATATTTATTTATGAATGTATCAAGCTTTTCGAGCTAAAGTCGAACCGAATTCAATTCTTAGGTTATATTATATTTCAATTTTAATTTGTGTCAGAAAACACATCTTTACAGATAAATCGAGCTTTTCGAGTCAAGCTCAAGCCGAGTTCAAACTTTCTCGATCCCGGATAACATGATCGCGAGGGTGATGGAGGCTTGACTGTGATGGTGGTGGATGTGGTGGTTATTATCTCGAACCAAACAACCGAAGCAAACAAACTCTCCCATACAGTTCCCTTGTCTTGATGACGACGATGGCGTGGAGGATCGATGGTTGGTGGAACCACAGCGAGATAAGGCTGTGAAGTTTGGCGGTGGTGTGAGTCGGTTCTAGAGAGAAGGAGAATAGATGAATAGATAGAAGATAGATCTGACTACTGTAAGTACTAATGAGTATAGTACTAATGAGTTAATGAGTTTTCCGGTGGTGTAACTCATCCTAAAAATCCTGCAAAACATTCATTGTGACTCGATACACGCATTTGACTCAAACAAGTACTAATGAGTTAAGGTAGGCATGCATGCAAGTTCATGTATCCGATTTTACAAGGAAACTGCATGTTAAAGAGAGCGAGACTATTAAGAAAATGACATTATAGCTAGTAGGATCTTACGATCCCGATCCGATCATACGATCATGATCTTGCAAAGACGAAAACGTTCCTGGGTAGGATCTGATCATCCCGATCTTGAAACTTTTAATACTTTTAGTTTTTATACTTTTAATTATTTTAAACTTATCTATACATCTTATAATGCATCTTTGACTCTCTCTCTTCCATTTTTTTAAGATTTTCATTTATACATTTTAAGTAAATACAACAAATTAAGCTATATGTACAATCAATTTAAGCATTAGCACCTACACACATTGACTGGTCAACACTTATAATTAATATATATAACATTTAAAACACATTTTCAATTAAAAGTATCATTTATAAACCACAATGTACAAACAAATCAAGCTGCTAAACACTCTTTTCATAAAATTTGTAAGACATTTTCTCATAACTTCAACAGTTTATCATGCATCTAAAAATATTTTCGCTATCTGTAAACTTTAATTACAAGGTACCTCCCGCCGCAACGCGCGTGTGCCCCGCTAGTAATATATAACATATGCAAAGCTTATCAAACACACATCACTTATAATATATATTATTTACAAAGCTTCTCAAACACACTTCACACACTCCAACATATACTTAATACTCTATCCGACAATCACACATAGCTGCCTTGTTCTTTCTTTCTCTCTCTCACTACTACACCCTAAGTTTGACCCTAAGTTAGATCAGAAGCATATGGTAACATACTTAGATCACTTCAATATTGACCCCAAGTTTGACAGATGATTTGGTTTATCTGATTATTTAGTTTTTTTTTTATCTGATTATTTCATTGTTTGTGTTTATTTAATTAGTGTTATTTAGTGTTAAGGTTTATGTATGATCTGTATATTTGTGTTTTTTATTGTTAGGGTTTATGGTTGTTTTTTAGTTTTAGTGCGAATATTTAGGCTAAAATATCAAGTATCAATGATGGATTAAAAGACACCACTTTCAAGTATGAACATAAACTTGTTCTGGTGTTGTTCATCCATTATTGATTCATCTTTGTTCTTTGTCAAGGATGGGTGAACCGACAGCACTTTCAAGTATGAACATAATATGTATCTGTATCAAAGATGGAAGAAGTATCAAGGATGGATGAAAAGACACTACTTTCAAGTATGAACATAAACTTGTTCTGGTGTTGTTCATCCATTCTTGATACATCTTTCCTCTTTGCCAAAATACAGAAACAATGAAAATATTTTATCTTAGGATTAGGTTGAAGTACCATAAACATATCAAGAACTTAAAGAGTTTTTTCATGTATTTAGTTACAATGAAAATATTTTCATTGCATTGTTGATATAAATTTAATATGATTTCATTGATTCATGATTAGCTCTCTAATGTCGTAGGACCTACATAACTAATATGTATGTTCGTCACATTTAAGTGAGCAATATAAATGATAGTAAGAATTTGGTTGCTAAGAACTTAAAGCTCAATTATCAGGGCAGATCTATCTAACGATGTAGATGGGTTCCATCGCTTTAACTGGACCCCATTTTCTAACGATGTTTAATGGTTCTTTCAATAATCAAGATTAACCATCGTTAGAAAACGGAGTCCATTTAAAGCGATGGAACCATCTACATCGTTAGATAGATCTGGCCTGATCATTGAGACGTCTTCAATGCGATGATGATATAGTGTGTATTGTTCATGACAGGCCACACTCCTTCATCATCGCATTCAAGATGAGTGATGTTACTTAGACTCTATTCTTTACTCAACATTTGTAGATTGTTTGTATCACTCTGTTTGCTTTATATATATGTATGATGTATTTTTGATATAAGAATTATGTTGCATTTGTATTGAGAGTATAATGAAGATAAGTGGCGGATGTTATGACAACTGGCAATTTAGGGAAACTATTTACAAACCCGCATTACTTTAAATTTAATGATTTTTGGAATATTTGAAAAGTTTATTCGTAATGGAAATTGTAAACGTTGAATCGTGATTTTAAATTTTATGATATTTATGGAAGTTGAGTTTTAATTATTGGTTTGGTTTATTATATTCGTGGTGATTATTTTGAGATGATTATTTTGGCACTACATTGACTCCGGCAATAGTTTAACCTAACAAAATTTTATATATTTTAAACGTTTGGTTCGATTATTATATATTTCTGGAACGTATCGTGGGATCTTGAATATTTGAGAATGATCTTGGTTCGAGAGAGTCGGTTTATTTTAAATGAGTTTCGGGTTTGGTCCGCGTTATTTACTTCGGGTTACCTCACCCACCTTTTTAATACTATTATCATTATTATTATTATCATTTTTTTTGGGGCTTAAAGCCGGTTTTGGCTTTTTGGGTATAATCACCCACGCACCACACAAACACTAACACAAACATAAAAACAACCATCACCCTCACCATTTCATATCTCTCTCTCTCTCTCTCTTGAAACTATACCACCACCGCCACCCTAAATCACTACCACAGCCACCACCGCTACTCTCATGTTCAAAATAACACCACCATCATAACCACCTCGTTCCGATCTATCTTTTGACATAAAGCACGCGCCCTAAGACTCACTTTAACACCACGTACGCATCACCACCACCACCTAAATACCACCATTTATATTAGATCTTGTTGGGTTTTTGGAGAAACTCGTTTTGAAGACGTTTTGAAGGTGAGTGACCACGAGTTTCAACTCGTGTGTCTCGATTTGATACCCAAACCGTGGGTATATGGTTTTTCTTGAATGGGTTTTGTAAGAATAAAGTGGGAAAAAGAATTTTGATGATAAAAAAACTCGTTTAGTATCCGGGTTTGGTCGATTTGGGTTCAAATTTGTGGAAGGATTTGATTGTTGGATGTTTCTTGATGGTTTGATGCTCGTATTGAGCATAACCGAGACTCAAGAGGTCTCGGGGTCGCGTTTTGTGGCTCGTTTAGCCATGTCGAGACCCAAGGGGGTCCCTCATTCATCATGTTGTTGTTGTTGAGATTATGGCCGACGACCCAAGGGTCCGTTTGGGGTTTGATTTGGCTCATTATGAGAAGGACCGTGACCCTTTGGGTCCGGTCGAACATTATTGTGACTTGTGTTATTATTTGACCACTAAGGTCCGATTGGTTTGGCTCGTGTGGAGCAAGCCGAGACCCTAGAGGTCTCGGGTGTGATCATGATTCTTGTGGTTTAATTTTGACCCGGGTTGACTTGGTAAACCAACCCATAAGTGTGATATATTATTTGGTTGTTTTATGTAATTGTCAAATTATTATTTTTGTTGTCGTGTTGTTATTATTTGATCTTGGTTATTTTTGAGCTTGAAGTGGTACTTTTGGACTTGTGATTTTGATTATGGAGTTGTGTTGACGAAGTGGTATTGGGAACCGATTGTGAGACGGTTAAATTAGATTGACGAGGATAGGTTAGTCGGGTGCCGTAGTCGGACCCTATTGTTGTAGCACGTGATTTGGGATTTGATTTGGACGGAGATGGATTGCTTGACTTTGAATTGGTTATTTTATTTTGGACTTGGACAATGAGCCGAGAGTGATGACTCGGACATGTGACCAACTCATATAACTCGACAAATAACTATAATCAAACGTTAATAATAAAACTCATAATAATATTATTGGTAATATAACCGTTTATATAAGTATATCGACGTGAAAAACGTGTATATATATATATATATATATATATATATATATATATATATATATATATATATATATATATATATATATATATGTGTGTAAATGTTTATATTAATAATAAAACGATCACGAGTAATATATTATAATAACGTGACGATAATTATTATGCTATGTGAATAGTGTAATAAATGTCGGGAGCATTACTATAAATAAATAACTATAAATAATGATGAAATCTCTTACGTTGGGTAATTATTAAACAAAATATGTCTTTTAATAAACGAGAAAAACTATCGAGTTATACGGGGTTGTGGTCACTTGAGTCCAAGAGGACTATATTATTATTATGTGACTTTTGTGTTTGTCACGGATATGTGACGATTAATATATCTATTTTCTATAACTACGTAACTTATTTAATCGACGGGGTTAAATAGTATCTATTTAGTTATATAAAATGAATATATTAATGGGCATTCTATCCTACGATGCCCATAGGTTGTGGTACGTGTACAGGAATAATGAATTACTACATATCTCGTGGAGTTGGCTAAATTGACGAATTTGGTAAACCTGACGATATATAAAGGGAATTTATTAGACTTCGATACTTACCATATAGTACTCTATATGCTATGTGACTTAGGTTTTGGGTATAATCTTAGGACGATATATTACGTAGATAAATATGGGGGATTATCAAATCGACGGATTTGATAAACTTCGATGATTTATTTAAATGATATATTGGGCTAATATTAGACCTATAGAGTGTTTATCTTGTTCTTTTTCGTTGTGGCTTCTTCTTGTGAGTTGTGTCGACCCTCCACCCGCATGGATACCAAACGTCAAACTTCAAATTAATATGAGGATAATACGAGAAATAGATTTTTGGAAACTAAAATGGAATACGTTCGGGATTGGGAATATTTGATTTTGAAGAAATGATTCTGAACGCGTTTATATTGTTAGGAAGTGCCGAGTCTGTAGCTGCCGTTATTTGAGTTGCTTTACGTCTTTCATCTATCGATTTCTTTTGCTGATTGTTGGACTTGAGGTGAGTCATAGCCCCACTTTTACTCTTGAACTTTGTTTTCAATACTTGGGGTGAGAAACGTGCAAATTGTTTTATGTGGACTATTATCGCTTTGTTTATTTTAAAACTTGCTATGCTTATAGAACTAGGTAGGTTATAGAGCGAGATCTAGTCCTGAACTAGGTGAGCTATTGATTTGGTTATAGAGCGAGGCCTAGTCCCGAACTAGGTAAGCTATTGATTGGTTGTTGAGCGAGGCCTAGTCCCGAACTAGGTAAGCTATTGGATTGGTTATGGAGCGAGGCCTAGTCATGAACTAGGTAAGCTATTGATTTGATTGATTGAGCTATAGTGTGCACCTATAGGGTTGGTTAGATTTGGTTGGTTTGTTTTGGTTGGATGATTGAGGCCTAGTCTAGCTAGCAAGCGTTTTCGCGTATATGTCCACTTGATTTAGTTATGAATTTAAACCTATGATCTCACCAGTGAAAGCTGACTTTTAGCGCGTTTTCTCAAGTAATTAAGTGATGCCCTTGGATGCTTGGATTGGAGGCTTGGCTATGGCACCTGGTTATGGATCTATTTTCTAAAACTCTGATTAATAATTATGGACCTATGTTTATTTCTTTTGGGCCTGACTTTGGATGAATTTTGGATAAATATAAACTTTAAACCCCGTTTGGTTGTATTTTTCTTATGTTTACTTTATCTCGTTTTTTTATGTCTTGTGTTGGATACCAATCCCCGTAGAACCCCGAAAGCTTGTTGAGTCTTCCGCTGTACCAAATTTTGGGGGTGTTAAAGATTGGTATCAGAGCGAAGGTTATAGAGAACTAGGTAAATAGACACTTAAACTATAACCGATTTTTATAGAAAACGATCCTCGACCAATGCCTGCCAGCCCGCCAAGCCGAAGCATCATTATTTATATTAAGGTATATTGAGATGATTAGTAGATATGAGATTTTTGAGACGATTTGAGGATTTGGGATTTATTGATTAAGTGATATGATGGCGTTTTGAGGAATTATATGGCTTACTTGTTTTTATAAATGTTTTAGTAATGCGGTATTTTTAGATCTTTCTTGAACTATATGATTGGGATTTTTATGATGGTTTGGTACGGTATTTTGAGTTTGCGGTTTAGTTATTTTGAAACACTTACACCTACCTTACGCCGTTGTCACAAACTATGGCCTCCCGTACGTTCGACGTTGTTGAGGATATTCTTACTGCACCTGTACGCCCAGCACAGATCACCATGGCTCCTGATGATCCTTACAGGATTGCCATGCATTCAGCTACTGCGTCACCGACAGCTTCTATTTCTGCACCGCCCGCTGCACCTACTACGCAGGGACCCTCATTTTCTCTAGGGATCCCTGGTACTTCGAGACAGCTTACTCTTCATCAGGCTTTGGCTCGTGTGGCTCCACGTTTTGCCCACCGAGCTACGGCACGTATGTCGGTACGCCCTGCTTCACCACCTTTGCACTTTGATGCTCACACTCTTCTGTCAGATGCACCACCTACATCATTGTGTCGTCGTCCTAGATCACCTACCCCATCACCACATTGTTCACCTGTTAGGAGACGACGATTGATGGAGTACTCTTCCGATGAGGAGGAGGAGGAGTATGAGGGTGAATGAGGCTGATGACCCACAGGAGGCTGAGCAGGGTGATGATGACCCTAAGGTGGAGGATGACCCTCAGGAGCAGGAGATGCCTGATGATGATGGTTTGCTAGCACCGCCAGCTCAGGCTGAGGAGCCTGATTCCCCGATACATCCGTTAGAGCCTGTTTCACCTGATCACCCATTTTTGTTTGAGTTGCCACCTGGTAGTCCCGTTGAGTCGGATGCACCATCTGAGGTTTCTGCTGAGCATGCAAAGTTAGGTGAGACTTATAGGATGTGGGCTCAGATTACTGCTTTAGGTGAGAGGGTTACACGTATGTCTGAGCGGATTGATAGAGTGACCGTTGAGTTCATTGGAGAGTTGAGGATTGACATGGTTACGGCTGAGAGGAGAGTTACTGAGATGAGGAGAGGCATGATGGAGATTCATGAGCATATTGAGAGCTTGCAGCGAGGTTTCATCACAGCTAGCGAGGCCGATCGTAAGTTGTGGCAGAGAAACACTGAGTTAGAGAAGGAGGTAGCAGACCTCAAGAGAGATAGCGACACCCATAGTGTGGAGTTAGGATCATTATGGAGAGAGCTAGATGGTTTGAGGCAGGAGTTGAGGAGCCTATGCCAGCATCGTGGCTAGATAGTTGGGTTATGTTGTCTTGTTGCTTTCTACACCGTGGAGTGTTCGATTAGAAAAGCTAGTTATCGTATTTTGATGTATTTTCCGTTGATTATTCGTCTCGTTTGGAACGATTAGTATCTTTTGTGTTTTTCGGTAGTTGGAACGATGTTGGATCACTATTGTATGGATGATAGTTAATATTATATGATATTGTGTGACTTTTGGATATTATGGAAATTGAGTTCCTATTCGCCTTATTGCTGTCTTGTGGTGTATTGCTGATATTCTGTCCATGACTTGGCTTCATTGCTTTAATTCTTGTTGAGAGTATGATAAGATCTGTCGGAGACTTACGAACCTTGTATGATGTTTCAGATCAATGGCCCCACGACGAAACCCTGGTCGCCGAGGACGCCGTCCTACTCAAAATGTTGAAACCCCTACTCCTGATAACCTGGACGCTACTAATCACAACAACAGGAATCAAAATGTTGAAGTCCAGGGAGACAATGATCATGTTCCACCTAACGCACCTACTGTGGATCAAGCAATGATCAATCAACTTGTGGAGCAACGAGTTGCTGAGCTACTAGCTGAGTCAAATCATTCCAACAATTCTGCTAGAACATTTCCACCTGTTCGTGCTAATGGATGTAACTATAAGGAGCTTCAAATTTGTGGACCTATTGAGTTTGGTGGAACTGAAGGAGTGGTCTACTTGGTCAGGTGGATAGAGAAGACTGAGTCAGTGTTCAATGTCAGCAACTGTGCGGAGAATGCGAAGGTAAAGTTTGCTTCTTTTACTTTCAAGGATGAAGCTTTAACTTGGTGGAACAATTACCGAAATTTGGTTGGGAGTGATGTGGCTTATGCTATGACTTGGGAGCAATTTAAGTCTTTGCTGATTCAGACTTACTGCCCAAGGAATGGGGTTAAGAAGCTGGAGATTGAGTTCTGGAATCACAAGGTGTAAGGTACCGATATGGCAACTTACAATCGCCGCTACTGAGAGTTAGCCTTGCTTTGCCCAGATATGGTTAGGACTGAGACTCAAAGGATTGAGCGGTATACTGATGGGTTGCCGGTAGCTACAAGGAACGATGTGATTTCTGCTAAGCCTGCAAATATTCATGAGGCTACCACGATCGCTCAACAATTGATGGACTCGTTGGTATTGGAAGAAGCTAAGAAAGACAAGAATGGAACGAGGAAACAAACGACATGCAACTACTAGAGCTTATGCTATGGGAGATGGAGATAAGAAGAACTACAATGGAGATACGCCCAAGTGTGGCCGATGTTACAAGAATCATTCTGGACGATGTAATGTGGTGTGCAAGAATTGCTCTAAGATGGGACATATAGCTAAGGACTATAGAGCTCGACCACTTGCTATGGTTCAAGCTACTCCTGAAGCTATAAGTAAGGCAAATGTTACTTGTTATGGATGTGGAAAGAAGGGACACTATAGGAATGAGTGTAGGGAATCATGGAACCGAGGAAATCAAGGATCGGGTGGTAATGGGTACAATCATGGAAACCGTGGAGCTGGAGGAAACCGTGGATGACAAGACAATGGGGACCAACGTGTGGAAGCCGGAGCTGCTCATGGGAGAGTGTATGCAGTTGGGAACAAGAGGGGAGAAGATCTGAACGTCGTCACTGGTACGTTCCTTCTCAATAATCGTTATGCTTCCATACTATTTGATACTGGTGCCGATAAGAGTTTTGTGTCCACTAGTTTTGCACCCTTACTAGAGAAACCCCCGATGGCCTTAGGAATTGGTTATGATGTAGAGTTAGCTAATGGGAACATAGAAAGGATTAGGACTATCATTCGCGATTGCACGTTAAATTTCCTAAATCGTCCTTTCAACATAGATCTTCTACCCGTCACGTTAGGAAGTTTAGATGTCATTATTGTTATGGATTGGTTGTCGAAGTATCGTGCTCATATACTTTGGGATGAGAAGATCGTGCGTGTGCCTTACGGCAGGGAGATTCTAAATATACCAGGAGATCGAAAAGATTTGAGGGGCCCATCTAGACTAGCGGTCATATCTTGCACTAAGTTACCGAAGCTAATGGAAAGAGGATGTTGCCTTTTCTTAGCTCAAATCTCTAAGAAAGGAGTGAAGGAGAAGAAGGAAAGATGCATTGGAGATGTGTCTATAGTTTGTGACTTTCCCGATGTATTTCCCGATGATTTGCCGGGAATCCTGCCTACTAGACAAGTGGAGTTTCAGATTGAGTTGATACCTGGTGCTGCACCCGTAGCACGAGCGCCTTATCGACTTGCACCTACTGAACTGGAATTGTTGTCGAAACAATTAGCGGAGTTAGCCGAAAAAGGATTTATAAGACCGAGTTCTTCACCTTGGGGAGCCCCAGTTTTATTTGTGAAGAAGAAGGATGGATCGTTTTGTATGTGTATTGATTATCGAGAGCTGAACAAGTTAACGGGAAAAAATAGATACCCGTTACCGAGGATCGACGACTTGTTCGATCAGCTTCAAGGATCGAGTGTGTATTCGAAGATCGATCTGAGATCGGGATATCATCAGCTTAGAGTTCGCGAGGAGGATATTCCGAAAACGGCTTTCAGGACCCGTTACGAGCATTACGAATTCCAAGTGATGCCATTTAGGTTGACTAACGCACCGGCGGTATTCATGGACCTCATGAATCGGGTGTGTAAGCCTTACTTAGACAATTTTGTGATCGTGTTCATTGACGATATTCTAATCTATTCGAAGAGTGAAAAGGAGCATGAGGAGCATCTAAGGCTCATCTTAGAATTGCTCAGAAGGAGAAACTGTATGCCAAGTTCTCCAAATGTAAATTTTGGATTCCGACGGTACAATTTTTGGGTCATGTGATTGATAGACAAGGAGTTCATGTAGATCCTGCTAAGATTGAAGTGATTAAAGATTGGGCTGGACCGACGACCCCAACAGAAGTTCGTCAATTTTTGGGTTTAGCCGGTTATTACCGAAGATTCATTGAGGGATTTTCGAAGATAGCAAAACCGTTGACCAAATTGACTCAAAAGAATGTTAAATACGAATGGGGAGATAAGGAAGAGGAAGCATTTCAATTACTTAAGGAGATGTTGTGTAGTGCTCCTATCTTAGCATTACCTGAAGGTAATGAGGACTTCGTCGTCTATTGTGACGCTTCTCATAAAGGTTTGGGAGCTGTATTAATGCAACAAGAGAAAGTGATTGCTTATGCTTCCCGACAGCTCAAGAAGCACGAGAAAAACTACACCACCCATGATTTGGAGTTAGGTGCTGTGGTTTTTGCTTCGAGAATGTGGAGACACTACTGGTATGGAACCAAGTGTGTTGTATTCACTGACCACAAAAGCCTACAACACATCTTGAATCAAAAAGAGCTCAACATGAGACAGCGACGTTGGATTGAGTTGCTAAGCGATTATGATTGTGAAATCCGTTATCATCCTGGTAAAGCAAATGTCATTGCTGATGCTCTTAGTCGAAAGGAGAGAATACCACTGTTACGAGTTAGGTCATTAGGAATGACTATCGTATCGCCGTTACCGTCTCAAATATTAGAAGCTCAAACGGAAGCGTTGAAAGCAGAAAACCGACCTGCTGAGAACATATTTGGGATGGCTGAAAATGAGAAAGGATTTGTTAAGCGTTCTGATGGAGTATTGTGTTTTGGAAACCGAAGTTGGGTACCCTTGTATGGAGGAATTCGAGATTTGATTATGCATGAGTCGCATAAGTCAAGGTACTCTATTCATCTTGGGTCTGACAAGATGTAACACCCCAACCCGACATGGGTCCGGAACACTACAGTATGGTGACATATCAAAGCATACAAAGCATACAACGCAAGCGGAAGACTTAAAAACAAATGTTACAAGGGAAAAATCTAAAAGTACAAAAGAAATACTAAAATTATAAAAGAAAGGAAAATACAAACTAAACAAAGTCTAATCTAATCCAAGTCCAAACTAGTCCAGGTGTAATGGGCTTCTAGTCCATGGGGTAGTCCATTAAAGCTTCTATGCTCACTCTTCACCCAACCCCAGCTTCGAACCTATAACCTGCCGCAGGAAAGGAAATGCGGCTGAGCTTAAAAAGCTCAGTGAACAGATATATAACAAAGCAAACAAATAAACGAAACGTATATAAGTATGAGAAACAGGACATCATAAGCTTCTGCTGAAAGGAATATCATCTGTCAAATGCACAAGAGATCAACGAATAACTGAACGAATATCATAAATCAAATGAAATGAAGCACCACAGATATATATCAAGCATAAACAAATCATAAGAGAATCAGGAGCACGTATCAACAAAGGCACGTCTAACGAGATACTCGAATAGACATAAGAAACATAGGAAAGCCACGAGCCGACCTAACGAGATACTCGAATAGGTCTCAAACCACATAATCACATATCCGTCAATTCATAGGGTGTACATAAAGTAGCTAGCTCCAATGTACCAGACGTGAAAGGGGTACAAGGCACGTACAGCCAGTCACAAAATCAAATCAAATCATATCATATCATATCAAACATATCCTAGGATGCATCCATACGCCCCCCACAAACAAATCATATACAAAGTGGCCAAGAGATCTCATATCACATCATAATCAGACGGGGACGCCGGGGACTAATCACACCGCCCTAGATAGTGTCATGCCATTGGTGCCTCAATGACACGCCCATGGTACCTCCATGAGTAGACTAAAAACTCGGGCATCAGAACAGAACATATCAGAACAAACAAGCAAACAAAGCTATCCATAATCATAACAGAGCTCCCGGAGCATAACAGAACAGAATCTCATATCAAAGAGATAGTAATCAGATCATCATAACAGAATGGATAGCAAACAGAATCCTAGTAAATAATATTGAACGGATCATCACATATATTTAAGCAAAAGGGGTCATAGCAAAGGCTCATATCATAGCAAACGAATCGAAGTCAAGGATCGAAAAGTCATGAGATCAGAATCCTTACTAAGAAATGATAGAATATCTGTACCTTATGCAAAGCAAAACCAAAGACCAAACGAAAGCACACGGAAATGGAACTACTCCCTCTTCACCGGATCTACACGAATTAATATTCAAATATTACTTATAAGCTCGTTTAAAATCAGATTACTCATTTTAGGTTTCTTTCCATTTTTAGAAACTTTCTATATTTAGTAAGTTCTCATATTTAGTAAACTTTCCTGAATTAGTACTTCAATACTTTCAGGTTATTATTGACGATTAAATAATATTTTAAGTTTATAATGACCAATATAATAAGTTGGGGTTAAGTACAACAATTTAGTAAAGTTTAGGGTCAAAATATATATTATCGAAAATTAAATATTAACATGTCAAATAAATTATTTTAAAGTTTATTTTGATAAATTAATGTTAAGATAATAATTTTGGGCCCGTCATCATAATTTTATATAATTTAGTAACGTATCCACGATATTAATATTAATGCTGCAACGACCCAAGATTTTATCACTACTACAAAAAAAGCCATAGAGCCCGGTTGAAAATGGTCATAGTGCCCGGTTTTGCATGAGGGCTCAAAAGGGGGGGAGGGGGGGGGGGGACTCTATTGGAGAAGCAAATAAAGCCCGGTTTAGAAAACGGGCTCTATTACCGCTTATAGAGCCCTGTTTTCAATCAACTAACATGGCTCTATGTGAATTTATAAAAAAAAAAAAAAAAAAAAAATAATAGTAAAAATCTTCTCCTGCTGTAACACCAGGCAATTAAATCAAACTTTTCTTGCAAAATTAACATTATTCAAACCAAGATTCATTGAGTTACAGCTTACTTTGTCTTAATACATTGAGATTAATCTTGTACTCTTGCAACGAAAAAGAAAGTGAAAATTACAGCATTGTACATTGCCTTTAAATAACACGACCAAAACAGATGGAATTTGATGATGTAGATGACGTCCCAAAGCCGTCTTTAGAGTTGGGAATCACACCAGATGATGAATACATAACAAGTCTTGACTTTGCCCATCCTGGTACATGCTCCGAACCACAATAGTACCTGCAAGACACCACATCGACCACCAACAGAAAAATAAACATATGTTACTGTCATGTGAATTCAAGGGGTAGAAAGGTATCTGTCATTCTTCATGTACTCTACAATGAACTTGGTAGCAGTCTGACCTGATGATAGCATGTTGTTTGTCTTGCTCAGCCTTCTCTGCAAACAGGTTAAGGAGGTAAGGACGTAAGGTCATGTAATAAGGCTAGAAAATCTTTGAATAAGCCAACATGTTACGAGATGATTAAGAACAGTTGCACCTACTCAATCTTAATGAATTCATTTCCACGTCCTTGAATAATCTTTGAATAAGCCAACAGACCTTGAATAACTACTTCCTTTTTCCATTGCTCAAATGCACCATGGAAGGAGCTAGTTTCCTCCTCGTCTTTAAATTGAATAGTGGTTCCCTTTGAATAAGTTTTCTGTCTCAAACGTAAAAATACCAAGTCAATCTACCAATGTATGCATCTTGAACACCATAATAATACTCACATAATTAGCAACATGGTTTTCTTATGTATATTAGATGAATCAGAAAGTGTTATCTCTGAGCACATTTAAATGAGTGTCATATGGCATAGTAAGCACTCAACACCAATATTGCAAGATTAACACAAATCAAACCCTAATTGGGTAATATAACATAATCAACATCTTAACTCACATCATAAATTCTTCAATAATAAATCAAAACACATCTCGGTAGCTACACAACTTGGTTGTAGCTAGGAAAAGGTTCAAAAACAGCTACGGAGACACACACCAGTTAGGCCGCATACATTTGAGTCAAAGACTCACCCTCGTCAGTTTACCCGCATAAATTTGAGATGTATGCAGTAAAATATGTAATTAAAAAACAGTGTTACTTACTATAAGCATTAATTGCCCCATATATTTTGAGATGAACTATTGCTACCACATGAGGTCAACTTGAAGCATGCTGCAAGTAAATATGATTACGAACATTAGTATTATTTCTTTGCTTTAAGTAAATATGATTATGGCACCAATAGGTCACTTACATTTCTCAGATATAGAGCCGGTTTGACAGTAATGCCTAAAAATTACAAGAGACAGGGCTCAATATTTGGCCAGTTATTTGAGACCATGTATAGCAGAAAGTAGAAATATGGGACATAAAGAAATACCATTTACTGCAACCGAGTTCTTGTGTACTTGTTGGACAATACGACCCTGGTGAACAAAACTGCTCGTCACTAGTTATAATATCTGCGCATAGGTTTGCTCCACCACAAGTATGATTAGGCACTGCAGGAGGTATAGTTGGTAAGTTTATCTGCATATTAATCATCAGTAAGGAATTTATAACAACAAAAGTGTAATACAGAACGGAAACAAGCTTTTACAGAAGGCACTCAAACTCACGGTTTACACATGCCAGTATCTCCATCAATAGTTGCAGTTGGGCAGTGTAAACCTAATGACTCTATAACTCTTTCAACTACTATAACTCTTTCAACTACTAGAACACTTACTAGAGTCAACAATAGAGCAGCCCCGAAGGACAACTCCTAGTGAACTATAAAGGCTAAGCAACATGCCATAGTCACTAACAACAACATATAGGCGTCCGTACCTCACAACTCACAACGGTTTATTTAGTTATTTAGATTACCTCAACAACATAAGTTATGTCAACTAAACCCATCAACCCGCGTAAATATTATGCAAACAAGTAAATAACTAACATGTAACGACAAAAACATGTCATAACCTGCACACAACAATAGTCAACTAGTCCAAGGATATATAACCACAAATTGATGTACAACAAATTTGTGCATATGAGTATACGTCAGTATTTGTTGTGTACCCGGTTTTCGCAAATCAACTATACTCACCTCAATCTCCGAAATATGCTTTCACGTTCTGTTAGTAAAGTCCCCTACAAATATTAAACTTCATTCAGCCTTTGCACAGTACCAGTAACGCATACTTAAATAGTGCCACAACTAACTGATGGAGTTTCTGCATTAACCATCCCAAAATGCAACCGATATCTGGGATTCACCCCTACAAATCCCAAAAACACCATCAGCACTCCATCACAAAAAAATAAATAAACAAATAAATATGATTCATAACAACAAAATTCACCATTTTTATAAATAAGACACCCATTAATCTTATATATTCCATGAATTGATGATCGAAATCTCCTATAACCACCTCCATATTACTGCAAACAATTCAAAACTAAAACTTTAACAAATGTGTATTCAAAATGATTAAGAAGAAATAATATATACTTGATTGTTGAAGATTGAGCGACGAGCAATTACTGAGATGAGTTTAATTCCGTTTGTAGTTACGCAAGCCTTAATTTTGTTGGAAATTAGGTTTAATTCTGGAATTATTAGGGATCTTTATAAACCCTAATTGCAGGATTTGAAATGGGATTTAAAGGATTTGGAGTCTTCTAGGGCTATGGTAAGTTTAATGAAAATGATATTGCCCCAATATTGAAGGAAGGTAAAGTGGCTGTGAAAGTGAAAAGAAAAAGATTAGGTTTTGTGAAGGTATGAAAATTGGGGAGGAAATAACCCGCCCAAAAGTTTTAAGCATTTTCATTTCATTTTGAAAAGAATCGTATGTTTTGATGATACGAAACAACATTTGATAAAGCCGGGTTTTGGAATAGAAAACAGGGCTCTAATGGTGTTTTAGATAAAGCCCGGTTTTGTGAAACAAAACGCGGCTCTTTATGAGGAATAGAGCCCGGTTTTAAGGTAGAAAACACGGCTTTAAACTTTTTTAACATAGAGCCCGGTTGTGTACTAGAAAACATGGCTCTATTCCCTCTTTTATAACTTTAGAGCCCGTTTTTCATTAAAACTGGGCTCTATTAAGGGGGCTCTTTGTTCATTTTTGTAGTAGTGTATTAAATCATGTAAGACTCGTTTATAACCCGACATCGGTTCACTTCACCCATATATACACGACACATACACACCTACACACGCTTGTACCATCACAACCACCTAGACCTGATTAAACTTGTATATATATTATGGTTTTGCATGGCCACACGTACAAGACACAAACATAGTTCACAACAAAACTTTTTAAATCCTGATTATACATATGCGTTATAACTTATATATACTTTTACTAGTATATTTATTTAACATGCTTCAACCTCCGATCACATGGTTCCATAGTATAGAAGATTGATCAATTGGTTTCTAATTTTAACATGTCATGCATTTTAGTCGCATATTTTATAACCTGCTCATCCGTTCCTCACTTACAAGAGTTAACAATATTTATGTCTAATGCGATTTCATGCAACTTCCTCCAATTCGAAAATTTAGTATAACAGTTTCTTCCATTCTATATTAGTTCCATATTAACCTTAGACTAGCATCATAAGATTACATGTGATTGAGTATTTACCTACAGTCGATGGTTTACCTCCAAAACGATAGGTCGCAACTGAATCAAGAATAGGAGTGCGGAAACAATAAAAAAACAAGGATTCAATGAGCCACGATCGAAACTAAAACTCCAAGCGTAACCGAGCAGCTAAACATAACCCGAAATTCTGTCAACCCACGAACTATAACCCTCCAGCAAATCAAAATCAAAACTGCAATCCGCGTACGAACCTATCGGACCGAATCCAAGCACGAACAAAAACCCGAACTGAACTCGAACCAGGATCAAAACTGATATTACCCAAGAAATCCCCACCTTTCAAACCGAGTTACAACCCATGATCAGACCAATGTCATGCTAACGGTCTAACAAGCTTCTACTCCGCCCTCTTCTTTTATTTTAAAGGACAACATGAGGCTGCCAACTGGAGTAGTTATATAGGGTTTAGTGTGAGAGTTTCAAAAGTGTGTATGGTTGAGAGAAATGAGCAATGAATGAAGAGGGTATAAGACTGATCGTAACGTACAAGAATCAAAACCCAAAACTGTCCTTAACCAAAACCAACGATCACCACAATATAAAGCACCACGATCACCACCTATGAACACCCTCGTATTTCTTGATTCTTGAGAGAAAATGTAGCCACCTCTTATGATTAGTTTTAGGGTTTTCTGGTGTGAGATAGAAGTGGAATTCTGGTTTGTGAATTAATAACGAATGGGAAGATATGGTCACAAATAGGGGGAGTCAACAAGAAAATAAAATGCCGAGTATCATGGACACAGTTGCTGACTTATATATTCTCTTCAAGTTTCAAATGTACTAGCCACATTTTCAAAAAGATATTGTGCATAAATATAAAATGTAATCGGCACATTATAGGACTTGTATAGGCGTGTGAGGTTATACAGGAATGTCATATATTTTGTATTAAAGCAAGATATGATACTATATATATATATATATTTTTTTTTTAAAAAGAAAAAAAAAAAAAGGAAAAAAAAAATTACACATGCATGCATGTTCAAATACGTATGAGAAAAATAAGGCAAATAGGGAAATTCGGTTCTATCTTGTTGGAAGAAAACGTGTGAACTTAATAAGGAAAGTGGAATTATGGTCCTTATCACAAAACCTATGGAACAAATTTTATAAGGGTGTGTGTGTCATTTGCTTATTAGATTAGAATCAAATTTTAGTATCTTAAATTTATTTCATTTAGTGATACATAATCACATAATATATAGTTTAATGTTTTTATTTATCAATACATAACTTAGGCTAAAATTCAAATTTCCAAGTAAAATGCGATTACGGATTTTAGGGTTTTACAACTCTTCCCTTCTAAAAAAAATTATCGTCCGCGAAAATTGAAGTCGCATAATTTAGACGGAGACGTAGCAAAGAACGAAAACCAAATACCTCCCGCTCGGAAAGGTCCTCCCAACAGAATCTTCACAAACAGAAAATTTCTCATGACTCGATCCCGACAAACTCGGATAGCTCCAGGCTCTCCACATAACACAAATCATAATAAATCTGATCCAATGAATGATAAACAAATGCGTAGTAGATGACAGATGACAGAAGATAGTTGAAATCTCACAAGGAGGTACATGAAACACATATACCTACGAGGCAAGAACGGAGATAATACTAAGCGATAGATCTTCATCAACTCCTACCGAATTCTGAATGAACAAAGGAACTTACTAAAATCAGCGAAGTACAAATTGAATCATCAAACGTATCAAGAATCTCATAAAGAGATAGATAATAAATTCGTACTGACGATCACAATCACAAATCAGAGTATCAAAACGTATTACAAGACATAACGAAATAGGTAGAATAATCGTACGGATAAGAATGAATCCAAGATCTATCATGTCGCGAACTAAAGCTTCCTCAAATACCAAGACGTCTAACTCTTCTACACTTCTTCTGGAAGCATACTGCAAAACGCGATTATCTGTCACGATCACTGCAGGTGCGCCATGTAGCTTGAATAATCTTTTGTCAAAAGAAATCTGTGTCGATCTTCCAAGCAAGCTGTCCTAGTCAATGCTCTACTATAGTTTCACTCATGTTGTCCTTCCCACCTGTTTCCATGCTAAATGCTTCGCTGCCAATGTAGTCACCGCCGTCTTTATACCATCCCGCTCAGCTCCTGCTTCAAGACTCTATACATATTAGTACAACTAAGATGAATAGAGTTGATAGGATTGTGTGCTTTAATTAAAACTGCTTCTTTTAAGTCTTCTAACATAGATAATCTTCTTCCTTACTTCTCCTGAGCTTCTTCATGTCTGCCACAAATCACTCCCATGTCCTGTGTCAGATAGTTCATCTCCTACGGTTCTAGATTTATTGATGCATAACCAATAATCATCTCGTGTTGCATAAGAACGTAGCTAAGTCTCCTTCTTGAGTAGTAACGAATCTATTCCCACCTCTTTCAAATTTTCCTCTCATTCTCCATTCCAACCAAAAGTTACTCTTCGAAAATATCACATGGAGCTTCTTCTAACGTAGAAATGCCAACACCAAAAACGAAGGTGATCCACGTGCTTCTCTTTCGTCTCTGAACACACTAATACATCATACTATGACAATTTGTCTAGTATTCATGAAAGACATGACCTATAAAAGTTCATAGGAATAGTTGGAGTAGTAGCCAATACGATTGGCATCACTTACACTCATAAAGATCATAACGAATACAAAAAGAAATTCTAGGAATATCTCACTCCTTTACACGAAACATGATACGACTTAGCTTCCAGAAATCAATCCACCACTTCATTCTATCATCATTCTTCTCACCGAATAAAACAGAAACACATAAAAGATACACACTTGCACAGATGAAATCACTTCCTAGAAGTTGGTTCTTCAATTCTTTCCCTTCCACTAATGTCATTCACAACAAAGTATCAGAATTAAGCAAACGCCACTCTTATATGGAAAAAGTTTCCGAATCAACCAACTTACTCTTCTCAAGCACTGCTCAAAAATACCATATAATCCCAATAAGTTCAAGTTATATGATGTAACTATTATCACGTTGGCCAGGCGTCATAATACTTGCATCATATACACATGCATTTATTGCAATCATATTATATCTCGAGTCGTGACTAAACAAATTCTCATAACCAGATCAAAACAACTTCACATTCGGATGATACTCTTAGTAGTTCATCAAGGAATACATCGTGAAATTTCAAACAATCTGAATAACTCCCAAAGCGAGTTTCATCAAATGAAATATCTTCACAATCGCGAGGGATTAACGCACGAGTTTTCAAAATAAAGGTGATCATTATTGTTTACCAGGTTGGGAACCATGGCACAAAAATCTGAGTTTCTCAAATTGCCAAAGATGACCAATATAATATGAAAGTTGGTAGCCTCTCGATGCTCAGTCAACAAATCCATATCCAGAATAATATTGAATCAAACATTTCCAACAGAATTAAATTAGCAGAACGAACTCTTCTTCAAATATCTTCAAAACGCATCAAACAATTCGGATACTCATGATGCATAATCACAAGATTTCTCATAGAGATAGAATAGATAGGGCAAAAGATCAATAGTGTAGAAAGAACCTTAATATGCTTATCAAAAGCAAGAGAAACTACAGAATGTGTCTAACACATCGAATTCATACATATGCGTATTCTTTGAACGGATGAAAATGTATCTAAGCAAATGACAACGAATCAAGGATTGAAGTTCAAAAGAAAGTGATCATCCTCACAAAAACGAAACTTATAAGGCATTACTTCAAAGTCTTAAAGTATTCTAAACTTAAGTTGCGTATCCTGATATATCTTCTAAATCTCCGGAACGAATGATCTTATAGAGGCCTAACTAAAGGCAGAGGTATAAATCAGAGTGATGCGAAAGAAAGATAACTAACTAACGTCTTATCTTATAATCTACCCAATCCTCACCGGTCATAACTAAAGTTCCTAAGGGGAGAAACCTAAAGTAAATCCTTCCAAGGTTATTCAATAAGCTCCTAAAGTGCAAAACTAAGGGTCCAAATCCTCACAGGCCATAACCAATGTACTACAAGTCGCAGCCTGAGCTCTGATACCATAATTGTAACACCCCAACCCGACATGGGTCCGGAGCGCTACAATATGGTGACATATCAAAGCATACAAAGCATACAACGCAAGCGGAAGACTTAAAAACAAAGGTTACAAGGGAAAAATCTAAAAGTACAAAAGAAATACTAAAACTATAAAAGAAAGGAAAATACAAACTAAACAAAGTCTAATCTAATCCAAGTCAAAACTAGTCCAGATGTAATGGGCTTCTAGTCCATGGGGTAGTCCACTAAAGCTTCTATGCTCACTCTTCACCCAACCCCAGTTTCCAACCTATAACCTGCCACAGGAAAGGAAATGCGGCTGAGCTTAGAAAGCTCAGTGAACAGATATATAACAAAGCAAACGAATAAACGAAATGTATATAAGTATGAGAAACAGGACATCATAAGCTTCTGCTGAAAGGAATATCATCTGTCAAATGCATAAGAGATCAATGAATAACTGAACGAATATCATAAGTCAAATGAAATGAAGCATCACAGATATATCAAGCATAAACAAATCATAAGAGAATCAAGAGCACGTATCAACAAAGGCACGTCTAACGAGATACTCGAATAGACATAAGAAACATAGGAAAGCCACGAGCCGACCTAACGAGATACTCAAATAGGCCACAAACCACATAATCACATATCCGTCAATTCATAGGGTGTACATAAAGTAGCTAGCTCCAATGTACCAGACGTGAAAGGGGTACAAGGCACGTACAGCCAGTCACAAAATCAAATCAAATCATATCATATCATATCAAACATATCCTAGGATACATCCATATGCCCCCCCCACAAACAAATCATATACAAAGTGGCCAAAAGATCTCATATCACATCATAATCAGATGGGGACACCGGGGACTAATCACACCGCCCCAGATAGTGTCATGCCATTGGTGCCTCAATGACACGCCCATGGTACCTCCATGAGTAGACTAAAAACTCGGGCATCAGAACAGAACATATCAAAACAAACAACCAAACAAAGCTATCCATAATCATAACAGAACTCGCGGAGCATAACAGAACATAATCTCATATCAAAGAGATAGTAATCAGATCATCATAACAGAATGGATAGCAAACAGAATCCTAGTAAAGGATCATATTGAACAGATCATCACATATATTTAAGCAAAAGGGGTCATAGCAAAGGCTCAGATCATAGCAAACGAATCGAAGTCAAGGATCAAAAAGTCATGAGATCAGAATCCTTACTGAGAAAGGATAGAATATCTGTACCTTATGCAAAGCAAAACCAAAGACCAAACGAAAGCACACGGAAATGGAACTACTCCCTCTTCATCGGATCTATACGAATTAATATTCAAATATTACTTATAAGCTCGTTTAAAATCAGATCACTCATTTTCGGTTTCTTTTCATTTTTAGAAACTTTCTATATTTAGTAAGTTCCCATATTTAGTAAACTTTCCTGAATTAGTACTTTAATAATTTAAGGTTATTATTGACGATTAAATAATATTTTAAGTTTATAATGACCAATATAATAAGTTGGGGTTAAGTACGATAATTTAGTAAAGTTTAGGGTCAAAATATATATTATCGAAAATTAAATATTAACATGTCAAATAAATTATTTTAAAGTTTATTTTGATAAATTAATGTTAAGATAATAATTTTGGCCCGTCATCATAATTTTATATAATTTAGTAACGTATCCACGATATTAATATTAATGCTGCGACGACCCAAGATTTTATTAAATTATGTAAGACTCGTTTATAACCCGACATCGGTTCACTTCACCCATATATACACGACACATACACACCTACACAGGCTTGTACCATCACAACCACCTAGACCTGATTAAACTTGTATATATATATTATGGTTTTGCATGGCCACACGTACAAGACACAAACATAGTTCACAACAAAACTTTTTAAATCCTGATTATACATATGCGTTATAACTTATATATACTTTTACTAGTATATTTATTTAACATGCTTCAACCTCCGATCACATGGTTCCATAGTATAGAAGATTGATCAATTGGTTTCTAATTTTAACATGTCATGCATTTTAGTCGCATATTTTATAACCTGCTCATCCGTTCCTCACTTACAAGAGTTAACAATATTTATGTCTAATGCGATTTCATGCAACTTCCTCCAATTCGAAAATTTAGTATAACCGTTTCTTCCATTCTATATTAGTTCCATATTAACGTTAGACTAGCATCATAAGATTACATGTGATTGAGTATTTACCTACAGTCGATGGTTTACCTCCAAAACGATAGGTCGCAACTGAATCAAGAATAGGAGTGCGGAAACAATACAAAAACAAGGATTCAATGAGGCACGATCGAAACTAAAACTCCAAGCGTAACCGAGCAGCTAAACATAACCCGAAATTCTGTCAACCCACGAACTATCACCCTCTAGCAAATCAAAATCAAAACTGCAATCCGCGTACGAACCTATCGGACCGAATCCAAGCACGAACAAAAACCCGAACCGAACTCGAACCAGGATCAAAACTGATATTACCCAAGAAATCCCCAACTTTCAAACCGAGTTACAACCCATGATCAGACTAATGTCATGCTAACGGTCTAACAAGCTTCTACTCTGCCCGCTTCTTTGATTTTAAAGGACAACATGAGGCTGCCAACTGGAGTAGTTATATAGGGTTTAGTGTGAGAGTTTCAAAAGTGTGTATGGTTAAGAGAAATGAGCAACGAATGAAGAGGGTATAAGACTGATCGAAACGTACAAGAATCAAAACCCAAAACTGTCCTTAACCAAAACCAACGATCACCACAATATAAAGCACCACGATCACCACCTTTGAACACCCTCGTATTTCTTGATTCTTGAGAGAAAATGTAGCCGCCTCTTATGATTAGTTTTAGGGTTTTCTGGTGTGAGATAGAAGTGGAATTCTGGTTTGTGAATTAATGACGAATGGGAAGATATGGGCACAAATAGGGGGAGTCAACAAGAAAATAAAATGCTGAGTATCATGGACACAGTTGGTGACTTATATATTCTCTTCAAGTTTCAAATGTACTAGCCACATTTTCAAAAAGATATTGTGCATAAATATAAAATGTAATCGGCACATTATAGGACTTGTATAGGCGTGTGAGGTTATACAGGAATGTCATATATTTTGTATTAGAGCAAGATATGATACTATATTAAAAAAAAAAAAAAAAAAAAAAAAAAAAAAAAAACATTACACATGCATGCATGTTCAAATACGTGTGAGAAAAATAAGGCAAATAGGGAAATTCGGTTCTATCTTGTTGGAAGAAAACGTGTGAACTTAATAAGGAAAGTGGAATTATGGTCCTTATCACAAAACGTATGGAACAAATTTTATAAGGGTGTGTGTGTCATTTGCTTATTAGATTAGAATCAAATTTTGTATCTTAAATTTATTTCATTTAGTGATACATAATCACATAATATATAGTTTAATGTTTTTATTTATCAATACATAACTTAGGCTAAAATTCAAATTTCCAAGTAAAATGCGATTACGGATTTTAGGGTTTTACACAAGATGTACCAGGATTTGAAGAAGTTATATTGGTAGCCAAACATGAAGGCAGATATAGCATTGTACGTTAGTAAGTGCTTGACATGCTCTAAGGTTAAGGCCAAACATCAAAGACCGTCAGGATTATTGACGCAGCCAGAACTCCCGATTTGGAAATGGGAGCGGATTACGATGGACTTTATTACCAAATTACCGAAGACAGCTAGCGGTTGTGACGCTATCTGGGTAATTGTGGATCGATTGACTAAGTCTGCTCATTTCCTGACAATTAGTGAAGATAATAGTGTCGACAAACTTGCGAAGTTATATGTGAAGGAAATTATTTCTCGTCATGGAGTTCCGATATCGATTATTTCTGATCGCGACAGCCGCTTCACGTCAGCATTGTGGCGATCACTTCAAACCGCTTTGGGGATGAGACTTGATATGAGTATTGCATATCATCCCCAAACCGATGGTCAAAGTGAGAGGACTATTCAGACTTTGGAGGATATGCTTCGTGCATGCATAATAGACTTTGGTAAAGGCTGGGAGAAGTATCTACCCCTTGCGGAGTTCTCCTATAACAATAGTTACCACACAAGTCTTAAAGTTGCACCATTTGAAGCTTTATATGGTCGTAAATGCCATTCGCCTATTGATTGGGCTGAAGTTGGAGATAGCCAACTCACTGGCCCTGAGCTTATTTTGGAGACTACCGAGAAAGTGACTTAAATTCGTGATCGATTACAAGCAGCTAGAGATAGACAGAAAAGTTACGCCGATCAGAGACGTAAACCCCTAGAGTTCCAGGTTGGAGACAAAGTGATGCTGAAAGTCTCGCCTTGGAAAGGTGTGATACATTTCGGGAAACGTGGGAAACTCAACCCCCGCTACATTGGACCATTTCTTATTTTAGAAAGAATTGGGCCCGTAGCTTATAGGTTGAAACTACCACAGGAATTGAGTAAAGTTCACGATGTGTTTCACGTGAGTAATTTGAAAAAGTGTCTTTCTGATGAAACGCCGGTTATACCGATTAAGGATATTCGTGTGGGTGAGAGTTTGAACTTTGTAGAAGAGCCGATTGGGATTTTGTATCGAGAGATTAAACGACTCAAGCGAAGTCGTATTCCACTTATCAAAGTTCATTGGAATTCGCGGCATGGACCGGAATTCACGTGGGAACGTGAGGATGAGTTTCGCAAGAGATATCCGAAGCTTTTTACTTCATAGATGGTTGGTTCCGAGTGAAACCCGGGACGAGTTTCTTCTGAGACTGGGAGGATGTGACAACTGGCAATTTAGGGAAACTATTTGCAAACCACATTACTTTAAATTTAATGATTTTTGGAATATTTGAAAAGTTTACTCGTAATGGAAATTGTAAATGTTGAACCGTGATTTTAAATTTTATGATATTTATGGAAGTTGAGTTATAATTATTGGTTTGGTTTATTATATTCGTGGTGATTATTTTGAGATGATTATTTTGGCACTACATTGACTCTGGCAATAGGCTAACCTAACAAAATTTTATATATTTTAAATGTTTGGTTCCATTATTATATATTTCTGGAACGTATCGTGGGATCTTGAATATTTGAGAATGATCTTGGTTCGAGAGAGTCGGTTTATTTTACATGAGTTTCGGGTTTGGTCCGCGTTATTTACATCGGGTTACCTCACCCACCTTTTGATACTATTATCATTATTATTATTATTATCATTTTTTTTTTTTTTTGGCTTTTTGGGTATAATCACCCACGCACCACACAAACACAAACACAAACATAAAAACAACCATCACCCTCACCATTTCATATCTCTCTCTCTCTTGAAACTATACCACCATCGCCACCCTAAATCACCACCACAGCCAACACCGCCACTCTCATGTTCAAAATAACACCACCATCATAACCACCTCATTCCGATCTATCTTTTGACATAAAGCACGCGCCCTAAGACTCACTTTAACACCACGTACGCATCACCACCACCACCAAAAAACCACCATTTATATTAGATCTTGTTGGGTTTTTGGAGAAACTCATTTTGAAGACGTTTTGAAGGTGAGTGACCACGAGTTTCAACTCGTGTGTCTCGATTTGATACCCAAACCGTGGGTATATGGTTTTTCTTGAATGGGTTTTGTAAGAATAAAGTGGGAAAAAGAATTTTGATGATAAAAAAAACTCGTTTGGTATCCGGGTTGGGTCGATTTGGGTTCGAATTTGTGGAAGGATTTGATTGTTGGATGTTTCTTGATGGGTTTGATGCTCGGATTGAGCATAACCGAGACTCAAGAGGTCTCGGGGTCGCGTTTTTGTGGCTCGTTTAGCCATGCCGAGACCCAAGGGGGTCCCTCGTTCATCTTGTTGTTGTTGTTGAGATTATGGCCGATGACCCAAGGGTCTGTTTGGGGTTTGATTTGGCTCGTTATGAGCAACACCGTGACCCTTTGGGTCCGGTCGAACATTATTGTGACTTGTGTTATTATTTGACCACTAAGGTCCAATTGGTTTGGCTCGTGTGGAGCAAGCCGAGACCCTAGAGGTCTCAGGTGTGATCATGATTCTTGTGGTTTAATTTTGACCCGGGTTGACTTGGTAAACCAACCCATAAGTGTGATAGAATATTTGGTTGTTTTATATAATTGTCGGATTATTATTTTTGTTGTCGTGTTGTTATTATTTGATCTTGGTTATTTTTGAGCTTGAAGTGGTACTTTTGGACTTGTGATTTTGATTATTTAGTTGTGTTGACGAAGTGGTATTGGGAACCAATTGTGAGACGGTTAAATTAGATTGACGGAGATAGGTTAGTCGGGTGACGTAGTCGGACCCTATTGTTGTAGCACGTGATTTGGGATTTGATTTGGACGGAGATGGATTGCTTAACTTTGAATTGGTTATTTTATTTTGGACTTGGACAATGAGCCGAGAGTGATGACTCGGACATGTGACCAACTCATATAACTCGACAAATAATTATAATCAAACGTTAATAATAAAACTCGTAATAATATTATTGGTAATATAACCGTTTATATAAGTATATAGACGTGAAAAACGTGTATATATACATATATATATATATATATATATATATATATATATATATATATATATATATATATATATATATATATATATATAGGGAGGCGTTATTGTGGTGACCAAGCTTAAAATAAAAACAATAGGAACCATTGAGGACCATTAGGTCAAACTTGATGTATCTAAATCATATTAATTGAGATGAGTGGCAGTCTAGTAAATAATTTAAAAATAATGGCTAAATGGTACACTAATTTGGATGGCATAATACATGGATGGAGCTTTTAATACACGTATGGTACGATTTTTTTCAAAACGTCACTTTCATTTATTATTTTAAATTATTATAGTGTCAACTTTATTTATAATAAATTAAATATTTAATTATCACCAGTATTGAGTTTTCAAATGCGTGACTCATTACGCTAGTTTTCAAGTAAAAATGTGATAATTTTTTTGTTAAAAAAGGTGATACACATTGCATTAACATTATAAACTTTTGCAATGTTAATACTAATAATTAATGGTGACACACCAATATTTATATTATTTTGTCATAATGAGTTGTTTGATAAACATATAGTGACATATTTTTTCGACACATTTATAATAACTAGAAAGGTGCCCGCGCGATGCGGGGCGGATTGTTGGGGTGAAGAGGAGGGAGGTGGGGTGGTGGAAAGTGTTTGTTGAGGTGGTTATAAATTGTTGGGGTGGTTGTTGAGTTGGTTATAAATTGTTAGGAGTGGTTGTTTAAGTGGTTATAAATAGTTTGGGATGATTGTTAAGGGTGGTTGTTTCCATAATTAGTAAGTAAAAGTCTGAATTTTTAAGCCTTTCTAATTACAGAATAGTCTCAAATACATTATATAGTAGTATAGATAGACGACAAACTTTTAGTACATTTGTAGTGACATACTATATTTATCACATTAATTTTCTTGAAACACATATATTGACACGCTAGAATTTTATGATACATTTGTGGACACACTATTAATTTTCTTGATGCATATATAGTGACATACTAAAATTTTATGATACATTTGTTGAGACTATTAATTTTCTTGATACATATATAGTGACACACTAAAAATTTTATGATACATTTGTGGAGACTAATAATTTTCTTGGTACATATATAGTGACATAATAAATAGTTCACTTGATAAAATACCTATGAATGTGGAAACAATTGCAAGTCTTTCAAGAACTGATAACAAAATAATTTATAAAAGTATACAAGGCACAAATTCAAAATTCTTTTATGCTATCACCTCTTACCATGTTTGTTTTCTTTCGAGTGGACACTTAGTTCAGGGGGGTTTAAAGGAGAACAAAAACTGATAAAATCAAAAGTTTATCTTTCGATTTTGACGACACTAATGAGATGAAGCAGAACCCGATTTCGTAAACAAGTATAGTCCCGTCGATAAACGAAGATGATCCCATTAGAAATCAGACCAACGGTCGTCTCCGGTGAGTGAACGCCATTCCGATCACAATCAATACATTAGAGTTTGAATCGATGATCCCATTATTCGGTCTTACTTATGCTTTGTTTTGGTCGAATCCTTAAGAGAAACACAAACAACAACATATATCACTATGAATAAGATAACCGCGAAGTCGCATGCGTATTGTGATCGACCGAAGTCGATTTACCGGTAAGAAAAACGACGGAAACACCTCGCCGACGAGTTAAACGTGCCTTAATACGGCGCCTACAGCAAAAGACTTCAATCGCAGGTGGTCGTTTTAAGATTTTTTTATGGTTTTTATGGATATGTTATATATATATACTCCGTATTTGATATGGATCTTGCATGTTTTTCTTTTTTTTTTTTGAACATACAGTTGCAAATTGCAATTGGAATAATAAATGGTGATGGAATAGTTGACGTATGCACAAATTTAGGAGTAACAAAATACCATAATACCCTTTGTAGGTTTATTAATTGTGTAGTTTTAATTTTAGTTTTCTTTAATGAAAAATGACACATGTTAAATTTTGGTTGGTTCCTATTCTTCTTATTTTAAGCTTGGTCACTACATGAACGCAAATCTATATATATATATATATATATATATATATATATATATATATATATATATATATATATATATATATATATATATATATATGCGTATATTAATAATAAAATGATCACGAGTAATATATTATAATAACGTGACGATAATTATTATGCTATGTGAATAGTATAATAAATGTCGGGAGCGTTACTATAACTATAAATAATGACGAAATCTCTTACGTTGGGTAATTATTAAACAAAATATGTCTTTTAATAAACGAGGAAAACTATCGAGTTATACGGGGTTGTGGTCACTTGAGTCCAAGAGGACTATATTATTATTATGTGACTTTTGTGTTTGTCACGGATATGTGACGATTAATATATCTATTTTCTATAACTACGTAACTTATTTAATCGACGGGTTAAATAGGATCTATTTAGTTATATAAAACGAATATATTAATGGGCATTGTATCCTACGACGCCCATAGGTTGTGGTACGTGTACAGGAATAATGAATTACTACATATCTCGTGGAGTTGGCTAAATTGACGAATTTGGTAAACCTGGCGATATATATAGGGAATTTATTAGACTTCGATACTCACCATATAGTACTCTATATGCTATGTGACTTAGGTTTTGGGTATAATCTTAGGACGATATATTACGTAGATAAATATGGGGGATTATCAAATCGACGGATTTGATAAACTTCGATGATTTATTTAAATGATATATTGGGCTAATATTAGACCTATAGAGTGTTTATCTTGTTCTTTTTCGTTGTGGCTTCTTGTTGTGAGTTGTGTCGACCCTTCACCCGCATGGATACCAAACGTCAAACTCCAAATTAATATGAGGATAATACGAGAAATGGATTTTTGGAAAGTAAAATGGAATACGTTCGGGATTGGGAATATTTGATTTTGAGGAAATGATTCTGAACGCGTTTATATTGTTAGGAAGTGCCGAGTCTGTAGTTGTCGTTATTTGAGATGCTTTACATCTTTCATCTATCGATTTCTTTTGCTGATTGCTGGACTTGAGGTGAGTCATAGCCCCACTTTTACTCTTGAACTTTGTTTTCAATACTTGGGGTGAGAAACGTGTAAGTTGTTTTATGTGGACTATTATCGCTTTGTTTATTTTAAAACTTGCTATGCTTATAGAACTAGGTAGGTTATAGAGCGAAACCTAGTCCTGAACTAGGTGAGCTATTGATTTGGTTATAGAGCGAGGCCTAGTCCCGAACTAGGTAAGCTATTGATTGGTTGTTGAGCGAGGCCTAGTCCCGAACTAGGTAAGCTATTGGATTGGTTATGGAGCGAGGCCTAGTCATGAACTAGGTAAGCTATTGATTTGATTGATTGAGCTATAGTGTGCACCTATAGGGTTGGTTAGATTTGGTTGGTTTGTTTTGGTTGGATGATTAAGGCCTAGTCTAGCTAGCAAGCGTTTTCGCGTATATGTCCACTTGATTTAGTTATGAATTTAAACCTATGATCTCACCAGCGAAAGCTGACTTTTAGCGTGTTTTCTTAGGTAATTAAGTGATGCCCTTGGATGCTTGGATTGGAGGCTTGGCTATGGCACCTGGTTATGGATCAATTTTCTAAAACTATGATAAATAATCGTGGACCTATGTTTATTTCTTTTGGGCCTTACTTTGGATGAATTTGGGATAAATGTAAACTTTAAAACCCCGTTTGGTTGTGTTTTTCTTATGTTTACTTTATCTCGTTCTTTTATGTCTTGTGTTGGATACCAATCCCCGTAGCACCCTGAAAGCTTGTTGAGTCTTCCGCTGTACCAAATTTTGGGGGTGTTACAGATGTGTGTGCGAATATTTAGGCTAAAACATCCAAGTATCAAAGATGGAAGAAGTATCAACATGGGTGAACAGACACCACTTTCAAGTATGAACATAAACTTGTTTTGGTGTTGTTCATCCATGTTGATTCATCTTTGCTCTTTGTCAAAATACAGAAACAATTATCAAGTTTAATTTGTAGGTTCGATGGTTGAATTTAGCGTCTTCATCTTCCAGCATGTTGGTAGGTTAGAGATTCAAGGCTGAATAATATGTTGTTGTTGGCTAGGGTAGAAAGGATGGTAGTTCATTGCATTGTTATTATAAGTTTAATATAATTTCATTCATGCACGATTAGCTCTATAATGTCGTAGAATCTACATAACTTATATGTGTGTTCGCCACATCTAAGGGAGCAATATAAACGATAGTAAGAATCTGTTTTCTAATAACTTAAAGCTCAATGTTAGGGCAAATCTATCTAAAGTTGTAGAACGGTTCCATTACTTAATTTGGAAAACCTCTACTACCGTTATTAGACGGTGTCCAAAAAACAAAGCAATGGAACCTTTCTGCAACTTTAGATAGATCTGGCTTGATCATTGAGACGTCTTCAATGCGATGATGATATAGTGTGTATTGTTCATGACAGGCCACACTCCTTCATCATTGCATTCAAGATGAGTGATGTTACTTAGATTCTATTCTTTACTTAACATTTCTAGATTGTTTGTATCACTCTGTTTGCATTCAAATCTTTTTTATGATCTAAATGAGTCTGTAATTTCAACATACCTTTCCATTCTAAATTCCCATACAGTTCCTTTTATTTTTTCAACAATCTAGCAATGCGGCTGGTGCAGTCCTTTGCTCAAAGGGAGTTGAAACGATAAAAAGGAGCTGTAGCGGTAATTTAGAAGGGTTACATATGTTGTTTCAACATACCTTTCCATTCTGAGTTCCCATACAGTTCCTTTTTTTTCAACAATCTAGCAATGCGGCTGGTGCAGACCTTTGCTCAAAGGGAGTTGAAACGACAAAAGGAGCTGTATCGGGAACATAGAAGGGTTACGTATGTTGGTTTATTGCATTCCATTCTTTTTTATGATCTAAAACCAACCATCCACCAAGTAATGTGGCCATTGGAGTTCCAAGAACAAAGGTTGTTTCAAATACACCCTGAATTGCAACATTATCTTTTATTTCATTTACCCTATATTTTTTAAAATTTTAATATATTTTTTTATTTTTTTGCAGAAATCATACATTGACAGCAGTGACTCAAGTTCATTTCAACATACCTTTCCATTCTGAGTTCCCATACAGTTCCTTTTGTTTTTTCAACAATCTAGCAATGCGGCTGGTGCAGTCCTTTGCTCAAAGGGAGTTGAAACGACGAAAGGAGCTGTATCGGGAACTTAGAAGGGTTACGTATGTTGGCAGCAGTGACTCAAGTTCATTTCACATATCAAGCAGTTCTGAAGGTCCTCCAAATACATGGGCAAACTACTTTTCAAAGGGATATTCTGGATCAGACACAAAAAAGGAAGATGCTAGGAAGGTTAAAACTCCAAAAAAGACTGACAAAGAGCTTTTTGATGAGAGGGTTCAGGTGCTAGGCCTGCCTAATCCTAAGACTTGTGAAGACAAGGGTATAAAACCATGGGAACCAAAAATGCCCAAAGTTTGTTCAAAAGCGAAGGGTAAAAAGAAAATGTATTAGTTGAGTTAGGAAGTAATTTGAATAAACCTGTGTAATCCGTTTGTACTACTTTATTTGACTTTATGAATAAACATGTTGTCATTGCTCAATTTTCTCATTAATGAACTGAATATGAATCGGTTAATTTTTGTGGCATTTTATTTTTATCCCTAGCAGCATTAAGTTATGCCAAGCAGCATTAAGTTCTGAGTTACTAGCATTCACCCAAATTCCAATCCAAACCCGGAGTTGCCCATAAGATAAGTTTGACAATCTTTGACTTTTGCAAATGACAATCAAGTTTGATAATCTTTGTTTGACTTTTAACAAAGCATCATAACATAGTCAACAAAGCAACATAACATAATTAATCAACAAAAAGATAACTTGATCATATAGTAATATAATCGATAACTTGATTAACAAAGAAACATAAGATAAGTTTTCTTTGAACACAAAAACATTAAACTTCAAAGAAATAACATAATAATGATTAATATCATCTTGCATCAGGGTTAATTCAATGAAAATTATACAAACTATTTTGAATGCCTTTGTAAATATCAACAATGTTTCTACGGATTTGTTCTATTTCTTGATTACGAACATTAACTTTGTTCTGATGCACCAGTATGATATCTTGGTCTTTTTTGTTTTGTTCTTCCAACAGCGCGATTCGTTTGTTGTAAAGTTCAACCAACTGTCGTTCAGTACCATATTGGCCTTGAGAATGGCATTTGTCCCAGCACTCTTGGGTTAGGCCGCGGATTTTATATTTTTCTGGCATTGGAGGAGGAGGAGAAGTATCCCTTGAACGTTTTGTTTTCTTTGAAGCAGGATTTGAAGATGATGAAGCCATTGTAATTCCAAACAAAAATTGAATACGTAATAAAAAGATGAAAGAAGTTGGTTGTAATTCCTTTGTATATATAGGCACACAAGAGTCGCAATGTCACAACGTTTAAGTGTCACAACGGTTTACAGTTACTTTTTTACAGTTACACCGGTTCACAGTAATTTATGCCTAGCAGCATTAAGTTATGCCTAGCAGCATTAAGTTCTTTATTAATCAGGTCATAACAGTGTTGAAGTAAGTTTGCCAATTCAGGGAGTAAACACTGTCACAAACACAAATTTTACACAACTAATAACTAGATTAATACAATTATGTTTATTCTTACTATATTTTCAAACATTTGAAACCACTTACAATGCTTATTACCATTTAAAGTTTAAAAATAAAATTATAGAATGTTTAGGAGTGCGCATTTAATGTGTAAAATTAAAATGATTGCAATTAGGCACGAGTAATTAGTGCATTTCACATGCTAATGTGACGTTAAACTTGGTAAATTGCAATAATCTTTAATGTTGAGACTTTCAAAATTCCCTAGGCGTATAGTATGTCGCATCCCTTTTTAAGGCCATCACTTAGCTTTTCAACACACACTTTTTAAAACAATCTAAGATCGAAGTTATGGCTGGAAATAAGAAAAGGTGCATTTCATCAAAGAAGAAGTGTTCAAAGTAAGTACTACTAATTAAACTTTTGTACGCGTAAACATTCAAAGTTTGTAAAGATGTTATGTACATACATGTTGACTTGGTTTTTTTTTCTAGTAGAAGTTAGTTAATCCATAATAATTTTTATGTATTAAGCTTTTATGAATTTATAAAAAGGGTTATCAATTGGTAGCTAATTAGATAATCAGTTATGAAATTGTGTTAGAATGTTACATTATATACATCATATAATTAAGAATATCAAATTAAAAGGATAATCTGTAAATTTATCATCTAATGCTTATTTGATTTCAGGAAACCAGATAAGGTATTTAACATTGAAGAGTGGTATGAGTCGTGGAGTTCTCGAAGAAACAAGGCAAGACGCAAAGCAAGTTTGCTTCAAATTAAGAAAGATGAGAAGGAATACAAGCGATCAAAGTCGCGGGTTGGTTCAGTGGAAGAGGATGCGGCTGATGTTGGATTTTTGAGTGAGGAAGAGAGATTCGACTCCATTTACTACGATAATGTGCATTTGTCGTTTGATCCGGAGAAATCTACGAAATTTAATTGTTAAACTTTTTATATGTATGAACTGCTTTATTTTACTTTTGTTATATATGGATACTAATGTTTTTTTTTTTTTTTTTTTTTTTTTTGGTTTATTATATATGAATTTTAACTTTCTTGCTTCATTAAAGCTTGATTAAGCTTGATTTTTCATCTATCCATTAAGCTTGATTTATTCCTAGCAACATTAATTTATGCCTAGCAGCATTAACTTATGCCTAGCAACATTAATTTTGAATGTGTTGCACATATTTTGAAGTTTCGTTACACTTAAATATCACATTTTGCTATAAATAATAGTCACATAAATATCACAATATGACTATTTTGAATGTATTGCACATATAATACCCTTATAATGTGGCAATAAACATAATTTAGATACACATTTGTGATATGGTGTGACTATTGTAAAGCCTATAGTCACATGATCATGCTACAATTAAATGTGACTATACACATTAGGTTGTGGCAAGCAAACACACACTAAACTTTAGACACACATATTTACTTACGTGACCATATGTATCGAATTTTCGTTACACTTAATCATGTTTCTATAGTTTCGTGTGACCATATATGACATTTGGTCACACTCTTCAAGTGTGTGACATATATATTTGTCACTATTAAATGCATATCGTGACTAACGCTTCAAACTTACTTTTTAGTTGTCACACATTTCAAACGCTATGTGGCTAAATATTCAGCAAAGAATAGCAATCACGTTTAAATAATGTGTGACAAACTTGACTATATTATTTAGTCACATACACAATTACTTCATGTGACCATATATCTCGTGTGACATATATTTGTCACACTCTTTAATTGTGTGACATATATTTGTCACATATGTATATCTGTAGTGTGACTAATGCTTAAAGCTGATTTGTATCGATCACACGTTCCAAATTAAACGTGACTAAATGATCGAAAAATATTTACCAGCTACCCTCTAGTCACATAAATACACAAATGTGTGACATATATCTTCTGATATGATCACACAAGTCGGATCGAGTGTGGCTGTTTATTTTATTTTCATACATTTAGTCACGTAAATATGTTACAGTGTGACCGTTTGAAATTGACCATGTGTGACGAAAGCCATTTTTGTACCAGTGTTACTAAGCGATGATAATAACTAATTGATGGTTTAAGAACAATTGTTAACTAGGACTAGGTTCTTCTACAGAAGTGAAACTCAAACTCTTTCGCTACTATCAAGAAATTCACTTTTTCTAGTGACTTTGCCTCGTATGTGAGTTTATTGCTTCCTGATTAGTGATTGGGATGCCAGTATGACATAAAGCAATCAGCCTAAGGAACATCATGATGTCCTAGACATCTGATCCATGAAGTCATGTATTATTTGTGAATCTGGCGTCTTGAAAATTGAAATATCTTATACAAGTCTCACCAAGATTACTGCACTCTTCTTTAATTCGGTAATTGGATGAGAAGAAATATGCACCATATCTATGTACTGACCTGCGATAGAATCGTAGCCAAAATACATTCTTTGAGAGGTAAGACCAATAATCACCCCATCCACGTTATTGCTATAACAGATTCTATCTATCAAGCATTTTCTAAACTCCATCCGGTTGCAAGTTAAGGTCCTTATTTTGTCAATTAATACCATCTCCTTCTGACCAAGCTTTTCGTTAAATCCTTTGCACCATTAGTCCTTTTTGTTAACTATTTGCAGCCGACTCTTTATTTCTTTGGAAACTTAAGTAAACTATTATTCTAATATCCCTACTTAATATTGAAATATCTATAACTAAAGCGTAGAATTTGGGGTGTTATATGGTCCCCTTAAACTTATCGAACTTAATTGCATGATAAAAACACAACGTGCATTCGATACAATATTTGATAAAATTTACTTAACCTTAGTTACCCATCGAAGATTTGAAAAGTCAAAAC
This sequence comes from Artemisia argyi, assembly GCA_030686995.1. Lineage (NCBI taxonomy): Eukaryota > Viridiplantae > Streptophyta > Magnoliopsida > Asterales > Asteraceae > Artemisia > Artemisia argyi. Next base: position 228,659,620 of record CM060709.1, on the reverse strand, counting down.
ATCTTAAATAAATTCCATTAGGGGTGAGCAAAACCGAACCGATCCCGAATCCGTCCCGATCCCGAGTCCCGAATCATGTCCCGAAACCGAACCGATCTCAAACGGGTCGGGACACGGTTTGTGTTTTTCGTTTTGTCGGGATTCGGGATAGTCAGGATCGGGTCGGGACGGGCCGAAATCCAAAAAACAACAAACAAAGCCGATCAAACCGATTGATCCCGTCCCGTCCCGACTGTCCCGAAACCAAACCGAGCTTAATCGGGTCGGGACTCGGTTTGTGTTTTCCGGCTTGTCAGGATTCGGGATAGTCGGGATTCGGGTCGGAACGGGTCGGGAGCGGCCCGATGCTCAGCCCTAAATTCCATATACATTATATTATGACTTTGCTAATGAAAAGTTTTACTTCAATAGTCAAGTATGCATGCATTTAGCATGCTATCATATGTAAATATATGGACACAGGCTACATTTTTCTTGGCGAAGTGTCAAAATCTCATTGTATCTAATATTCAAATTAGACGCCTCGCGTTTATAGTTTTTCATGCTTGTACGGTTCAACCTACACCGAGAAACTCTATATATTAATACTCATGGGACAATTTAAATTTATTAATTAAAAAAGATATTAATTAATCGATAATAATTTATTTTTAAATTAATGAATCCGGACCTGCAAAAATATTATTTTAAAAAGTTTCTTAATTAATCGAATATTAATTTATCGATCTTCTATTGTAGTTTGTTCCGAACAAACTTGTTAACAAGTTTATAACTTACAAGAAAAATGTATTAATTGCTGCTTTAATTTCCATATAAGCAAAAAAAGATAATTCTACCATTTAACAGTTTATCTATGTCAATTTGTCTAGAACTATTAACACGTAAATGGAATTCAATACGTTCCGGTTAATTATAACCGTGCACAAATATCAAATTATATATATTTGAGACTGTATAAATCAATTTGTATCGGCAAGGTGTGAGTTGAATGAGTCGTGAGTGAGCTGGGTGTGAGTGTAGTAGGGGCGGGGAGTTTATTGGTGTGTGACTAAGAGAGTAGCTAGATAACTTGACAATTAAAAAAGCAAGTGTTTGTTAACGGTAGATACTCAACATAAAGACAACACCTTGACATCCTTTGGAACCATTACAAATTATAATTGTGAGGCCTTACAATCGATCAACAGAGGAAGGAACTCGCGAGTTCTGACGTGACCCGGATAAACTAAACCAAATCCTGTTTTCAGAAAGGTCTACTGATATTTGAATTAACATTTTCCTAGAAATGATGCAGCAGAATTCAGTATATTCAAATTAGAAGCAATATTATGAACAAGAAAGCTCAGAAATATATGCACTAACGCACATAAGTAGCATCACGAAGACAATATATATATATATATATAAAAAAAAAAAAAAAAAAAAAAAAAAAAAAAAAAAAAAGGACAAAAATGCTATATATCTAGTATTACAATTTCTTAAAATCCAACAAATACGGAAAATATGTATTGGTGTTTCGTGTATAGGGTGATAATAGCATCTCGTTTCGTCTTGTTTTATTAAATTGTCTTCAGATTATCGTCTTCGAATGGACGTCCCCGGCCCTTAAATATTAGCTCATGCCGCTGCGTGGGAGTTTTCGAATTCCCCAAGCTGCAAACCAAAAGATTTTGCATTAGCAACCAATTATATTATTCTACAAAATTACAGAGGAACTACGTTAGCCTATCACCTAATCTTAATACCATACAGGCATACACCCATATAAAAACAAAAGTATTTATGACTATCAGTATAAGATGTGTAAGGTCTAAAGTTCAATTTCTGCTAGATGCAAACAACCGTGAAGTGGTCATGCCAACCTCACGAAAATAGAGGGCTTTACCTGGTTTAAGTCTGTGTAATAGTGGATTCAAACTCCGTTGATTAGTCAGTCAAAAGGTCGGAAAACAAAGTTAACCATTAAAAAATAAATAAATAAATAAAATACTTGCAATTAGGTTTGACTTCGGAAATCACGTGAACCAGAATACTCTTCAAATACCAATTTGACATTGTTTATATTTTCTAATTAGAATTTTTGGGTACGTACAATACAATTAAACTTCATCTGAGTTACAAATATGTGAAAGGTCCATATAGTTTTTGAATTTTCAAAATAAGAAGTTTGAAAGTGTCTATGGCAATCATATGAAAATAATTATAACGAGTAAATAGATGTACTTTCCTACATTATTTTTCTTGGCGAAGAGCCAAATCTCATTGTATATCAGACATCTCCGCTTGTAGCTTTTCGTGATCGCACAAGTTGGATCCATCTAGTTTTTACCAAACAATTAAACGTGTTAGCACAGTTGTAACGAAATCTGTAAGAAAAATGATAACCACGTATCTGCGATTCAACTTTTTGCACACATACACTAGCAAACATAAAACTTTAGGTTATCCAAAGATGTGAACGTACTCAATATATGAAGAAAACTTGTAAGCAGGTGGACCCAAAATCAAATTCGTGAATCATATCACAACTACGAATATAAAATATCATCTAACCAGCAAACAATAAAACTTGTTTGTAACCAACTATTCTCTTTTAAAAGTTCGAATACCATAAACCAAATTTTATATATATTAAACGATTTTCATGTGTAAAGGGAACAATAGAAAAAAAATCAACCATTAGCATTTAGATCAACACACCCTTTAAACCGCGAAGTTTACAATGCCTATAAAGTGGTTACAAATTAATCATGACTTAAATAGTAACCTCTGTCATACCACGCTCGATCTGACTGGATTAGTTATTGCTGTTGTTGCCGCTAATTAGTGACCTACGACTACATATAAAATAATCCGTCTTAACTGATTGATTTAGATCTGTAAATTGTTGACTAATGTGAATGTGGATCTTTAATGGATGTCGAGCAAAGAAGAATACACTCTCCAATATATATGAATAAATCTTCTAATGATATATTGTATGCTAGATATGGTACAAGAATCTGATTTGTTTAGATTTAATATCAATTAGAATGATCTTTTCTTGCTTGAAAATTAATATGCTTGATCCGTAATCATCCGAATCTGTTTATTCAAACATACATCTTAGGCCTTTTTATTACGAAAACACAAAACGTGCAAACAACAATCAATAACCAAAACTTAGTGATGGTTCATTAACTAAAAATAAGCATCTTAAAAGAAAAACATTGCATTTTACACATAAACTGGTTTTTGTTTATCCATGTAGAAAACGTGCAGATAACAATCGATCTGTCTAAATATGATCTACGTAGTTGAGGAAGTTCAGTCTGAGAATGCGAGGTACTAATAGCAAGACCATGCACAAGTAAAATCATGCACCTATGTGACATCATTCATCATGATATTAGATAAACTGATTTATGTCTAGTTAATCATATAATCAAACCAACTTGAATTATGATGTTACATTGACATTGACTTTTTCAGTTTAGCTGACTTAGCGCGTAAAGGTAGACTGAAGATCATCGTTATCATGTTGTACGAACGAGACCTTTTCAAAACTGTACGGAGAATTTTGTGCATGCAAAAGTTAGCTTATGTTAAAATAATGAAAAGTAGAATCAATTGTGATATCATGCAGTTTCTTCTTCTATTTTTAGTTAGGTGTTTGGTTGTAGTTAAGTTCTATCTATCGAACGTTTTTTCTTTCTTTCATGACTTGTGGTTCCTAGGTAGGCTGTTTCATTACTGTTCTATTCGATCTCTTAATTATTGTACTAGATTTTATGGAAAAAAAAAAAAAATTATCATTACTCCTTTACAAGAATAACATCAAACAAAAACATCTGTAATCTAGTTTTAGGTGTACAATACTTTATGGCACCTGTATAGAAATGATTAATTTTTAAGTTAATAGTAGCTAGATGTTTCTATCAAGTTCTATATCATATTGAACAGGGATATGTTATACATACCCTTGGCTCACGAGAAAAAGGGGTAAAGTACAAAGGATTCATTTTGTCTCTCAGTTTACAGTACAACACAGTTTTTTATAATATTTGTTCCGTATTTTTTGTTTGTTTAATATTTTTGACTGGTTAAGCATTATAATTTTTTTTTTCGTACTTTCAGGTTTATAATTTTATAATATAAACAAAATTATAACAATAAAAAATAATAAGGGGTACTTCATTATCACCTAGCCCTATTGAATGCTATAATGTACATTCTAATTATCTATAATAAGAAAAGTTATCGTTGACACTTTCTTAGTTTCATACTAAATGTGGCTAAATATATATGGGACTCATACATAGTCTGTATGTATATTAAACAACACTCATATCATCAAAATATAATCTGTGAAGATGAAGTCATATTGCTTTACATTGTTCCTAGTCGTTCTCTTTGGGCTTCTTCTTATATCTTTAGCCACAACTACTCCATCTGAGGCTCATACTCCAAAAGGTATGCTACATTCACAGTTTCACACACACATACACATACACATGCATAAGTTCATTTATGATATGCTTACAGCTATATAATAATTTGAAGTATTGTATGCGAATAGTCGTTGGAGCAGAAAAAGCAGTTTATCGTACCAATGCCAGAGGCCATGGCGGTTGGGGTGGGTGGAACAAATGAATAATGGTGTTGGGCAGAATTGAAAGAGGAAACTGAATATGGTGTTGCAAATGGGATCGTTTATTTGATTATGTGATTATGTATTGTATGTTGTACTTGGTGTGAAAAAATAATAATTGATGGATGAGTTTCTCACATTATTTCTTTTATTCTAAACGTTCTTTTTTCTTTCAAAAATCCAAGTAAAAATTTTAGTGTTTATAATTCTATCAGAGGAATAGATCGAAGAGACTATATATAGTGTTATATCCTTGCTTAATTACTACAGTATCAAATAACATACACTACGATCTATTTGCAGTAATATATTGTTTAGGTTGAGATTGAATTTAATTACTTCATACCAGCAGAGTGCTTCCCAGCGTCAAATAGTCAGCATAAGACCATGACCCTCTAGAGCGATTGTTGTAAGGCCTTCGAACCAACAGAAACATTAACCTAAACCACATCAGGATTTTCGTAAGGGTCCAGCAGTACCATTGCAAACCACCTTTTTTAAGAATGTTGAAGCACAATTCAGTATGTCCCAAAGAAACAAGATCAAGATGGCTAAAAAATATAAGCACGCACTAAAACAAGTTGTATAATAAATAGGGAAATTGGCAAAAAAAGGCATCATACTTGCCACCTTTTGTCATTGTATGTATCATACTTTTTTTTTTTTTTGATTATAGCACTAACCTTTTTAAATCGTGTCATTGTGTGTACTTTGGCCATGTGAAATGACCATTTTACCCTTCAAAATTTGAAAAAAATTGGGGTAAAATGGTCACAAAGTACACACAATGACACGATTTAAAAAGGTTAGTGCTATAATAAAAAAAAAAAAACAGTATGATACATACAATGACAAAAGGTGGTAAGTATGATGCCTTTTTTTGCCAATTTCCCTAATAAATAGCACTAGTGGTGGAACCAGAATTAAAATGGAGTGGGTGCACAAAAATTTTCAAATTGTAATAAGGGTTTTGATTAAAACTAGAGTTTAGTTTTGACCTATTAATAGAGTAACTATACATAAACTCAGTACTCATTTTCTGACCGAGTGCAATTTGATAAAATCAGAGTTTTTTTTACGAAAATAGACACTACTAAACATAATTTTATCGGGTCCCGTGACCGCAAGACACCCCCTAGTTTCCTCACTTAGTAGCATGCTAGGAAGACTCCACGAAGATCAGAAATATTGCAATAAAGTAAAACAAATGGGAAAACTAAGACAAAGATAGCATCTAGCCTGTCAATTTAATTTCTTGCAATTCAGCAAATAATGAAAGCATGTATCGGTTCTTGGTATGCATAATCATCGCATCTTGTTGCTTCCTTCTCTTTTAAACAAACAAACAATACATAAGATTCAGTTCAGGTAAAAAAAGGAAAAAAGAAAAAACCCTTTGGCGATTCCCTTGGCGATTTTTTCCCTAAAACCGATTCTACCATTCCATCAATTCTGTCTACTTTCTTGGATTTGTTGCATCGATTCTGGTTTAGATAACTTATTAGCATCTTTGTTAATTTGTTTCTAGATTAAATTTGTGTACTTATCTCAAGATCTGGATAACTTTTTGTAGAATCGATTGTTAGGGTTTCTTTTTAATCGTTTTTTTCTTTACCGACTTTAGGGTTTATCTTTATCCTAAGTCGGTTTGTACACTGACTTAAGCTTCATTGATATTCATTCGATTCGCTATTGGTAAGTTCATGATGGGTGCTGGTTAGGAGTGGTGCGTTATTGATTAAACCCTAACTTTTCATAAGTTAGGGTTTCTTGTCGATTTGTGTTTTTTGTTTACATGAGTGTGGCTGGACTGTGTTTTATTTGGTAGGGGTGTTTTGTTACGACTGGTTGTGGGTTACGAGGGATGGAAAAAGGTTTCTTCAACAAAAATAGTGCTCGTATGGGCACTAGAGATGCGGGATCTTCTACTAGTTTGGCCGATCAAACTAGTGGTTCACAAGCTGTTGATGCATCAGTTAAATTAGTCGATCAATCTGATGTTCCAATGGTTGATGTTGATGTTTTGGCTGATAACGTGAGCAAGGGTAACGATAAGGTTGTTTTGGATGATTTGGAGCATTCGTCCTCTCATGGTTCAAAACAGCCTAATGTGGAGCAATTAATTGCTAATGCGAATAAGAAGTTTGATGAAGCAATGAATAAAATTGATTCTGATATTGCTAATATGGCTTCATCTTCTAAGTTGAACAATTCGGGTGGTACTGGAGTGAAGTCGGTTTCTTATGCGGGTGCTACTTCTAATGAACCTCTGAAACACGTGTCTAATTTTCGGAGGTTGGAATGTAGCAAAAAGAAGGATGATGTTGACCTTTCAGTTCCATTGAAAGTAGTGGAAGAGGTAAACACGAGGTTTGAGAATACTTTCTATGGTTATTTCCTTGGCCAACGCCTTGCTTTTCCTGTTGTTGATTACTATGTCCGCAGTGCATGGGCTAAGTTTGGTGTGCAAAAGGTAATGATGAATGCAAAGGAGTTCTTCTTCTTTAAGTTCAATTCGAAGAAAGGTGTTGATGATGTGCTTGAAAACGGTCCTTGGTTGATCAGAAATGTTCCTATTATTCTTAAACCATGGAATTTGAACACTAACCTACTTAAAGAGGATTTGACTAACATCCCTGTTTGGGTTAAATTCCATGATGTCCCCCTTGCAATGTTCTCTGATGATGGCCTCAGTCTTCTAGCCACACTGATTGGTACGCCCAAAAGGTTAGATGCTTTTACAAGTAATATGTGCAAGGAATCGTGGGGCCGTAGTAGTTTTGCTAGATGCATGATAGAAGTGAAGTCGGATGAGGTGCTGCGGGACAGCCTCACTGTTGAGATACCGTTACTTGATGGTTCGGGTTCGACTATTGAGAAGATAAGGGTTGAATACGAGTGGCAACCACCTCGTTGTGACAAGTGTAAGATATTTGGTCATACTCTGACTGACTGCCCTAAGGTTGTTATACCTCCTGTTCAGTCTACTAAGCCTGTTAATGATAGTTTCAAAACTGTCAATAACAGGATGAAAGGAAAACAAGGTGGTTCTACAATTCCAGGTAAAGGAGGGTTTACTAAACCTGTTGTGGGTAAGCAGTTTCAGTATAAACCCAAACAGACTCCTCCTGAACCCAAGAATGTTGGTGGCAATAAGAAGAAGACTCCTGATGTGGCTAGTTCTAGTGGTACAACGATCTCCACATCTAACCAGTTTGATGCTCTTAATATGGATGATACGGATACGTTTGGTATTCCTACTGATGACACCAACATGGATGTGGATGCTGGCTGTACAATGGAAGTTAATGAGGATGCATCGGTTAAGACTGGTACAACATCACAAGAACCCCTTGTGAGTGATTTAATGGGAACTATGGAAGGTGGTTCTACTCCCATAGTTGAGAAAATTAGTAAGCTTGAAAAGCTACTTATCGATGGGAAAGCTTCCCTTTTGGATGATAAAGGTGTTCCTATTCCGTCTGCATCTGCCAATAAGAGGGCTAACCCATTCTCTAAGGTGGGTGATATTGTGGTTACTGATAGTGATGAGGAGGAGGTTCTTAACACGTTCGACGAATCAGCAAATCTATTTGGTGGAGGTCATGAGCGTGAAGATGAGTTGGATGACTATGATGATTACTCGAAGCAAATCTATGATCTTCCAGGGGAATTGGATGCTCTTAACGCCATTTATGGCTTTAATCTCCAAGGTCGTAGGAAGTAGGTTATATTTTTGTCCGAGTCTTTAAATGGTTTATTTTCTTGTCTAGAAAATAGGAAGTATCTTGTTATGTAAGCCTTTCGCCTATGTAACGGGCTGAGATATGAGAATCACTCATATCCGTTGTACTTAAATGTTTTTGGAGTAATATATTTACCGGGTCGTTGACCTTTTACCAAAAAAAAAAGATTCAGTTCAGGTTAATATATGATATTATGTGCTTACTACATTGCCAATCAAATAACATATTTAGTATGATCTGTTAATAATGTATTGACTTATAGTAGGATAATAAGCTATTCATAAATTAATGTAGTGAAGCATAGTCAACGAATCATTGGAATACTTTAATAACAATTAGATAAACTTCATCCGCTAACTTTTGCATACTTCTACTTAAAAACACTATATTGATCCATGATCGATGTATATATCTAGTATCAACTACAAAACATTGTTACGATTAACTATGCATTAGATTGATCCATTTTTTAGCATCAGATGGCAAAATCTAGAACATAAAATTGGTTGGCTGGTATATATCACAATCACAATTCCTCATATATAGCTTTTGCTAGCATGGATTATTGACCTCTGATAAAGCTTGATGCTCATCCCATTTAGATCTGGATCACAGTAAGCCCGGCCGTTGTTCATCCATTGATCTTTAGTTGGAAAAGTAGGTATTTTTCCTTGCAAGAATTCGTTGTTGAACACTTGATATTAAAGCCTTTATGCATCTTGCTGATAGCTTTTCATCTTTTCGGCACCAAACATGCATTTCGGATAACAAGCAGCTTAATTCCTACACATTTGACATCCCAATTAAGAAAATCAAAATAATAAGTCTAATATATAGAACGTAATTAACTTCTAGTGACTTTTGAATTAAATTGTGAGCTAATTAGCATCTTTGACTTAGTTAATCCATAAGTAGGTGAACCAAAAATCAAACTTATACATCACTACTACTAATTTCAAATAATTAAGAAACAAATTAATGATTATATAGACATTTAATTTAGACTTGTTTAGTATCCAAATACTTTCTTATAAAACTATGAATGCCAAAAGAACACCATCCTTTATGCAGCTTTATAATTTAAACCAATTATAATACAAGATTTACATGGAAATGGAATATTAGACAAAATCAACCACTAGCATCAAAACTAATACATCTTTACAAATCGTGTAGCATATAATCGGCTATAAAATGGTTACAAGATAATCATAACATAATCTGTACGTAGTGATGACATCAAGAAGAATATATATATGTTTTAATAGCTTTAAATTTGTATATGGTCAAACATATAGCTTTCCATTATGAATACATTTCCTTATGACATGTCACATGTTTCTCTTAGTATTAATGAGATACAAGAGTTGAACCTTTATAGAAATTTAGTATGAATTAAAATGTTCATTTTTGCTAAATACACGGATATATCTGATCCAGGGTTATCTCAATTCGATCGATTTGACATCTTTGTCTAATTTTTAAACAAGTAATTAAGGTGTAGATAACAATCAGTGTGACTAAAAGTTATTTATGATCTTGATTTCCAAATTTTGGAAGTTGGTATACATGAGCTTCAATCTGTGACTGCGAGTCACTAAATGTAAAAAACCACCAACATTCATGATATTACATAAATTCTACTACTAAGTTATGTACCTAAAGAAATTATATGCAAAGTCGACTTTAATTTGTAGCTGACACGAAATTTAGTAATATAGTTTATGTTTGTTTTATCTTTTTTACAAACAAATTGTATTTTTCCTTAAACTTAAAAGTTCTAAAATTGAAGTAATGTGTAAACCTTATACGGAGTAATACCTTTGATTAAAAATAGTACTACCTCCACCCCAAAATAAATGCCTCATTTGACTTTTCAGAGTCAATCTATTTCAACTTTGACTTTAACTATTTTTGCGTGTGTTATATAATAAATTAATAATTGATGCAAAATGTATGCATGGATTGGGTTTTAAGTGTGTTTTTAATTGGTATAAATTTCATCAAGTATTATATAACAAACAAAAAAACATTCAAGGTCAAAGTTATCAGTTTGACTCTGAAAAGTTAAACTGGACACTTATTATGGGACGGAGGGAGTAACAACATTTATCGTTAAATTAATATTTTAAATATTATATAATCCTCAAATTTTTACTATTATTTTTCGTTTATAATTCATAAATTATTTTCTCGTAATGACTACAATGTGAACCCGTAAATATTGCATCAAGAGTCACATCAGAATCGCAAGTTTGAAAATATAATTATTTGCTACAATAAACCGTTATTTTGCTCGAGTATTTGTATATCATGTAAAAGATATGCCAACTTTAATTTGAAAGATGATGCAACGTTGACTTTGACTTTAATAAAGTTTGCATAACTGACTTGGCGTGCAAGCAGACCAAAGATCATTATTTTTTAAGAACACGACCTTTTTCAATGTTATTCTCCTTCTTTTTTGTGTATGAAATAGCATATGACTTGTAATAGGTAAACAGTATTTTTATAAGTTTTTCAGTGACACATACTTGAATAATAAAAAGTGCATATATACAACATTTTCTTTTTCATATCTCACCTGTATACGTAAGTAATTAATCATACACTAACATTTTCTTGCAATCATAATGTGTGCATATCATTTTCTTTCTCATTTTTTTTTTTTTTTTTCTGTATTTGGCTGTAAGTTTCAGTCTAATTGTTTTCCTTTTTGACTTGCCTGGCTAATTCGTTTCTGTTTATCTAGTTTCTACTGGATTTACTCGACTAATTTATGGTTACTCACTAAAAATGAAGCAAAACAAAAACAATTATAGTCGTGTTACTTGCTTATTGTTGCTCGTTTGTCTTTCAACTCTATGCAAATCCAAATTAATTCATGAAATAAGATTATAACTTTTCTGAAGAAAAAAAAAAATTATAGTTGTGTTTCAGTTTATCATTTTTTTTTCTTGCTTGCACCTGTCACCTATGCTGTTTATACAAACATGTTTATATACTTAGTCAACAACTAGATGTTGTTATACTGTAAGGTATAATGTTGAATCATTCTCCTTCCATTTTTATAAGATACTAACAAGGGAAGTAAATTTCGTTATCACTTGCATAGCTTCATTACAGATGTGGCCTTATATAAACCAATACATACATTGTCTATACCACGTATCATCAAAATATAATTTTTGAAGATGAAGTCGATATGGTTTACTTTGTTTGTAGTCGTTCTATATGCGCTTTTTCTTATTTCTTTGGCCAACACTTCTCCATCCAAGGCTCCTGTTCCAAAAGGTATGCTATATTGGCACACACTACTACATAGCAAGTCTTTAGCGACAGACATTTCTGTCGGAAATCTGTCGGTAACAGTGGTTTCCGACGGATCAGTGACAAAAATAGTGCGTCGCATTTTCTATGGTCGGTAATTGGTATCTGCCGGAATTCCATCGGAAACAGCGAGGAAGGACATTTGTCGGAATTCTGTTGGTGATGTGGTCGTCGGAAGTCAGTCGGAAAAAATTCTGTCGGAAAGTCGTCGGTAAAAAATCCATCACAAATCAGTCGGAAATGTAAAGGGTCACAAATCTGTCGGAATAGTTGTTGGAATAACTGGACCTAATAAAGCTCAAATTCATGTAATCCTGTATATAAATAGCTTAAATTAAACATAGAACCATTGAAATGATAATCATTAATCTATTACGAAATGCATAAGTCACATCGGAAAAGTTTCAAAATCCAAACAAAAGCATTCGAAAACATAAAAGAAATTAGAGTATAAAATCCAAATATTCATAATAATGTGACAATATCCGACTACTTTGGGGGGCCTGGATTGTTAAACTTCTTTAGCACCGAGTTAATGTCGTTCATCTTTTGTTGCCACTCTCTCTCTCTCGAGCTTCTTCACGAGCATTCGCCTCTAACTCCCGTTGATGCATGTGTTCCTGAACTTGATGTTCTACCTGTCGTTGTAACTGCACTTGCATCTCAATTTCTCTTGATCTCATTTGTGCGTTATCTTCTTGCAATTTTCTTACTGTCTCTTCCAAAATTCGCACCTACATTGTACCAAGTCCCATTAAAAAGCTTCAAACTTATATAATGGCTTTGAAAAATAAAAGATTCTATGAGAAATTTCTGTTTAAGGTACATTTTATGATGCTCAACTGAAATTCAAAACATGAACCCATGCTACTAATAAAAAAATATTCAATATGACTCTGCCCTTTATTGACACTAATCTTTTAAACCCTCAAATGGCATATATTGACACTAATCTTTCCTATGGACTAATATTTAAGCTCGCAAGTCAAAATGTATCATTTATATGATAAATCTATATGATTAAAAGCAATTCCTGTATTTCAACTGAAACTCAAGAAGATGGAATTGCAGAACTAAAATCCTTTACTGGCTTTCGACCTACCCACATCTGGTGGCAGTCATGGATCAACCCAATATGTTGACTTTTTTACCCTCATATCTATTTATTTTAATTTCCCACTCTTATTGCATTTATTTTACAGCATAAGCAAATTCAAAAACTATTTTCTAACTTGTGTTGCCACACTTATCTGTAACGCCGCCAAGGACTAAAAAGCAATAGCCAACTACTTGAAGCTTATAAATAAGTTTCATCATAATAATAGCATAACGATACGCTCACTTAGATATACATTTCGAGCTCCTCCAACAACTCAATAAGAGTTATACTCGTTTGCAGCACCACATTCGACTAGTTTGCACATCTAATATTCATACCTATGTACAGCACCACATTCGACAAACCTAGGGTAACATCCATGACACGCCTTTTTCAACCGGTTGACTTTCAACCGGTAACATCCATTACACCACAAAATTAATAACACAACTCATTCCCACAACTAATAAATAAGCTCATCCGAAGCTTATCAAGTAACATCAAAGTACTCATTCAATCTAGGTTATCAACTCTTAAAATAACTCAGTCAGGCATTTCGTCGATCACTTGGTCTACACATGCAATCAATCAATCAGCTAACATTATAAGCTAACCAATCAATCAATCAGCTAGCATTATAACATTATAAGCTAAACAACACATAAGCTAAACAACACATACGGTGCATAAGCTCAACACATAAGCTAAACAACACATACAAGTGCATAAGCTCAACACATAAGCTAAACAACACATACGGTGCATAAGCTCAACACATAAGCTAAACAACACATACAAGTGCATAAGCTCAACACATAAGCTAAACAACACATACGGTGCATAAGCTCAACACATAAGCTAAACAAGTTAGAGAAATAGAAATAGAAAATTTAGGGCAAAATTTAGGGCAGAAACCTTAATGTAATCGGCGGACGGTGGCGGACGGTGGCGGACGCAGCGGCGGATGGCGGATAGATGGAACAGTGAAAGTGAAGTTTTAATTGTACTAGTGAGGTTGTATGGGGGCTTTTATAAGTTGTTTAAAAAAAAGTGAAGTTTTAATTGAAAGTTTTAATTGTGTATTAATAAGTATGTGAATTTTATAAGTTTTTAAAAAAATTGAAAGTTATAATTGTAATAAGTGTGTGTATATTTTATAAGGTTTTTTTTTTTTTTTTTTTTTTTTTTTTTTTTTTTTAAATGAAGTTTTAATTGTAATAAGTTTTAAAAGGTTTTTGATAATTTTTAAGTTAAAAATAAAAGGGTTGGGATTGGCTTTTTAGTATACCGGTCGAGTCAACGGTTCATCGGGTTACCAGTTCAACCGGTGTTATGACAAATGAAAAAATAACCCAATTGAAGAGTTCGTAGAGAAAAACAAATAAAACCGATGGGTCAAACCGGTATTATATTCCTCTAGATTTTTATGTTAACAATTAGTAAATTTAGAGAAATAGAAAACGGTTTTAACACTATTAGATTATAACTAGTACTCTTAATTTGATTTGAATTTACACCGAATAGTGTAATCCCAAAAATAGTTAAGTTAAAAGACGAGTCGACATAGTTTAATATACCATATATGTGCATAATAAATTTTAATATTTCCGTCGGAAATCCGTCAGAAATATTATTTATTTCCGACGGATTTCCGACGGAAATATTAAAAAATAAAAAATTACTAGAAATTAAAACATTTCCAACGGATTAGCGACGAATAAATATAGGTGTAGGAATGGCGTCGGAAATTCGACGGTAGATTATGTGGATTACTGACGGATTTCCGACAGCAATCGAATCAATTGGAATTCTGTCGGAAATTACTCGGAAAAGCACAGTTGTCGCTGTTTCGTCGGAATATGGTCGGTAAAATAGCGACTGAAAAGTTCCATCGGAAAATCTGTCGCTAAAAGTCCAGTTTCTAGTAGTGACACATATACTCACACATAAGAACATGTGTCATGTATTCACGTATATATGTATACAGCTTAAATGATAATTTGAAGTATTGCATGTGAACAGATGTACTTGTTAGGAAGAAGGATATCCGTCACCATGGCGGTTGGGGTGGGTGGAATACGAACGGTGCTGGGCAGAATGGAAATGGAGGAGGAAACTGAAAATGGCATTCTGTGTTTGACTATGCAAATTATGTATTGTTGTACTGGTGTGGAAGAGGAATAAACGATGGATAAGTTTCTTTCTGAGCAATGATACATCCACAAAATCAAATCCACAAAACCATCCACAAAAAGAGTTGTCACTTCGTGATTGCCTTAATGAGAGAGAAGAGATAAAAACTATATAAAATTACACCAATCAAAGAGTAACACCTACTTTTGTGGATGATTTTGTGGATTTATTTTTGTAAGTGTATTATTTCTCTTTCTCAAATTGTTTCTTTTATTTGCTATGTTTTCTTTTTTAAACCTGCTCTTGCCCTGAATCAGATTGAATTGGGGCATAGGGAATGATTGTAGATAGACATAGACCATCAGGTGACTTTGAAAATAAGATAAATTACTGGAATAGAAGACTTTAGTTTTCAGTTAATGTTTAGTATCAGATAGCATATACGCTACGATCTATTTGCAGAAGATATTGTTTATGTTGACAGAAATTTAAATCATAAGCAAGTGTTTGCCACCGTTAAATAATCAACTTAAGACCATGAAACCCTTTGGAACCATTGTTGTAACCCTTCTTTCAACCCATAGATGAAGGAACTTGTGGGTTATGACCAGGAACAGTAACCTAAACCACATCATGATTTTCATAAGGTCTATTGATATTTAACTAGACATCTTTTGACGCACAATTCAGTGTATCCGAAAGAAACAAGAAGATAAAATCTTTAAAAAAAAAATCACTAAAACACGTTATACAGTAAGTAGCCTGTTTGAAGTTAGCCCGAAGGTCAGAAATATTACAATTAAATACAACAGATGGAAAAAATGAAGACAGATTGCATCTAGCATGTCAATTTCTTGCAATCCTACAAACAAGGTTTATATGTATCGGTTTTTGGTATGTAGAGTGATCATAGCATCTCGTTTCTTCATATATTACTGAACTTTCTTTATAGATTTTCTGTCGAACGTGCCCCTTCAACATTCTCTACAGATGGTCCCACAGTGTGGGTGTTTCTAAGTTCTTCAAGCTGCAAAAAATACGACTTCTACATTATTATTATATTTTAAGAGCACCGATTTAGCAACCATCATATATACATTTTGCAGTAGAAAGTAACCATTGTAAATCCTACAGCCTGTCACTAATCTTAGGGGGTGTTTGTCTGCTTACTATTCGAACTTATGCTTATGTTCAATAAGTAGCTTATGGCTCATGAAGAATAAGCTCATGTTGAGTGTTTGGAATAGCTTATAATAAAAATGTTTTAAAACGAGCTTATAAACCCCCTTTTAATAAGCTCATTAGGCTAGCTTATCCAAACACTAAATGGACTTGTTTTGCTAAATACTGTAATAAGCCAACTAAATAGGTTAAACCAAACACTCCCTTAATCCTACACACCCATACGCCATAAAAAACAAAGATTTAAAGAACTGTTTAGTTTGACTTCTGAAATTTGGACCAGATTACAGTTTATGAATAACTCAAAACTGATATAGTCTCTATAATTTTCTTTTCAGAACCTCCGTAAATACATATATATCTAAGTTACTGAACATGTGAAGTGTCAAAATAGATGCAACAAAATCCATATAGGTTATATATCTGCAGAGCGAGAAGTTTGACTACATGAGTCAATTGTGCCAATGCTCTGGCTATTTAAGTATCAGATGGAAAATTTAGCAAAAAGTAAGTATGCACGGATGTACCTGACTACATTTTTCTTGGTGAAGTGCCAAAAGCTCATTGTATCTAATTTGCAAATCAGACATCTCGGCTTGTAATTTTTCATACTCGGATAAGCTAGGTCCACCTAGTTTTTGCTGAACAAACCTGTTAACACAATTATAAGAAAAATCAGAAAAATAAATAAATGACGCGTGATGGATCTACAGATAATCATTTGGACGAAATAAATATGCATAAATGATTTGAAGACAAATTAAGTTACGTAAAGGTGTGAACTTACTCAACAGCTGAAGAAGGCTTGTCATTCTGTTCATATAGAGCCACAAGAACTACATACAATTTATAACAGTGAGCATATGAAAGCGAATACGATACAGAGTATACTTTTACAAAGATAGTCGATATGGAAAATCTTAAGAAATGAAAGTGAGCCTGGTTGCGTTATTAATCACAAGTTTTATAAAAAGTAAGGAACCTTTAGTCAAAGCATCGAGAACGCCACTAGACTCCAAATACTTCCTGAAAGCTTCCTTCTTAGCTTCTTTTTCCTGTAAGCAAACAAATACCTAAGATTCAGGAGTTCAGATAAGATAAATCTGCTCAAGTCAAATAACATAGTATGATCGATCTAACAATGTAATAAGTCATAAGTAGGAATAACAATTTGTTTTGTAAACGGAGTGAAGTAAAGAATGCAACAATCCAACCTTTTCTTAGGAACAACAATCTGCTCAAGTCAAATAACATAGTATGATCGATCTAACAATGTAATAAGTCATAAGTAGGAATAACAATTTGTTTTGTAAATGGGTCCAAGCCACCACTCCGAGTGTTGGATCATCTTTAAACAGGTAGCGATCAGATCAAATGCAACAATCCAACCTTTTCTTACACCTTACATCGTTCTTAACAATTTATTCTATATTAAAGATATAGAATATCGTTTCACAAATCCAAATGTAGAACTCACTCAAAAAGCTAGCTCGTCGAGAGGAGGGGACACCTAGACTTATAAACCACCAACAAATCTCATACTTGGCCGATGTGGGATCGTAACAGTACCCCACACGTTGAAGAACCAACGTCCTCATCGGTTATGGCTATGTTGATCACGGTTGGCACCCCTCTTTTTGGGTCCAAGCCACCACTCCATAGCGGTTGGCACCCTTCCTTTTCGGGTCCAAGCCACCATTCCGAGTGTTGCCGTGTTGGAACCTCGAAAGGTAAGACTAGCTCCAATGCAAATTGATACGAACCTATCCTATACTAGGCTATGTTGGTCACGGTTGGCACCCCTCTTTTTGGGTCCAAGCCACCACTCCAAAGCGGTTGGCACCTTCCTTTTCGGGTCCAAGCCACCACTCCGAGTGTTGGAACCTCGAAAGGTAGGGCTAGCTCCAATGCAAATTGATACAAACCTATCCTATACTAGGCTTGTATCGGTTCATAAGTCCAATTGTAGAACTCACTCAAAAAAGCTAGCTTGTAAGAGGAGGGGATACCTAGACTTATAAACCACTAACCAATCCCATACTTGGGATGTGGGATCGTAACAATTAATAACATGGTAAGATTAACTATTTATTAGATCGACCTAAGTTTAAACCATTAGCTGGTCTGGATCACTTGTATAATTAGGGTGTTTGGGATTCCTGTTTATAAAAATGCGCTTATCTGCATTTCTGCATAAACATAAGGATGTACTACCTGCTAATTTTAAGTGCTTATTTCAGTGTAAAATGAGCAAATAAGCAGTTTTCGCCAAACACTAAACACTGCTAATCTACTTATAAATAAGTAATAATTGAACACTTGAGTTTCATTATTATAAACAAAAAATGCAACCCATTTGACATCTAAACTTAAAATGTAGCATCAAATATCTGGATCTCATAATTTCACACAAGGAAAAACAAAAATAAAAGAAACCCACATCAAATATTCAGATTTGGTTCTATAATAAAACACAAAGATGGAATAAAATGATGATTTAAACAGAGTGTAATGCCCAAATCAGAATTGTAAGTAAGAAAAGCAAATGTGGTATAAAAAGTTACCATTTTTGTTTTTGTTGTTTGTTTGTTCTAGTGCAACATAGATTTGAGAGGATCCAAGGGGAGAGATAGTTATGGTGAAATAATTAATGTTGTAGAATATAGGTATGTATCATGTATGTATGTTTGTTAAGTACTTATCAGGTGAGCAATAATAACAAACCAAAGATCACACCCTTTTTACGCAACATAAGACAAGATTCTTTCACCCTATGGTTTTTTTGTTTCAGCGCAAGAGTTGCCTAAAAATGAAACATCTTAGCGACGGTCAATAGTAGGGGTAATTTGTTTGTGCAATTCTTTCCGCAAATATTGGTGTGCAGAGAGTGAGAAAATTTAGTGGTTTAAATTGTAACTAAATAGTATTAAAAATATTAATAGCATTTTCTTTTATAAATAGGTGTCTTTTAGTCCAACAAAATTACTATTTTTTGTTTAAGTTTGAAGAAAATGTGTTCTCTTTATATTGTGGTATACATAGATTGATTATCCATCATCGATTGAAATTAAAGAAAAAATAACTAACAAACAAATCAACTTAATGATATGCCTAACTGAATTATTTATTAACATGTGTTTACGATGATTAATTCTCTTTTAAAATCCTCTGATACGTGTTGAAGTTGGAAGAATATCAACTCAACCTATCATAGGTGGATTTAAGGGTTCTCGTAAACCACATAGATCTTTTATGCAGTGTCAATTTTTCTCATAAATCAATACTTTTTAAAATAAACTTGATTCAAAAATTTTGTGTTACATGTCATGTTTTATTAGTCTATTGTATTATCTAAAAAATTATTCTTGAACCCAGTCACTTATAAATCTGTATTTGCCAATGCATTTAAAGTAATTATGATTTCAGCTATTACCTATATATTTTCCAAATCATAGAATAAATATGATTTCAACTATCATGTGTGTTATATATTGAAAACTCCGTAGGTGTATTGTGTTATTAGCCAAACTAATATAGAGTACACATAGCATAAAATCCTAATGACCTAAAACCATAATCGACCTTGGGCCAAATTTATCAATCTAATACATCCACAATTCGAGCGACGAAATAACGAAAGCTTAAATTAGATTAAAAAACTAAATAAACATTAAACCAAGCTAAACCAGGAAGAAGAAAAAACATTATGGAAATAAAAGCAATGATTTGTTGATGAAGAAATCTGATAGCAATCGGAAACAAATTTTCAAGTAGCAGCAAAAGTAGATAAAAGCAGCAGCAAAGGCAGATAACAAATTTGTTGATAAAGACATTCGACAGCAAACGGAGATTAATCTTCATCGTAATTTTTATTGCGGCAGTTGATTTCCAATGACGCGTGGCGGGGCGTACGACGGCTGACGGTGGTGATTCAAGTTGGGTTTTGTGTAGAACTGAAAAACGAAGAGAATGACGCTAACCGCGTTAATTAACACCAAATGTTTTGAAAGTTGTCGCCAAAACAGTACGCAGTTAGGGTTTTGGCCGAAATTTTCTCTTTTTTTTCAAGGAAAATGAATAATGGCGGCAGTAGGGTTTAACGATGTGGCCTAGAGGAGGCGGCTCAACATAACCACCTAGGTGTGAAGATCAAACCTCCTCTTATACCATGTTAGACATTGAAAACCCCGTAGGTGTATTATGTTATTAGCTAAACTATATATAAAGTACAGACGGAGCATGCTTAAGGCAAGGGCCCAAAAGCTTTCACTTTCATGTGTTTTCACTCTTTACTATGTACAAATAAACTAAAATAAGATCATTTTTAAAGATTGGTCCCTCCAACATGACACAATTCTATGTTGGCCCAGTAGACAATAAAGGCTTATTGGCCCGGCCGCTCGGCCCACTTGTTTCAGCCCGTTTAATAGTTAAGGTTTCGTCTATATTTTTTATATTTAATGTATCATAATATATTAGTTATAGTTTAATATGATTAATATCTTTTTTAGGATCATGTGATTTCTATATGGTATTAAGAGCAATGTTTTCATATATATTTGGTGTTTGATATTTGTATGTTCGGTGTGAAATTGTTGGTGTTTATATTCATCGTCAACGATAATACGTCTTTTGTTGTCGGTTCATTAAACACCACATGTAGCCACACTTTAGCACAAGTAAGTTTTTTTAATTGTTAAGTGTTGGTTGGTTGAAGAATTTAATGGTTTGAATTTGCTACTGTTCAATGGGTTTTGAACGAATTGCTTTCGTTTTCCTTAGCGTAACACACAACCCATTTGATGTTTTACTTGGTGGCTGCCAAACAGGGACAGACCTAAGATTTTTAAGAGGGTGTTGCACAAAAGAATTGGTTGGGCTAATTAAAGATACACCGTAAGAATCGAAAGTAACAAAAAATTTGGGGGTTGCACATACCACAAAAACGGCAGTTTTGAAATCTTTTTGTACTTCGTGAACTAAAATCGGGTGTAGCCCGTGCCACACCCAGCATACATGTGGGTCCGTCCATGCTGCCAAATATGAATTCTTTGGATGCTTAAAAATATTAATTTATTGATTATTGGGAATGAAATAAGTTGAAGCATAGTGAATTAGATCTATATTATTACTTTAATGAAATGTGGTTTAGAAATTAATTGAATGTTTAGAATTTAAGCGTAGTGGAGAAGTTATTATCTCGTTGGAATTCGGATCTGACTTCATTGGAGTATTACTTTCTTGTTCTTGGTTGGTCTTTTGACTATTTGGTGTAGTTTCATTTGGTGATTTGGTTTCGCTATCATTTGTTTGGTCTGATATATCGACTAGTAAATGCTTTGAATATATTGGGTTTGTTTGAATCGGTTTCGCATTGCTATTTTTATTTGCATCCGTTTGTGAGTGGATTATTGTTGGCTAGTTTAGTTTTGGTGATGTTATAGTTTTAACTAATCCGACTATGTCTTGAGTAGTTATGTGTAGTGATGCGAGGATTGCGGCCTAGCAAAAGGTTTTACTTCTCAAGGGATCTTGAAAAGCTTGCAATCCTCCAGGCAGTGTACCTGATCGTTTTAGTGTAGTATAGGTATGTCCGGGAGATGGATCGTTCTCTAGGGGAATAGTCTCGTTAGGTTGAAGTGTATGTCGAATAAGCCTAAAGGTGATGGATGATTCTTTTTGTATTTTTATATTTTTTTTTATAAAAGCAATTAAAAATCTCGGTTTTTATCTCGGTTTTTTAAGGAATTGGCAGATTTAGTTGCTAATCAACTAAGCCAAAAACTAATTAATAAACAGAAAGTTAAAATAACAGAAAATAAAAGTGGTGAACTACTTATGAGGAGACAAATGTGTTTACTTAGACTTAATTACTCTCTAGTTATCTTTTATTGATTTATTGAATGTCACGGTGCAGTTGTTTTAGTTGAAGCGTTGTATTCCTTAATACCAGTCGTGGGGTGTGCTAACTTTCCCAACTCTATGAATATCAATTTCTCATATGACCGCACGTTAAGTACGCTATCATAGAATCATTAACATCAACTCATGCATTAAATACAACGAGAAAAACAGTAGTGCACATACGATTACGTTCTTTAAGACGTTCAAGCTAGTTACACAAAGGAGATCAGCCAGTTTTCTTAACCTAAACGTGAATCAATCAATTAAAAAATAGACAACTCATCAATAATTAATAACTATGTTTCATTAGATCTAAGCAAACACTAGATAATCTAAGCTAACATGTTAAAAGAAAGAAAAAAGAAGAACAAATAATCAAACAATACATAGACATATTGAATGATTAAACGATTACTTATCTTTAATTGAACATGAAAGATAGGAGGTTGTAAAAGCCTTACAATGAAGTGCAAAATCGTCTTAGGGTTTGTGTCTCCCAAAAGTTGGATAAAAAGTTCGACATAATGAAAGAAAAATCGAATTCTATATATAGTTTTACATTGGTGACGACGTCAGGTTATAGATCATGGCGTTGTCAGCTCGCCGCCATTAGGGTTTCGTCTTATGCAAGTCATTACTCTGACGCCGTCACTCTTTGAACTCTGACGCCGTCAGCTCAAGGCTAACGCCTTCACCTTATATGCCATTTTTCCCGTCACTTGCAAATGCTAAAGCGTGACACCCATCTTCAGTATAACCTGACGCCGTCAGGTGTCATTTCCACTTTCGTTTCTGAAGCGACGTGTGTTAATTCTTTTAGCTCCAAAATAACAAGCAATGGCGTCACAAAGCATAATGTGACGTCGTCAGGTGTATTATTCTGACAGGATTTTCACGACTTTGCCGTTTTCTTCACTTTTTCGCTCAAATATGTCCAAAAAGCTCTAATTTCCAGAATTTCCGTCCCAAGTACCTAAAATACGAAAAGAAATGATTTAAAGCAATATTTGATCATATAATTAATAATTTAGGCTTAAATGTTAGGTATACAAAAATTTCATATGGAAGACTCGATCACCGCGAGTATTATCTAGCATAAGATAGCTCGTAGGCCTATTAGTATAAATCTAGTTATGGTAGTATTTGTAGAGTTAGGTCGGGTATTTACCCACTGTCAGCTCACTCCACAGCCCAAGTGGGGCGTTTTATGTATGACTATAAATACCCTTTCCCACACTAGGTAAAGGGTTAGATGTTCACTTCATTTGGAAGCTAATAGATTTTACTTTCTTTCTCTAGACATCTCACTTTCTCTCTCTAACTTCTTTATATTCGGCCAAAGGTTAATCCGACCTTGTAGTATGATATCAAGTATTCTACAATTGGTATCAGACTCATAGTTTGATTAGTTTGATTGTGTGTGCATTTTCTTGGTTAGTTTAGATCTAAAATTTGGTTTTTGAAGGTTTTTGGTCTTATTCTTGGCTATCTTTGATTCTCACATTTGTGGTGTTAAAGTTAGGGTTTTTATTGTTGTTATAACCTTCTAAGATCAAGTTGTTTTTAATTAATGCATTATATTCATCAATCATAGACTGTTGTCAATTAGTATCACTAAAAGCCGCACTATAAGACTTAGGAAAATAACTAACAGTAGACATATTTAAAGTAAAACGTTGTGTAGGTCTATTAGATCTAACACGAAAACGAGTAACCATGAGATGAACCAATGTGGGATTTGGTGGATTTTGGTTGGGGTGAGGAATAGTAGCTAGCGATTCAGTGGTGGATGTAGGAGCTAGTTGAGATTGTGTAATCGAGTTCAGTGAATGGGCCTGCTGGCTTATTGAAGAAGGGGATTGGGCCACATTGGGAGAATATGGCTTAGTAGCTACTAGTGGTGAACGACGGGTGTTGGGATGTTCGGTTGGTGTAGGCTGGATATAGTTGGTGATGTACGAATGTGTATAAAAGATGAACAAAGGTGTTGTTGGATGAAATTTGATGGTGTGTCCAAAAAAATCATACTCCCTCTGTCCCATATTAGATGTACAGTTTTAACTTTTGAAGTATTTCTTTTTAAACTTTGACCTTAAATATTTTTGTTCGTATTATATAATAGAAAATCTTACCAATGAAAATATAATTAAAACTCAATTCATTTATATATTTTGCATCAAGTATTATATAACACAAATAAAAAAATTAAAGTCAAAGTTTAAAAAGAAATGCTTCAAAACGTCAAACTCGATATTTAATATGAGACGGAGGGAGTATGGGGGTGGATTGTGAGGGATCGTCGAGCCATACAGGAACATAGTCTCATCAAAAGTGACGTGAGGAGAAATAATAAAGAAAAGAAAAATCAACTTTAAGATTGTTTATGATTTTAGGCTCTGATACCATGTTAAAGGTAGTTCTCGCTGATCGATAATGAATTACTTGCCAAAGTACATATAGTCATAACACAAAGGTTTAACCTTAAATAAATCCTAATCTAATACAAACACTGGGCCTAATCTAATCAAATACAAATCATGGGCCGAACCCATAAATTAATCCATTAACAATATCATGCATTTTAAGTAAGTGAAATGCTAACAACACCAATAATATAAGATGTCGTTAACAACTAAAATTTCAAAACATATTAAGACACGATCAATAAGAAGTTTGTACTTTTTAGTAATACTTTTTCTTTTTGTGAAAAACATAATTTATTAACCAACTAAATAAACGCCTCATGAGACAAACCACCACGAAGAGAACAAATAACCACAAGCCCAAACGAGGGACCTAATCACCCAAGCACAAATCACACAACCAAAACTACCAAAAAGCTATCTAAGACATGAGATATGTGAACAAGCAGCATGCCACATAAAAATCATACAAACAAAAACTAGAACATCCCAAAAAAAAAAAAAAAAAAAAAAAAAAACACCACACTTAATCAAACACCCGCACAAGCAACAATCTACATCATCCATTAAGACTTTGTATACTACCACGACTATGAGGCATCTCTAACCATTTTTCTCATCGAATATTACTTTTCCTAGACCTTCTACTGATCCACTCAGATGCCTTGAATTGGATGTCTTGAAATACTCTTGAACTACTATCCATTTTACCTCTAAATACGTTGTTGTTTCTATATTTCCCTATGAGGCATGCATGCACTCGCAAAAATAGTAGCTTGCCACAACAACTTATCATCCTTCTTCATTATCGGCCCACCATTGTGACACAATAAATCTTTTATGGTAAATATATCAACTTGAATTATTGATGAGTGTCTAAATACTCATCATTTTATACCAATCTGAGCTGCCAAAACATAAAAAAACACTCAAATATGCATCAAAATACTCAAAATATCATAAAAGTGTGTTTTATATGTTTCAAATGCAAAATATGCAAAAACAGATGAAAAACGTACAAAGTTTGCATAATTGGCAGTTTCAGTCCCTCAAGTTTCATAAATTGGCAAAACTAGTCCTTGGTTATTCTAAAAACATGAAAATGTCACCAAAGGTCCTTTTTAATCATAAAGTTACATATTTAGTCCTTTGGTGCAAAGTTTCATAAAATTACAAGTTTAGTCCCTCAACTTTGGAAATTGACATAAATGGTCCCTGGGATGTTAAAAACTTTGAGAAAAATCAATTTTGGTCCTTGTACTAATAATATTTTGCAGGAATGGTCCTTGGTGTGAAGTTTGGTGAATTTACATAATTGGTCCCTCAAGTTTCATAGTTTGGCAAAAATAGTCCCCGGGTATTTTAAAAGTGAAAATTATCAAACATACCCTTGTACTATTCATTTATGACAAATTAGGTCCTTATATGAACTTTGGGAAAATACCAATTCAGACCCTCAACTTTGAATAAATTACAACTTTGGTCCTTGTGGTGTTTTAATTAAAACCAACCGGACCCTTTTATATTAAATACCCAAAACCAAATCTAATCCAAACACACCAACAACCCACCCACCTTCCTAGGCCTAACTCCCTACCAGCCCAGTCCACCCCTTGGTCAACACCCGGTCAAACAATACCACTCCCTTCTCCCTTTTCCCTCCCAAAACCACCACTAACCACTACAAAACTATACCACCATTTCTACCCACGGTTTCACTTCCACCTCACCTCCACCTCACCCTACCCACTCTCCTCCACCTTCACAACCCTCCAAAACCCTAAAAACCCTCACACGCAAACCAAACTGACAGTTTGACCCTTTGGCGCCAAGTTAATAATTTAAACGGCTAGGATTGTTTTGACCACATCAAAGGCTGGGGATTGGTGGGAAAGTCTTCCAAAGCTGCAAGGAGCTCAAATATCTTCTATATAGTCAAAGAGAAGCAGCAGAGTAGAAGTATTAGTATAGAATTAGGAGTAGCTTAATTAAATAAATCATTCTAGTGTAATTTTGCATTCTAGTGTAATTTTAAGTTTTCCAGCATTATAATAAGTGAATTAAGTGTATCCTTAAACTTTTTCATCCATTAATTTCAAGTTTCAGTACCTGTCCAAGTTTATGCAATTTTCTCTTATTTCAAAAATCTCACAAAGCTTGATTGTTGTTTCTGTTTGTTGTTATTGGATCCAATAGCTCATATAAGCTCTGACAAAGTTTATTTAAGCTTTTAGAATCATAAAAACCAGTCTTACTTAGAAAATAAAATAATTACTCAAAAAATAAAAAAAATAAGTTAAAAATAAAAATTCAGTGTCAAGGAAGTTTGAAGCAAGAAGCCTATCTGATTTGGAGTTTTCATGGTATTAGTGACTTGTGGAAGTCAGTAGGGAGTGATTTGGTTCACTGGTTCACTTGTGCTCAGCCTTGATTCAATTGTAAGCCAAATTCTCAACTTTGGCATTTTTACCATAGCCTTTGTAATATTGCTTCTGATTGTGTTAGTATTATCTAATTAGTGATACAAAGTAATAATATTGAATAATATAGTTTACTTGTTCTTTGGAAATCATTTGTACTTAAAATCAAAATTATATAGTGTATATCACAAACTTGACAAATCTGTGTTTCATGCTTGTATACTTGTTGTTTTCTGTTCATTTGATCTTAGTTAATCATATTATAGTATTTAGAATCGGTTTCATGGATTAAAACCTTGTTTTGCTTATAAAATCAGTTAAATAGCCCACTTAAGGGGTGTTTGGATCATTAGTGTTCACTGAGTCTCAGACTCATTTAGTTGTTGTTTGTTGTTGATTTAAGTGAAGATAGGTTCTGTTTTGACATTCAAGAGATAATAACCAAAGGTCTTTTGACCAAAAGTCAAAATCATATACTATCCATCCTCACAGTTAACTGTGAGGATTTTGAGACACAAAATCTCATTAAGTCAATTCATAAGTTTGCAGTGTAGCTTAAATTAGTTACTTTATAGCTTAATATAGCATAATTAATCATCTAGGAACATTAGAAATCCAAAATAGTCAAACTAGTTAAGTTCTACAAAAAGTCAAATTGTGCTTATGCAGGAAAACCAAAAAACTCCAAGATTTTTTGTGAATTTTGTATTAGGTTTTAAGGTCTGAATTTTGTTGTTGTAATAGACTCCCAGCTCATCTTTAATTTCCCACATAGCTTATGTTTTTAGGATTTTTACACTGGGCCCCACTCACCATCAAAATCACCTGCAGGGCAAGGTATTTCCCTGCTCCATCTGACTCAGTTCACCACCACCACTTTGGTGGTGATTTGTGACCACCACAGTGGGCCCCATACCTACAACTTAGTTTCTCCCAACCCCCTCCTAGTAGGCTTTAAGGGTTGACCTTTTGTTTGACCTATAACTCTGTGGACCCCACTTGGATTTGCCCTTGAACCTTGTCCCTAATCTGTCTCAGTTGAGCTTATTTGCTTATTCAGTCAACTAAAGTCAACTGTGGAGGTAATAAGCCCCCACAGTGCTTATTATTAGCTTATAAAAAAGTTGTTTTTATTAAAGTTGTCTATTTTTAAGTATAATATAGTTTTGTAAAAGAAAAATCCAGAAAAGACAAAATAAAAATAAGTGATAGTTTCTATTTAATATAATTTAATTTTAAATTTTCATTTTTAGATTTTTATTAAGTAAGTTGTGTTTTTATATTTTTATTAATTTCCTATTATATTAAAGTATTTTTAGTAATTTTATTAGATTTTTATAATTTCATTTAGTATTTATTAGAATTAAAAATAGTTTTATTAATAATTAATCAATAACTAAATTTTAAATAGCATAATTAATTTTTATAAGGTAACACCTAGTTTTTATATTTTTTATAGCTTTTATAAGTCATAAAATAGTTTTATAAATTTTTCCATAATTTTCTAAGTTGATTTAGTATTATTTGTAATTTAAAATAGTATAATTAGTATAATTAAGATAAATAGTTTTTAATTAATAAAAAGCTCATAAAAAGACAAAAATATTTATTTTTATTTTTTATACTTTCTTCAAGTTCTATTTTAAGTTTAGAAATTATTTTTGTAAATTTTTAGTTTAATTTGTAGTGTTTATTATTTTTAGTTTTTATTTAACTTAGTTTTAATTAAATAGTTAAATAAGTTTTTAATTAAATAATTAATAATAAATAATAAAATAATCTAAAAAATAGTTTTCTTTTTAATTTAATTTTATTTTAAGTTTAAGTTTATAGAATTTTCATTTTTAACCCCTGTAGTTTATTTTTCTTAAAACTCACCTTTTTCTCAGTACGCAGTCGCGTCTGATTTTTAATTTAGTTTACGTTTATACGTTTTAGATAACTAGCTTTTACGTAATCATTAAAATAGTTTATTTAAGTTATTTTATTTTATAAAACCCTTGTGTAATCACACACACACACTTTATACCCTTTCCTGTTCACTTTCACTCGATCACAGATTCGTTTTTAATAAAACATCGCACACCTCGTTGGGACATTACGACCCGGGGAAACACTGTATTCCACGGAAGCATTTGTTTTAGACGTTTGACTTTTACGGTTGACCATTCACAAGTGGTTGACTAATAAAAGTTGACTGTTTGAGGCGAATCAAAATTTTGCGCCGCTGCCGGGGAGGTTGTGCGCTTATTCTAAACGATTTTGCGTATTATTGAACCTGAATACACGCTCATTGTATATTTATCCACCCTTGTTCATATTATTATCATATAAAACCAAAAACAGTTCCCGAAAACTTTTTAAAATCAGTTTTCAACGAACACAAAAAAAAAAACCAAAAATATTTTCCTTATTATTATTACTACAAAAAATTTTCAAAATACCAAAAATATTCATCCCTTTACCCTCTATCCTTTTAATTCTACCTTCTTCCACTTGTCCCATAATTGATTCTAATGGCATCTCTCGATGACAATTTCTTTGAACAAAAGGCTTATGAGAGCAACATCGAAAAACTTATTGCCTTGTCAAAGATATCGAGATGTCGTGTTGATTATGATGGACCATCGATTCATATTCCCTCTCCAGTGAGGGAAATGGAACGAGAAACCGGGGTGACAAAGGACCCTGTACTTTCCTCTAACTATGGAAGTGCTAAATACGTCCAACCTACGGTTGTCCAAGAATCTAAGCTCACAATTAATCCTAACCTTTCACGGTTTACGGTTAAAAGTTTGTCAAGCAAACGTACAGAGCTTAGGGCAGTTACTGAAAAGAACGATTTGCTTAATCTTCACATTTATCAAAAACAAAAACCAGAGACCATAACGGAAGTGGTGGAAATTCCTAGCTCTCAGAGCACACCACTTGTCCCACCTCCAGATTTTGTTCCTTGTGTCGGTTGTGGTGAGCCGCTTTTCGGTTTTCCATGTCGTTGGCGTACATGTGAACAATGTGGTAATGATATTCGAGACGGGAGTTGTTTGTTTTGTGGATCGAGTAATTCATTTGCTTATGATCCTAATCAAAGCTCATTCAACGACTCCTCAAATTTTTCCAACTACCCATCACATTCATACGAGCAAGAATCATATTATCCAAATCTCAATGATGCTTCGTATTAAAATACACCAAGCCAGACTCAGCAGTTTAACTGTTGTGAGTATTGTGGTGGTGCACACTACAGTTCTGATTGTCAATTAGGAGACACGCTTGTCTATGAGCAGGTTCCTAATAACAATTATGACTTAAGCACGCACGACTCACAGCCACATCAGTTCAACTGTTGTGAGTACTGTGGAGGTCCACACTTTAGCTCTGATTGTCAAACAAGGAATCCATTTCCTTGTAACAATTACGACTATTCGTTTCAAGACCCACCTCCACAGTACCAAATGAACCAAGCAACTCCTCAAAACCAGCAAGACCTTTGTCTAGAGGTTCTTGAAAAACTTAAAGACCTTAAGGAGGAGTTAGCTAATATGTCATTTCACAATGCACCAAGTTTTTCTTGTGTACATTGTGGGGGTCCTCATGATGATTTCAAATGTCAACCGTATTATAAACCTGAACATTGTTCTAGTTCTGATACATCCGGTTTTGACACATCCACACCCCCACAGTCTCCACTCACTCAATATTCTCGTGATAAATCTATCGCGGAATTACTTGATGAAGAACGTGCTGCTAGAGACGAAAGAAGCATGGAAGAATTATTAGTCTTAGAACACGCAGCTATAACACGTACCAAATTTTAAAATGCTGCTCTTCTCGATGAAGATGATGAAAGTGATGATACCTCATCAAGTTCATCAGTTGAGACTTCTTCCATGGATATACAGGGAGAAAAGAATATAACTGAAACACTAGCAGTAGAAAAAATGGAACTTGTAGAATCCATAACTGCTTGTCCTTCTCAGCTCCCTCTGTATGATGTTATCACACCCGAGGTTCCCACTCACTCTCTGAGCATGGGGGACGAGCATCTTGACACAATTCCTGCAAAGGAATCTGACGAATTCATAAAATCTAGTGTTGAGAACCTTGTCCCAATCCCAAGTGAGTCACAGGGAATTCTTGATCATATGTGTGATATCCTTACCCCCCCTGAAAATCCAAAAGATCATTTCGAGACTTTCTCCGATTGTAATGATGATTGTACATCTTACGGAGAAGTTGAGTATGAAGAGGCACCATTGCCTCATTCTGATGTTGACCCTCTTATTGAGGTGTTCACAGATGAACTTACTCACATCAACCCACTTCCATTGGGAAGTAATGATGGTCTCTTTGATTTTGGAGCCGATATGGGAGAAACTGAAAATCTTTTAAACTCTAATCCCAACATCGAGCTTAGTACTTCACATGCTGATTAAAATTCTTTATCTTCTGGAGACATCAGTCATGTGAAACGATTACCTTCTGAGCTAGTTAGCTTAGAAGAAGAAAATGATAATCACTTTGTTCCCGAAGCAGTCAAGACTACTCTCACCAATCCTCTATATGAATTCGAATCCGAATTAACTTTGATTTATGATAATCCACTCTTTGATATTCAGAATGAGGATTGTGATGAGTCCACAACGGAACATGAGTTCACTGATTTACATCTTGTGAATGATTCTCTTTACGAGGAGTTCTCCTTTGAACTCATTCATATCATATCTCCTCGAGAGTATGATAGTTTTTATTTTGATCCAGACATACCCATAATATGTCTTGATCAAACGAGCATAAAAGAGGAGATTCATGAAACAATGAATTCTCCTATTGAAGATGAGGAGTTAGTCATGATTTTCATCATGATTTTCTTTCTTTTCTTCATATATCCTGTGGCTTATCCTGTTCTTCACTCTTTCGGGAGTGAAGACATTATCTTTGACCCCGGCATTCTCATTTATAAATTTTGAGCCGGGTACTTATCTCATCGGAGTGGAACTTTCACGTGCTTCAAATGTTTATCCAAACATCTTGAATGAAAGTCCGATGCAGATTGTCTCTTCCACATCATGTTTCCCCATGGACAAATGAATTCGGGGTCGAGTCAAGCTAGCGAATCGATAATCAAAAACAGTAGCATGTACTTAGGGTTTTCACCCTAAGTGTGGGGGAAATACTAACCCA
This sequence comes from Artemisia argyi, assembly GCA_030686995.1. Lineage (NCBI taxonomy): Eukaryota > Viridiplantae > Streptophyta > Magnoliopsida > Asterales > Asteraceae > Artemisia > Artemisia argyi. The sequence continues at coordinate 228,627,569 of CM060709.1, read as the reverse complement.
CATGTTGTATATATGTATATAATTTCAAAAAAAAAAATGTGTGTACATAAATTTAAATAAAGGCTATGGAGTATTTTCCTTCTTACGTTCTAAGTGTTGGCTTAACACCCGGTACTTTGAATATAGAGGACAATATTCAGTTCTAAGTGTGGGGGGAGATTCGTTATTCTAACGAATTTAAACACATGTTCCATCAAGAACCCCCATTTTAGCCAAAATTTTAAAATTTTTTCTCACTTAGAACGCAATAAATGGTTATCAGTCCGCCATGTCTAACCCACATAAGGATTGGCTAATCCAGGAGCAAACGGTTCTTGGTAAAGATATCTCAAACCCGTTGATGGCTTGCAATTTGTAAAAAATTGTATGGTACCTCAACTCGCCATATCCTAAAAAGCGAATGAGTTGGCTAGCCCGCAAGATTATGGCTTGTGGTAAAGGCCGTGGAAAAACCATAATTGGTAATCAGCTCACCAAGATGTTGACTATTCCATCAAGAGTTGGCTAGTCCAGAAGCAAACGGCTTTTGGTAAAGACTAATCAAATCCGTTGACAGCTGGTGATTTGCTCAAAATCACACGGTTATCAGGTGTACCACAGTTCTTACATCTGGCTACTCCAGAAGTGATGGCTTTTGGTAAAGAGTTTTTCAAATCTATTAAGTTTTTCTCAAAAGATTGCTAGGGACTAGCAATAGTTTAGTGTGGGGGATTGATGAGTGTCTAAATACTCATCATTTTATACCAATCTGAGCTGCCAAAACATACAAAAACACTCAAATATGCATCAAAATACTTAAAATATCATAAAAGTGTGTTTTATATGTTTCAAATGCAAAATATGCAAAAACAGATGAAAAACGTACAAAGTTTGCATAATTGGCAGTTTCAGTCCCTCAAGTTTTATAAATTGGCAAAACTAGTCCCTGGTTATTCTAAAAACATGAAAATGTCACCAAAGGTCCTTTTTAATCATAAAGTTACATATTTAGTCCTTTGGTGCAAAGTTTCATAAAATTACAAGTTTAGTCCCTCAACTTTGGAAATTGACATAAATGGTCCCTGGGATGTAAAAACTTTGAGAAAAATCAATTTTGGTCCTTGTACTAATAATATTTTGCAGGAATGGTCCTTGGTGTGAAGTTTGGTGAATTTACATAATTGGTCCATCAAGTTTCACAGTTTGGCAAAAATAGTCCCCGGGTATTTTAAAAGTGAAAATTATCAAACATACCCTTGTACTATTCATTTATGACAAATTAGGTCCTTATATGAACTTTGGGAAAATACCAATTCAGACCCTCAACTTTGAATAAATTACAACTTTGGTCCTTGTGGTGTTTTAATTAAAACCAACCGGACCCTTTTATATTAAATACCCAAAACCAAATCTAATCCAAACACACCAACAACCCACCCACCTTCCTAGGCCCAACTCCCTACCAGCCCAGTCCACCCCTTGGTTAACACCCGGTCAAACAATACCACTCCCTTCTCCCTTTTCCCTCCCAAAACCACCACTCACCACTGCAAAACCATACCACCATTTCTACCCACGGTTTCACTTCCACCTCACCTCCACCTCACCCTACCCACTCTCCTCCACCTCCACAACCCTCCAAAACCCTAAAAACCCTCACACGCAAACCAAACTGACAGTTTGACCCTTTGGCACCAAGTTAATAATTTAAACGGCTAGGATTGTTTTGACCACATCAAAGGCTGGGGATTGGTGGGAAAGTCTTCCAAAGCTGCAAGGAGCTCAAATATCTTCTATATAGTCAAAGAAAAGCAGCAGAGTAGAAGTATTAGTATAGAATTAGGAGTAGCTTAATTAAATAAATCGTTCTAATGTAATTTTGCATTCTAGTGTAATTTTAAGTTTTCCAGCATTGTAATAAGTGAATTAAGTGTATCCTTAAACTTTTTCATCCATTAATTTCAAGTTTCAGTACCTGTCCAAGTTTATGCAATTTTCTCTTATTTCAAAAATCTCACAAAGCTTGATTGTTGTTTCTGTTTGTTGTTATTGGATCCAATAGCTCATATAAGCTCTGACAAAGTTTATTTAAGCTTTTAGAATCATAAAAACCAGTCTTACTTAGAAAATAAAATAATTACTCAAAAAATAAAAAAAAATAAGTTAAAAATAAAAATTCAGTGTCAAGGAAGTTTGAAGCAAGAAGCCTATCTGATTTGGAGTTTTCATGGTATTAGTGACTTGTGGAAGTCAGTAGGGAGTGATTTGGTTCATTGGTTCACTTGTGCTCAGCCTTGATTCAATTGTAAGCCAAATTCTCAACTTTGGCATTTTTACCATAGCCTTTTGTAATATTGCTTCTGATTGTGTTAGTATTATCTAATTAGTGATACAAAGTAATAATATTGAATAATATAGTTTACTTGTTCTTTGGAAATCATTTGTACTTAAAATCAAAATTATACAGTGTATATCACAAACTTGACAAATCTGTGTTTCATGCTTGTATACTTGTTGTTTTCTGTTCATTTGATCTTAGTTAATCATATTATAGTATTTAGAATCGGTTTCATGGATTAAAACCTTGTTTTGCTTATAAAATCAGTTAAATAGCCCATTTAAGGGGTGTTTGGATCATTAGTGTTCACTGAGTCTCAGACTCATTTAGTTGTTGTTTGTTGTTGATTTAAGTGAAGATAGGTTCTGTTTTGACATTCAAGAGATAATAACCAAAGGTCTTTTGACCAAAAGTCAAAATCATATACTATCCATCCTCACAGTTAACTGTGAGGATTTTGAGACACAAAATCTCATTAAGTCAATTCATAAGTTTGCAGTGTAGCTTAAATTAGTTACTTTATAGCTTAATATAGCATAATTAATCATCTAGGAACATTAGAAATCCAAAATAGCCAAACTAGTTAAGTTCTACAAAAAGTCAAATTGTGCTTATGCAGGAAAACCTAAAAACTCCAAGATTTCTTGTGAATTTTGTATTAGGTTTTAAGGTCTGAATTTTGTTGTAGTAATAGACTCCCAGCTCATCTTTAATTTCCCACATAGCTTATATTTTTAGGATTTTTACACTGGGCCCCACTCACCATCAAACTCACCTGCAGGGCAAGGTATTGCCCTGCTCCATCAGACTCAGTTCACCACCACCACTTTGGTGGTGATTTGTGACCACCACAGTGGGCCCCATACCTTCAACTTAGTTTCTCCCAACCCCCCTCCTAGTAGGCTTTAAGGGTTGACCTTTTGTTTGACCTATAACTCTGTGGACCCCACTTGGATTTGCCCTTGAACCTTGTCCCTAATCTATCTCAGATTCCAAAAAGCCAAGTGCTTATTTTGAGCTTGTTATCTTATTCAGTTAACACCAATTGCTTATTCTTGCTTTAACAAGTTTACTTAACTCATTGGAACCTGAATTACCCATAGTGTGCCCCACATAAGCTCAGTTGAGCTTATTTGCTTATTCAGTCAACTAAAGTCAACTGTGGAGGTAATAAGCCCCCACAGTGCTTATTATTAGCTTATAAAAAAGTTGTTTTTATTAAAGTTGTCTATTTTTAAGTATAATATAGTTTTGTAAAAGAAAAATCCAGAAAAGACAACATAAAAATAAGTGATAGTTTCTATTTAATATAATTTAATTTTAAATTTTCATTTTTAGAGTTTTATTAAGTTAGTTGTGTTTTTATATTTTTATTAATTTCCTATTATATTAAAGTATTTTTAGTAATTTTATTAGATTTTTATAATTTCATTTAGTATTTATTAGAATTAAAAATAGTTTTATTAATAATTAATCAATAACTAAATTTTAAATAGCATAATTAATTTTTATAAGGTAACACCTAGTTTTTATATTTTTTATATCTTTTATAAGTCATAAAATAGTTTTATAATTTTTTCCATAATTTTCTAAGTTGATTAAGTATTATTTGTAATTTAAAATAGTTTAATTAGTATAATTAAGATAAATAGTTTTTAATTAATAAAAAGCTCATAAAAAGACAAAAATATTTATTTTTATTTTTTATACTTTCTTCAAGTTCTATTTTAAGTTTAGAAATTATTTTTGCAAATTTTTAGTTTAATTTGTAGTGTTTATTATTTTTAGTTTTTATTTAACTTAGTTTTAATTAAATAGTTAAATAAGTTTTTAATTAAATAATTAATAATAAATAATAAAATAATCTAAAAAATATTTTTCTTTTTAATTTAATTTTATTTTAAGTTTAAGTTTATAGAATTTTCATTTTTAACCCCTGTAGTTTATTTTTCTTAAAACTCACCTTTCTCTCAGTACGCAGTCGCGTCTGATTTTTAATTTAGTTTACGTTTATACATTTTAGATATCTAGCTTTTACGTAATCATTAAAATAGTTTATTTAAGTTATTTTATTTTATAAAACCCTAGTGTAATCACACACACACACACACACACTTTATACCCTTTCCTGTTCACTTTCACTCGATCACAGATTCGTTTTTAATAAAACATCGCACACCTCATTGGGACATTACGACCCGGGGAAACACTGTATTCCTCGGAAGCATTTGTTTTAGACGTTTGACTTTTACAGTTGACCATTCATAAGTGGTTGACTAATAAAAGTTGACTGTTTGAGGCGAATCAAAATTTGGCGCCGCTGCCGGGGAGGTTGTGCGCTTATTCTAAACGATTTTGCGTATTAGTGAACCTGAATACACGCTCATTGTATATTTATCCACCCTTGTTCATATTATTATCATATAAAACGAAAAACAGTTCCCGAAAACTTTTTAAAATCAGTTTTCAACGAACACAAAAAAAACCAAAAATATTTTCCTTATTATTATTACTACAAAAAATTTTCAAAATACCAAAAATATTCATCCCTTTACCCTCTATCCTTTTAATTCTACCTTCTTCCACTTGTCCCATAATTGATTCTAATGGCATCTCTCGATGACGATTTCTTTGAACAAAAGGCTTATGAGAGCAACATCGAAAAACTTATTGCCTTGTCAAAGATATCGAGATGTCATGTTGATTATGATGGACCATCGATTCATATTCCCTCTCCAGTGAGGGAAATGGAACGAGAAACCGGGGTGACAAAGGACCCTGTACTTTCCTCTGACTATGGAAGTGCTAAATACGTCCAACCTACGGTTGTCCAAGAATCTAAGCTCACAATTAATCCTAACCTTTCACGGTTTACGGTTAAAAGTTTGTCAAGCAAACGTACAGAGCTTAGGGCAGTTACTGAAAAGAACGATTTGCCTAATCTTCACATTTATCAAAAACAAAAACCAGAGACCATAACGGAAGTGGTGGAAATTCCTAGCTCTCAGAGCACACCACTTGTCCCACCTCCAGATTTTGTTCCTTGTGTCGGTTGTGGTGAGCCGCTTTTCGGTTTTCCATGTCGTTGGCGTACATGTGAACAATGTGGTAATGATATTCGAGACGGGAGTTGTTTGTTTTGTGGATCGAGTAATTCATTTGCTTATGATCCTAATCAAAGCTCATTCAACGACTCCTCAAATTTTTCCAACTACCCATCACATTCATACGAGCAAGAATCATATTATCCAAATCTCAATGATGCTTCGTATCAAAATACACCAAGCCAGACTCAGCAGTTTAACTGTTGTGAGTATTGTGGTGGTGCACACTACAGTTCTGATTGACAATTAGGAGACACGCTTGTCTATGAGCAGGTTCCTAATAACAATTATGACTTAAGCACGCACGACTCACAGCCACATCAGTTCAACTGTTGTGAGTACTGTGGAGGTCCACACTTTAGCTCTGATTGTCAAACAAGGAATCCATTTCCTTGTAACAATTACGACTATTCGTTTCAAGACCCACCTCCACAGTACCAAATGAACCAAGCAACTCCTCAAAACCAGCAAGACCTTTGTCTAGAGGTTCTTGACAAACTTAAAGACCTTAAGGAGGAGTTAGCTAATATGTCGTTTCACAATGCACCAAGTTTTTCTTGTGTACATTGTGGGGGTCCTCATGATGATTTCAAATGTCAACCGTATTATAAACCTGAACATTGTTCTAGTTCTGATACATCCGGTTTTGACACATCCACACCCCCACAGTCTCCACTCACTTAATATTCTCGTGATAAATCTATCGCGGAATTACTTGATGAAGAACGTGCTGCTAGAGACGAAAGAAGCATGGAAGAATTATTAGTCTTAGAACACGCAGCTATAACACGTACCAAATTTCAAAATGCTGCTCTTCTCGATGAAGATGATGAAAGTGAGGATACCTCATCAAGTTTATCAGTTGAGACTTCTTCCATGGATATACAGGGAGAAAAGAATATAACTGAAACACTAGCAGTAGAAAAAATGGAACTTGTAGAATCCATAACTGCTAGTCCTTCTCAGCTCCCTCTGTATGATGTTATCACACCCGAGGTTCCCACTCACTCTCTGAGCATGGGGGACGAGCATCTTGACATAACTCCTGCAAAGGAATCTGACGAATTCATAAAATCTAGTGTTGAGAACTTTGTCCTAATCCCAAGTGAGTCACAGGGAATTCTTGATCATATGTGTGATATCCTTACCCCCCCTAAAAATCCAAAAGATCATTTCGAGACTTTCTCCGATTGTAATGATGATTGTACATCTTATGGAGAAGTTGAGTATGAAGAGGCACCATTGCCTCATTCTGATGTTGACCCTCTTATTGAAGTGTTCACAGATGAACTTACTCACATCAACCCACTTCCGTTGGGAAGTAATGATGGTCTCTTTGATTTTGGAGCCGATATGGGAGAAACTGAAAATCTTTTAAACTCTAATCCCAACATCGAGCTTAGTACTTCACATGCTGATGAAAATTCTTTATCTTCTGGAGACATCAGTCATGTGAAACGATTACCTTCTGAGCTAGTTAGCTTAGAAGAAGAAAATGATAATCACTTTGTTCCCGAAGCAGTCAAGACTACTCTCACCAATCCTCTATATGAATTCGAATCCGAATTCACTTTGATTTCTGATAATCTACTCTTTGATATTCAGAATGAGGATTGTGATGAGTCAACAACGGAACATGAGTTCACAGATTTACATCTTGTGAATGATTCTCTTTACGAGGAGTTCTCCTTTGAACTCATTCATATCATATCTCCTCCAGAGTATGATAGTTTTTATTTTGATCTAGACATACCCATAATATGTCTTGATCAAACGAGCTTAAAAGAGGAGATTCATGAAACAATGAATTCTCCTATTGAAGATGAGGAGTTAGTCATGATTTTCATCATGATTTTCTTTCTTTTCTTCATATATCCCGTGGCTTATCCTGTTCTTCACTCTTTCGGGAGAGAAGACATTATCTTTGACCCCGGCATTCTCATTTATAAATTTTGAGCCGGTTACTTATCTCATCGGAGTGGAACTTTCACGTGCTTCAAATGTTTATCCAAACATCTTGAATGAAAGTCCGATGCAGATTGTCTCTTCCACATCATGTTTCCCCATGGACAAATGAATTCGGGGTCGAGTTAAGCTAGCGACTCGGTAATCAAAAACAGTAGCATGTACTTAGGGTTTTCACCCTAAGTGTGGGGGAAATACTAACCCACATGTTGTATATATGTATATAATTTCAAAAAAAAAATGTGTGTACATAAATTTAAATAAAGGCTATGGAGCATTTTCCTTCTTACGTTCTAAGTGTTGGTTTAACACCCGGTACTTTGAATATAGAGGACAATATTCAATTCTAAGTGTGGGGGGAGATTCGTTATTCTAACGAATTTAAACACATGTTCCATCAAGAACCCCCATTTTAGCCAAAATTTTAAAATTTTTTCTCACTTAGAACGCAATAAATGGTTATCAGTCCGCCATGTCTAACCCACATAAGGATTGGCTAATCCAGGAGCAAACGGTTCTTGGTAAAGATATCTCAAACCCGTTGATGGCTTGCAATTTGCCAAAAATTGTATGGTACTTCAACTCGCCATATCCTAAAAAGCGAATGAGTTGGCTAGCCCGCAAGTTTATGGCTTGTGGTAAAGGCCGTGGAAAAACCATAATTGGTAATCAGCTCACCAAGATGTTGACTATTCCATCAAGAGTTGGCTAGTCCAGAAGCAAACGGCTTTTGGTAAAGACTAATCAAATCCGTTGACAGCTGGTGATTTGCTCAAAATCACACGGTTATCAGGTGTACCACAGTTCTTACATCTGGCTACTCCAGAAGTGATGGCTTTTGGTAAAGAGTTTTTCAAATCTATTAAGTTTTTCTCAAAAGATTGCTAGGGACTAGCAATAGTTTAGTGTGGGGGATTGATGAGTGTCTAAATACTCATCATTTTATACCAATCTGAGCTGCCAAAACATACAAAAACACTAAAATATGCATCAAAATACTTAAAATATCATAAAAGTGTGTTTTATATGTTTCAAATGAAAAATATGCAAAAACAGATGAAAAACGTACAAAGTTTGCATAATTGGCGGTTTCAGTCCCTCAAGTTTTATAAATTGGCAAAACTAGTCCCTGGTTATTCTAAAAATATGAAAATGTCACCAAAGGTCCTTTTTAATCATAAAGTTACATATTTAGTCCTTTGGTGCAAAGTTTCATAAAATTACAAGTTTAGTCCCTCAACTTTGGAAATTGACATAAATGGTCCCTGGGATGTAAAAACTTTGAGAAAAATCAATTTTGGTCCTTGTACTAATAATATTTTGCAGGAATGGTCCTTGGTGTGAAGTTTGGTGAATTTACATAATTGGTCCCTCAAGTTTCACAGTTTGGCAAAAATAGTCCCCGGGTATTTTAAAAGTGAAAATTATCAAACATACCCTTCTACTATTCATTTATGACAAATTAGGTCCTTATATGAACTTTGGGAAAATACCAATTCAGACCCTCAACTTTGAATAAATTACAACTTTGGTCCTTGTGGTGTTTTAATTAAAACCAACCGGACCCTTTTATATTAAATACCCAAAACCAAATCTAATCCAAACACACCAACAGCCCACCCACCTTCCTAGGCCCAACTCCCTACCAGCCCAGTCCACCCCTTGGTCAACACCCGGTCAAACAATACCACTCCCTTCTCCCTTTTCCCTCCCAAAACCACCACTCACCACTGCAAAACCATACCACCATTTCTACCCACGGTTTCACTTCCACCTCACCTCCACCTCACCCTACCCACTCTCCTCCACCTCTACAACCCTCCAAAACCCTAAAAACCCTCACACGCAAACCAAACTGACAGTTTGACCCTTTGGCGCCAAGTTAATAATTTAAACGGCTAGGATTGTTTTGACCACATCAAAGGCTGGGGATTGGTGGGAAAGTCCTCCAAAGCTGCAAGGAGCTCAAATATCTTCTATATAGTCAAAGAGAAGCAGCAGAGTAGAAGTATTAGTATAGAATTAGGAGTAGCTTAATTAAATAAATCGTTCTAGTGTAATTTTGCATTCTAGTGTAATTTTAAGTTTTCCAGCATTGTAATAAGTGAATTAAGTGTATCCTTAAACTTTTTCATCCATTAATTTCAAGTTTCAGTACCTGTCCAAGTTTATGCAATTTTCTCTTATTTCAAAAATCTCACAAAGCTTGATTGTTGTTTCTGTTTGTTGTTATTGGATCCAATAGCTCATATAAGCTCTGACAAAGTTTATTTAAGCTTTTAGAATCATAAAAACCAGTCTTACTTAGAAAATAAAATAATTACTCAAAAAATAAAAAAAATAAGTTAAAAATAAAAATTCAGTGTCAAGGAAGTTTGAAGCAAGAAGCCTATCTGATTTGGAGTTTTCATGGTATTAGTGACTTGTGGAAGTCAGTAGGGAGTGATTTGGTTCAATGGTTCACTTGTGCTCAGCCTTGATTCAATTGTAAGCCAAATTCTCAACTTTGGCATTTTTACCATAGCCTTTGTAATATTGCTTCTGATTGTGTTAGTATTATCTAATTAGTGATACAAAGTAATAATATTGAATAATATAGTTTACTTGTTCTTTGGAAATCATTTGTACTTAAAATCAAAATTATACAGTGTATATCACAAACTTGACAAATCTATGTTTCATGCTTGTATACTTGTTGTTTTATGTTCATTTGATCTTAGTTAATCATATTATAGTATTTAGAATCAGTTTCATTGATTAAAACCTTGTTTTGCTTATAAAATCAGTTAAATAGCCCACTTAAGGGGTGTTTGGATCATTAGTGTTCACTGAGTCTCAGACTCATTTAGTTGTTGTTTGTTGTTGATTTAAGTGAAGATAAGTTCTGTTTTGACATTCAAGAGATAATAACCAAAGGTCTTTTGACCAAAAGTCAAAATCATATACTATCCATCCTCATAGTTAACTATGAGGATTTTGAGACACAAAATCTCATTAAGTCAATTCATAAGTTTGTAGTGTAGCTTAAATTAGTTACTTTATAGCTTAATATAGCATAATTAATCATCTAGGAACATTAGAAATCCAAAATAGTCAAACTAGTTAAGTTCTACAAAAAGTCAAATTGTGCTTATGCAGGAAAACCTAAAAACTCCAAGATTTCTTGTGAATTTTGTATTAGGTTTTAAGGTCTGAATTTTGTTGTAGTAATAGACTCCCAGCTCATCTTTAATTTCCCACATAGCTTATATTTTTAGGATTTTTACACTGGGCCCCACTCACCATCAAACTCACCTGCAGGGCAAGGTATTGCCCTGCTCCATCAGACTCAGTTCACCACCACCACTTTGGTGGTGATTTGTGACCACCACAGTGGGCCCCATACCTTCAACTTAGTTTCTCCCAACCCCCCTCCTAGTAGGCTTTAAGGGTTGACCTTTTGTTTGACCTATAACTCTGTGGACCCCACTTGGATTTGCCCTTGAACCTTGTCCCTAATCTATCTCAGATTCCAAAAAGCCAAGTGCTTATTTTGAGCTTGTTATCTTATTCAGTTAACACCAATTGCTTATTCTTGCTTTAAAAAGTTTACTTAACTCATTGGAACCTGCATTACCCATAGTGTGCCCCACATAAGCTCAGTTGAGCTTATTTGCTTATTCAGTCAACTAAAGTCAACTGTGGATGTAATAAGCCCCCACAGTGCTTATTATTAGCTTATAAAAAAGTTGTTTTTATTAAAGTTGTCTATTTTTAAGTATAATATAGTTTTGTAAAAGAAAAATCCATAAAAGACAACATAAAAATAAGTGATAGTTTCTATTTAATATAATTTAATTTTAAATTTTCATTTTTAGATTTTTATTAAGTAAGTAGTGTTTTTATATTTTTATTAATTTCCTATTATATTAAAGTATTTTTAGTAATTTTATTAGATTTTTATAATTTCATTTAGTATTTATTAGAATTAAAAATAGTTTTATTAATAATTAATCAATAACTAAATTTTAAATAGCATAATTAATTTTTATTAGGTAACACCTAGTTTTTATATTTTTTATATCTTTTGTAAGTCATAAAAGAGTTTTATAAATTTTTCCATAATTTTCTAAGTTGATTTAGTATTATTTTTAATTTAAAATAGTTTAATTAGTATAATTAAGATAAATAGTTTTTAATTAATAAAAAGCTCATAAAAAGACAAAAATATTTATTTTTATTTTTTATACTTTCTTCAAGTTCTATTTTAAGTTTAGAAATTATTTTTGCAAATTTTTAGTTTAATTTGTAGTGTTTATTATTTTTAGTTTTTATTTAACTTAGTTTTAATTAAATAGTTAAATAAGTTTTTAATTAAATAATTAATAATAAATAATAAAATAATCTAAAAAATAGTTTTCTTTTTAATTTAATTTTATTTTAAGTTTAAGTTTATAGAATTTTCATTTTTAACCCCTGTAGTTTATTTTTCTTAAAACTCACATTTTTCTCAGTACGCAGTCGCGTCTGATTTTTAATTTAGTTTACGTTTATACGTTTTAGATATCTAGCTTTTACGTAATCATTAAAATAGTTTATTTAAGTTATTTTATTTTATAAAACCCTAGTGTAATCACACACACACACACTTTATACCCTTTCCTGTTCACTTTCACTCGATCACAGATTCGTTTTTAATAAAACATTGCACACCTTGTTGGGACATTACGACCCGGGGAAACACTGTATTCCACGGAAGCATTTGTTTTAGACGTTTGACTTTTACGGTTGACCATTCACAAGTGGTTGACTAATAAAAGTTGACTGTTTGAGGCGAATCAAAATTTGGCGCCGCTGCCGGGGAGGTTGTGCGCTTATTCTAAACGATTTTGCGTATTAGTGAACCTGAATACACGCTCATTGTATATTTATCCACCCTTGTTCATATTATTATCATATAAAACCAAAAACAGTTCCCGAAAACTTTTTAAAATCAGTTTTCAACGAACACAAAAAATAACCAAAAATATTTTCTTTATTATTATTACTACAAAAAATTTTCAAAATACCAAAAATATTCATCCCTTTACCCTCTATCCTTTTAATTCTACCTTCTTCCACTTGTCCCATAATTGATTCTAATGGCATCTCTCGATGACGATTTCTTTGAACAAAAGGCTTATGAGAGCAACATCGAAAAACTTATTGCATTGTCAAAGATATCGAGATGTCGTGTTGATTATGGTGGACCATCGATTCATATTCCCTCTCCAGTGAGGGAAATGGAACGAGAAACCGGGGTGACAAAGGACCCTGTACTTTCCTCTGACTATGGAAGTGCTAAATACGTCCAACCTACGGTTGTCCAAGAATCTAAGCTCACAATTAATCCTAACCTTTCACGGTTTACGGTTAAAAGTTTGTCAAGCAAACGTACAGAGCTTAGGGCAGTTACTGAAAAGAACGATTTGCCTAATCTTCACATTTATCAAAAACAAAAACCAGAGACCATAACGGAAGTGGTGGAAATTCCTAGCTCTCAGAGCACACCACTTGTCCCACCTCCAGATTTTGTTCCTTGTGTCGGTTTTGGTGAGCCGCTTTTCGGTTTTCCATGTCGTTGGTTTACATGTGAACAATGTGGTAATGATATTCGAGACGGGAGTTGTTTGTTTTGTGGATCGAGTAATTCATTTGCTTATGATCCTAATCAAAGCTCATTCAACGACTCCTCAAATTTTTCCAACTACCCATCACATTCATACGAGCAAGAATCATATTATCCAAATCTCAATGATGCTTCGTATCAAAATACACCAAGCCAGACTCAGCAGTTTAAATGTTGTGAGTATTGTGGTGGTGCACACTACAGTTCTGATTGTCAATTAGGAGACACGCTTGTCTATGAGCAGGTTCCTAATAACAATTATGACTTAAGCACGCACGACTCACAGCCACATCAGTTCAACTGGTGTGAGTACTGTGGAGGTCCACACTTTAGCTCTGATTGTCAAACAAGGAATCCATTTCCTTGTAACAATTACGACTATTCGTTTCAAGACCCACCTCCACAGTACCAAATGAACCAAGCAACTCCTCAAAACCAGCAAGACCTTTATCTAGAGGTTCTTGACAAACTTAAAGACCTTAAGGAGGAGTTAGCTAATATGTCGTTTCACAATGCACCAAGTTTTTCTTGTGTACATTGTGGGGGTCCTCATGATGATTTCAAATGTCAACCGTATTATAAACCTGAACATTGTTCTAGTTCTGATACATCCAGTTTTGACACATCCACACCCCCACAGTCTCCACTCACTTAATATTCTCGTGATAAATCTATCGCGGAATTACTTGATGAAGAACGTGCTGCTAGAGACGAAAGAAGCATGGAAGAATTATTAGTCTTAGAACACGCAACTATAACACGTACCAAATTTCAAAATGCTGCTCTTCTCGATGAAGATGATGAAAGTGAGGATACCTCATCAAGTTTATCAGTTGAGACTTCTTCCATGGATATACAGGGAGAAAAGAATATAACTGAAACACTAGCAGTAAAAAAAATGGAACTTGTAGAATCCATAACTGCTAGTCCTTCTCAGCTCCCTCTGTATGATGTTATCACACTTGAGGTTCCCACTCACTCTCTGAGCAAGGGGGACGAGCATCTTGACACAATTCCTGCAAAGGAATCTGACGAATTCATAAAATCTAGTGTTGAGAACCTTGTCCCAATCCCAAGTGAGTCACAGGGAATTCTTGATCATATGTGTGATATCCTTACCCCCCCTGAAAATCCAAAAGATCATTTCGAGACTTTCTCCGATTGTAATGATGATTGTACATCTTATAGAGAAGTTGAGTATGAAGAGGCACCATTGCCTCATTCTGATGTTGACCCTCTTATTGAGGTGTTCACAGATGAACTTACTCACATCAACCCACTTCCATTGGGAAGTAATGATGGTCTCTTTGATTTTGGAGACGATATGGGAGAAACTGAAAATCTTTTAAACTCTAATCCCAACATCGAGCTTAGTACTTCACATGCTGATGAAAATTCTTTATCTTCTGGAGACATCAGTCATGTGAAACGATTACCTTCTGAGCTAGTTAGCTTAGAAGAAGAAAATGATAATCACTTTGTTCCCGAAGCAGTCAAGACTACTCTCACCAATCCTCTATATGAATTCGAATCCGAATTCACTTTGATTTCTTATAATCCACTCTTTGATATTCAGAATGAGGATTGTGATGAGTCCACAACGGAACATGAGTTCACAGATTTACATCTTGTGAATGATTCTCTTTACGAGGAGTTCTCCTTTGAACTCATTCATATCATATCTCCTCCAGAGTATGATAGTTTTTATTTTGATCTAGACATACCCATAATATGTCTTGATCAAACGAGCTAAAAAGAGGAGATTCATGAAACAATGAATTCTCCTATTGAAGATGAGGAGTTAGTCATGATTTTCTTTCTTTTCTTCATATATCCCGTGGCTTATCCTGTTCTTCACTCTTTCGGGAGTGAAGACATTATCTTTGACCCCGGCATTCTCATTTATAAATTTTGAGCCGGGTACTTATCTCATCGGAGTGGAACTTTCACGTGCTTCAAATGTTTATCCAAACATCTTGAATGAAAGTCCGATGCAGATTGTCTCTTCCACATCATGTTTCCCCATGGACAAATGAGTTCGGGGTCGAGTCAAGCTAGCGACTCGGTAATCAAAAACAGTAGCATGTACTTATGGTTTTCACCCTAAGTGTGAGGGAAATATTAACCCACATGTTGTATATATGTATATAATTTCAAAAAAAAATGTGTGTACATAAATTTAAATAAAGGCTATGGAGTATTTTCCTTCTTACGTTCTAAGTGTTGGTTTAACACCCAGTACTTTGAATATAGAGGACAATATTCAGTTCTAAGTGTGGGGGGAGATTTGTTATTCTAACGAATTTAAACACATGTTCCATCAAGAACCCCCATTTTAGCCAAAATTTTAAAATTTTTTCTCACTTAGAACGCAATAAATGGTTATCAGTCCGCCATGTCTAACCCACATAAGGATTGGCTAATCCAGGAGCAAACGGTTCTTGGTAAAGATATCTCAAACCCGTTGATGGCTTGCTGATGAGGCGAAAAAAGATCCGTTTTTAGGGGGTCATTTAAGCCCGAATCCGACTTTATTTGATCAAATATTGCCCTAAATCGTTCCGTTTGTGATTTTAGGTACTTGGAGAGTGAATTCTGGAAAAGAAGCCATTTTGGACGTTTTTGGAGCTTAAAAGTGAAAAAAACGGCATAGTCTCAATTTTCCATGCTGGAAACAGTAGGTGACGGCGTCAAGAGTAATGCCATGACGGTGTCAAACATCAAGAATTAAAATCCGTAGTTCATGAAGGCGTCAAGACATGACGGCGTCAAAAGCCCAAGAATAAAAATCCGTAGTTGATGACGGCGTCACACAGGGCGTCAGAAGTAGATCAAGGCCGTCCGAGGAAGTATTTGGCGGCGAGGTGACGGCGTCACATTGTTGTCTTGACGCCGTCAGCCCTATTTTCCTATATATAGTTTTCTAGTTTTTCACATTTAAAGGAGAGAAGTTTTGGAGAAACCCTAAAGACGAATTTGGTGCAACTTTTACAGGTTTTTCAAGGGTTCCAAACCCTTGAGACCTTGCATTGTAATTGAGATAAGTGTTCTTCTAATTCAATCAATATGTCTATGTGTTGGTTGTCTATATCTTGTTCTTGTCTCAATTCCATTATGCTAGGCTAGATCTCTCTTGTGTTTGCTTAGATCTAATGAAACCTAGATATTGATTATGTGTTGATTACTTGTTTATTCTTGTTGTGGATGAATGATTTATATGTTAGGCTTAAGAAAACTGGCAGATCTCCAAATGGTAACATGCTTGAACGTCTTAAGAAACATGAACCGAGGCGTACTAGGTCTTTATTGGTTGTATTTAATGCATGAGCCGCTGTTTACAATCCCTATAGTTGTGCTGGGCATGGTGTAGGAGGAGATAAGAGCTCATAGAATTGGGGAGTTATGTATGCCACCCCATGAATGGTATTAAGGAATACGATCCGTCATCCATGCAATTATAACAAGTAATTAACGTGGAAAAGATATCTAGGGAGTAGTGAAATCTAAGTAAACACATTTTCTCCAATTACTGCTCACAACCTTAGTATAAATTAGTTTAATTTCATTTTCTGTATTTTATTTTGATTGCATCTTAGTTTTGGGTTAGTTGAATAGCAACTAATTCCGCCCACTCTTCCAAAACCCGAGATTTTTACTTGCTTTCTAAAAAATATAAAAATACAAAAAGAATCATCCCTCATCTTTAGAACTAGTAATTAGGCTTTCTAATCCTAGCGACACTATTCCTAAGCTGAACGATCAATCCCCTGGTACTTGTCACTATACTATACTACAACGATCAGGTACACTGCCTGGTGGGGGTTGTAAGCTTCTCGAGATCCCTCGAGAGGTAAAGCCTGTTGCGATTCCCACGCATCAAGTTTTTGGCGCCGCAGCCCGGGGAATAGTTATTGTCTAGGTTAGAATTTCTTTTTATTAGGTCTACTTGCTAGATTCCTTTCTAGTAAGATTTTATTTTTATTTTTTAGGTCTTCTTTAGTCTATCTCATTTCTTTGTGTCTTTGTTCGTAAACCATTTCGATGGATAACAGTAACATTGATCGTTCGATTCCTGTTATTCGTGTTTTTCGTCGTAGGATTTTCCAAATGCCCGCCCCACTTCCTTTAGCAGAAAATGAGAACCCACCTAACCTCTCACCCAACCACCACTTTGACAATAATTCTGAGTTAGAAGAGTCTGATCATGATGATGACCATAGGGCTAGTCCTTTTTACTATTCAGACTCCGATGAGGATCTTGATGATGGTGACGTGATTAATGAGGATAGAATGGAAGAGGAAATAAACCCTCTTAGGTATGTTGACCCTAGAACTAGGATTGAGTGTGATAGTTCATTTAACATGCAATTCCCTTGTAAGATTGGATTTAAGAGCTTTAACGCCTATCTCAACTCATCTCTTCCAATGAACATAATCTCACGTAATGAATACAATAAAATCATGGTAGATGAGTTAGAATACAAAGGAGAAAACATTGTGGCTAGGGCAATACCATTGCATGTGTTTGTAGGAAGTTTGGTTTATCTTGTTGAGTTCATGGTTATGGAGAATCTAAGAGAATTTATTGATGATAAATTGACCCAAGTTGTGTTTGGAAGACCTTTCAAACGGTTGACCAACCTCGATGAAAAACTCATAGAAGGGTTAATTACATTCTCGGATAGGGATGAAGAATTTGTCTATCAAATGCCCCGCACACACCCTAGGTTCAAGGATTTCTCCATGGAAAAGTGTAGTAGGTATCCGCCTATGGAAATGCTAAGTGAGAATGATAAGAGAAAAGGACTTAAGTACACGCATGAAAAGAATAAAAGATACTATCGCGGGTGCTTAGAGTTAGGAGACGAGTATAAGAAAGATGAGGCAACTATTAGATGGCTCACGCTTGGTTATGTGAGCATAAGCGATACACGTTAACCCATAGCCTTGAGTCTAGCTACAAGACTCGTAAATAAAGAAAAGCGCTTCTTGGGAGGCAACCCATGTTTTGTGTGATTTTATTTGTTTGATTGTTATTTGCTTCCGTATGCATGTTTAGTTTTTATTGTTGGTTGATCATGTTTCTCAATTAAAATGTGAAAATACTTTACTATGTTGTTTGGCCTAGTCTTAACTCCAACCTAAAAGTATTTTTTGCAAAAGATAAGTGTAAGGGGAAACCCCAAATATGTTTTTAAGAAACATTCTCCACAATAATAAATGAGCATGTATATTCGTATTTGTTAGAGTCAAATGCTTGTATTGAGTCATAATGAAATTTTGCAGGATTTTCCAGGAAGTAGGACCAAGTTTTTCCAGAAATTTTCCGGAAACTTAACATAAGAATTTTTGCAGGTCTATTCTGACGGCGTCAGAGGATTACTCTTGACGGCGTCAGGAGTCAAAAATCTGGAAATTTTACCAGTTTTGTTTTTCTAACGGAGTCTTATGGTTTTTTGTGAATTATTAAGTTTTATAATCTCCAGGAAATCTGCAAACTTCATTCCACAAGCATTATATCTTACTTTGTTTTCTAGGATTTAGAAACTTATATAGGATGCCGCCGATTTTACGCGAGGTTGTCTTGTCTATTTTTGTCAGGTTTTACAGGTTATGTATGACAAGAAGATGATTTATATTCTGGAAGGGAAGCTTTGATTGTTCATTTTCTTGGAGGAAGATTTAACCTGGCCATCCTATTATCCATACCGAGCGAATCAGGGGAGTATTTGATTTCATTCTCTTTACTTTTTAAACTTTTACATTCTTTACTTGAACGTTGGGGACAATGTTCATCTTAAGTGTAAGGGGAGGGTAAAAAGATGATACCTTACATATGCACTTTCGCTTGAGTTTGTTTTGTTTGATAGTAGATGTGTAATAAAACTATGAGAAATACTTGTTAGTGCAATTTTAGCGCCAAATTTAAAATTTTTTACAACATTTAGGAGTGAAACTTTAGCCATAGCAAGCGTCTCATGGATAAGAGATTGTATGACTAGCACATAACCGTATATTCAGAAAAAATTTTCACCCAAAAATGTGAGGTTCGCCTTTAGATTTGATAGGAAAAGCATTTATTATTAGTGCTTATGAGTGTACCGGTAGCATTTAGATTCTAGAACTTGCGTTAGTGATGCATCCCGAGACCGCTAGTGAGACTACATTCGTATGGTAGGATTTACTACATGATAAGAGGCATTAGGATCACCCTTGTGTTAAACCCGTATCATAATTACTTGACCATTTAAGTCATATTACTTGACTAGTTAAGTCAACTAATTTTTCCCACACCCTTAGCGTTGTACTCATTTTTAGTACACGAAACCCCTAGTACACCCCTCCGAGCCTATCTTTTCGTTTCTAACTTTAAGCATCTTACTTAAAGGAAGAATTTGTTACACCCCACTTAAATGTACACCCAAATCGCCTTAGCCTTCCGTGTATGCGCTCATTTTTAGTGCATTATTGTTATTTGTTAAACCCTAAGTTAACTTTCTAATTGATTACATAGTTGCTAAGTCGAGTCATATCCTTGTACATATTGTTTTGGGACGATTGAGACTCATGGGTAAGTACTTATTTTATGGAGTAATGGGGAAGAACATCATTTATTACCCCCATATGTACGTTAATCTTAAAAGTGCTCCAAGTGTTTTGATTTTCTTAATTCGAGTTATTAGATTAGTTAATTGTAAAGTATGTAAAGATTCAAGTGTAAGGGGAATGCTCAATCCCCTATGATGTATTATTTTGGATGGTAGGGTAAAAGTGTATGCAAAAAAAATAAAATAAAAAATAAAAAATAAAAAAAATAAAAAGAGAAAAAACATACGGACTACCATCCCGTTTCATTCTATGTTCATTTTATGTTTTTGTTATTTTTCATTTATTAGCTTAAGTCGAGTCTAGTCTTGGCTTAGCAACGCCATCTTGTACATGTAATTAACCAAGATTGTTAACTCGCCACCAGTAAAACTTCCTTTATCCAACAAAACCGTGTAATTCATATCCCTATACCTAACGTTACAACCCTTTAAAAGACCTCTTTGATAGTTTATCCTAGGTGCTTACGCCATGTGGTGGAGGTTTGATCATTTCCCAAGCCTATGGTAATCTATTTTGCTATGACAGGTAGTGAGAGATATCTTCCATTTCCATAATGTTATATTACTTTATTACACCCGAGAGATGTGAGTATCTAAACACTATTTGTGAGGTGCTAGTGTATGACCTCCGTGCT
Organism: Artemisia argyi; assembly: GCA_030686995.1. NCBI lineage: Eukaryota > Viridiplantae > Streptophyta > Magnoliopsida > Asterales > Asteraceae > Artemisia > Artemisia argyi. The sequence continues at coordinate 228,607,293 of CM060709.1, read as the reverse complement.
TGTCTTTTGGTCTTTAGTGGAACGATTATTTGTTGTAATTACTTTTATATTAGTGTTAAATGACCCCTAACTTGTCTTTTGAGTAGAATAAAAGCGCATTTGCTTGAGGACAAGCAAATCACAAGTGTAAGGGTATATGATGAGGCGAAAAATGATCCGTTTTTAGGGGGTCATTTAAGCCCGAATCCGACTTTATTTGATCAAATATTGCCCTAAATCGTTCCTTTTGTGATTTTAGGTACTTGGAGAGTGAATTCTGGAAAAGAAGCCATTTTGGACGTTTTTGGAGCTTAAAAGTGAAGAAAACGGCAAAGTCTCAATTTTCCATGCTGGAAACAGTATGTGACGGCGTCAAGAGTAATGCCATGACGGTGTCAAACATCAAGAATTAAAATCCGTAGTTCATGAAGGCGTCAAGAGTGTTCCTGAAGGCGTCAAAAGCCCAAGAATAAAAATCCGTAGTTGATGACGGCGTCACACAGGGCGTCAGAAGTAGATCAAGGCCGTCTGAGGAAGTATTTGGCGGCGAGGTGACGGCGTCACATTGTTGTCTTGACGCCGTCAGCCCTATTTTCCTATATATAGTTTTCTAGTTTTTCACATTTAAAGGAGAGAAGTTTTGGAGAAACCCTAAAGACGAATTTGGTGCAACTTTTACAGGTTTTTCAAGGGTTCCAAACCCTTGAGACCTTGCATTGTAATTGAGATAAGTGTTCTTCTAATTCAATCAATATGTCTATGTGTTGGTTGTCTATATCTTGTTCTTGTCTCAATTCCATTATGCTAGGCTAGATCTCTCTTGTGTTTGCTTAGATCTAATGAAACCTAGATATTGATTATGTGTTGATTACTTGTTTATTCTTGTTGTGGATGAATGATTTATATGTTAGGCTTAAGAAAACTGGCAGATCTCCAAATGGTAACATGCTTGAACGTCTTAAGAAACATGAACCGAGGCGTACTAGGTCTTTATTGGTTGTATTTAATGCATGAGCCGCTGTTTACAATCCCTATAGTTGTGCTGGGCATGGTGTAGGAGGAGATAAGAGCTCATAGAATTGGGGAGTTATGTATGCCACCCCATGAATGGTATTAAGGAATACGATCCGTCATCCATGCAATTATAACAAGTAATTAACGTGGAAAAGATATCTAGGGAGTAGTGAAATCTAAGTAAACACATTTTCTCCAATTACTGCTCACAACCTTAGTATAAATTAGTTTAATTTCATTTTCTGTATTTTATTTTGATTGCATCTTAGTTTTGGGTTAGTTGAATAGCAACTAATTCCGCCCACTCTTCCAAAACCCGAGATTTTTACTTGCTTTCTAAAAAATATAAAAATACAAAAAGAATCATCCCTCATCTTTAGAACTAGTAATTAGGCTTTCTAATCCTAGCGACACTATTCCTAAGCTGAACGATCAATCCCCTGGTACTTGTCACTATACTATACTACAACGATCAGGTACACTGCCTGGTGGGGGTTGTAAGCTTCTCGAGATCCCTCGAGAGGTAAAGCCTGTTGCGATTCCCACGCATCAAGTTTTTGGCGCCGCAGCCCGGGGAATAGTTATTGTCTAGGTTAGAATTTCTTTTTATTAGGTCTACTTGCTAGATTCCTTTCTAGTAAGATTTTATTTTTATTTTTTAGGTCTTCTTTAGTCTATCTCATTTCTTTGTGTCTTTGTTCGTAAACCATTTCGATGGATAACAGTAACATTGATCGTTCGATTCCTGTTATTCGTGTTTTTCGTCGTAGGATTTTCCAAATGCCCGCCCCACTTCCTTTAGCAGAAAATGAGAACCCACCTAACCTCTCACCCAACCACCACTTTGACAATAATTCTGAGTTAGAAGAGTCTGATCATGATGATGACCATAGGGCTAGTCCTTTTTACTATTCAGACTCCGATGAGGATCTTGATGATGGTGACGTGATTAATGAGGATAGAATGGAAGAGGAAATAAACCCTCTTAGGTATGTTGACCCTAGAACTAGGATTGAGTGTGATAGTTCATTTAACATGCAATTCCCTTGTAAGATTGGATTTAAGAGCTTTAACGCCTATCTCAACTCATCTCTTCCAATGAACATAATCTCACGTAATGAATACAATAAAATCATGGTAGATGAGTTAGAATACAAAGGAGAAAACATTGTGGCTAGGGCAATACCATTGCATGTGTTTGTAGGAAGTTTGGTTTATCTTGTTGAGTTCATGGTTATGGAGAATCTAAGAGAATTTATTGATGATAAATTGACCCAAGTTGTGTTTGGAAGACCTTTCAAACGGTTGACCAACCTCGATGAAAAACTCATAGAAGGGTTAATTACATTCTCGGATAGGGATGAAGAATTTGTCTATCAAATGCCCCGCACACACCCTAGGTTCAAGGATTTCTCCATGGAAAAGTGTAGTAGGTATCCGCCTATGGAAATGCTAAGTGAGAATGATAAGAGAAAAGGACTTAAGTACACGCATGAAAAGAATAAAAGATACTATCGCGGGTGCTTAGAGTTAGGAGACGAGTATAAGAAAGATGAGGCAACTATTAGATGGCTCACGCTTGGTTATGTGAGCATAAGCGATACACGTTAACCCATAGCCTTGAGTCTAGCTACAAGACTCGTAAATAAAGAAAAGCGCTTCTTGGGAGGCAACCCATGTTTTGTGTGATTTTATTTGTTTGATTGTTATTTGCTTCCGTATGCATGTTTAGTTTTTATTGTTGGTTGATCATGTTTCTCAATTAAAATGTGAAAATACTTTACTATGTTGTTTGGCCTAGTCTTAACTCCAACCTAAAAGTATTTTTTGCAAAAGATAAGTGTAAGGGGAAACCCCAAATATGTTTTTAAGAAACATTCTCCACAATAATAAATGAGCATGTATATTCGTATTTGTTAGAGTCAAATGCTTGTATTGAGTCATAATGAAATTTTGCAGGATTTTCCAGGAAGTAGGACCAAGTTTTTCCAGAAATTTTCCGGAAACTTAACATAAGAATTTTTGCAGGTCTATTCTGACGGCGTCAGAGGATTACTCTTGACGGCGTCAGGAGTCAAAAATCTGGAAATTTTACCAGTTTTGTTTTTCTAACGGAGTCTTATGGTTTTTTGTGAATTATTAAGTTTTATAATCTCCAGGAAATCTGCAAACTTCATTCCACAAGCATTATATCTTACTTTGTTTTCTAGGATTTAGAAACTTATATAGGATGCCGCCGATTTTACGCGAGGTTGTCTTGTCTATTTTTGTCAGGTTTTACAGGTTATGTATGACAAGAAGATGATTTATATTCTGGAAGGGAAGCTTTGATTGTTCATTTTCTTGGAGGAAGATTTAACCTGGCCATCCTATTATCCATACCGAGCGAATCAGGGGAGTATTTGATTTCATTCTCTTTACTTTTTAAACTTTTACATTCTTTACTTGAACATTGGGGACAATGTTCATCTTAAGTGTAAGGGGAGGGTAAAAAGATGATACCTTACATATGCACTTTCGCTTGAGTTTGTTTTGTTTGATAGTAGATGTGTAATAAAACTATGAGAAATACTTGTTAGTGCAATTTTAGCGCCAAATTTAAAATTTTTTACAACATTTAGGAGTGAAACTTTAGCCATAGCAAGCGTCTCATGGATAAGAGATTGTATGACTAGCACATAACCGTATATTCAGAAAAAATTTTCACCCAAAAATGTGAGGTTCGCCTTTAGATTTGATAGGAAAAGCATTTATTATTAGTGCTTATGAGTGTACCGGTAGCATTTAGATTCTAGAACTTGCGTTAGTGATGCATCCCGAGACCGCTAGTGAGACTACATTCGTATGGTAGGATTTACTACATGATAAGAGGCATTAGGATCACCCTTGTGTTAAACCCGTATCATAATTACTTGACCATTTAAGTCATATTACTTGACTAGTTAAGTCAACTAATTTTTCCCACACCCTTAGCGTTGTACTCATTTTTAGTACACGAAACCCCTAGTACACCCCTCCGAGCCTATCTTTTCGTTTCTAACTTTAAGCATCTTACTTAAAGGAAGAATTTGTTACACCCCACTTAAATGTACACCCAAATCGCCTTAGCCTTCCGTGTATGCGCTCATTTTTAGTGCATTATTGTTATTTGTTAAACCCTAAGTTAACTTTCTAATTGATTACATAGTTGCTAAGTCGAGTCATATCCTTGTACATATTGTTTTGGGACGATTGAGACTCATGGGTAAGTACTTATTTTATGGAGTAATGGGGAAGAACATCATTTATTACCCCCATATGTACGTTAATCTTAAAAGTGCTCCAAGTGTTTTGATTTTCTTAATTCGAGTTATTAGATTAGTTAATTGTAAAGTATGTAAAGATTCAAGTGTAAGGGGAATGCTCAATCCCCTATGATGTATTATTTTGGATGGTAGGGTAAAAGTGTATGCAAAAAAAATAAAATAAAAAATAAAAAATAAAAAAAATAAAAAGAGAAAAAACATACGGACTACCATCCCGTTTCATTCTATGTTCATTTTATGTTTTTGTTATTTTTCATTTATTAGCTTAAGTCGAGTCTAGTCTTGGCTTAGCAACGCCATCTTGTACATGTAATTAACCAAGATTGTTAACTCGCCACCAGTAAAACTTCCTTTATCCAACAAAACCGTGTAATTCATATCCCTATACCTAACGTTACAACCCTTTAAAAGACCTCTTTGATAGTTTATCCTAGGTGCTTACGCCATGTGGTGGAGGTTTGATCATTTCCCAAGCCTATGGTAATCTATTTTGCTATGACAGGTAGTGAGAGATATCTTCCATTTCCATAATGTTATATTACTTTATTACACCCGAGAGATGTGAGTATCTAAACACTATTTGTGAGGTGCTAGTGTATGACCTCCGTGCTTGTCTTTTGGTCTTTAGTGGAACGATTATTTGTTGTAATTACTTTTATATTAGTGTTAAATGACCCCTAACTTGTCTTTTGAGTAGAATAAAAGCGCATTTGCTTGAGGACAAGCAAATCACAAGTGTAAGGGTATATGATGAGGCGAAAAATGATCCGTTTTTAGGGGGTCATTTAAGCCCGAATCCGACTTTATTTGATCAAATATTGCCCTAAATCGTTCCTTTTGTGATTTTAGGTACTTGGAGAGTGAATTCTGGAAAAGAAGCCATTTTGGACGTTTTTGGAGCTTAAAAGTGAAGAAAACGGCAAAGTCTCAATTTTCCATGCTGGAAACAGTATGTGACGGCGTCAAGAGTAATGCCATGACGGTGTCAAACATCAAGAATTAAAATCCGTAGTTCATGAAGGCGTCAAGAGTGTTCCTGAAGGCGTCAAAAGCCCAAGAATAAAAATCCGTAGTTGATGACGGCGTCACACAGGGCGTCAGAAGTAGATCAAGGCCGTCTGAGGAAGTATTTGGCGGCGAGGTGACGGCGTCACATTGTTGTCTTGACGCCGTCAGCCCTATTTTCCTATATATAGTTTTCTAGTTTTTCACATTTAAAGGAGAGAAGTTTTGGAGAAACCCTAAAGACGAATTTGGTGCAACTTTTACAGGTTTTTCAAGGGTTCCAAACCCTTGAGACCTTGCATTGTAATTGAGATAAGTGTTCTTCTAATTCAATCAATATGTCTATGTGTTGGTTGTCTATATCTTGTTCTTGTCTCAATTCCATTATGCTAGGCTAGATCTCTCTTGTGTTTGCTTAGATCTAATGAAACCTAGATATTGATTATGTGTTGATTACTTGTTTATTCTTGTTGTGGATGAATGATTTATATGTTAGGCTTAAGAAAACTGGCAGATCTCCAAATGGTAACATGCTTGAACGTCTTAAGAAACATGAACCGAGGCGTACTAGGTCTTTATTGGTTGTATTTAATGCATGAGCCGCTGTTTACAATCCCTATAGTTGTGCTGGGCATGGTGTAGGAGGAGATAAGAGCTCATAGAATTGGGGAGTTATGTATGCCACCCCATGAATGGTATTAAGGAATACGATCCGTCATCCATGCAATTATAACAAGTAATTAACGTGGAAAAGATATCTAGGGAGTAGTGAAATCTAAGTAAACACATTTTCTCCAATTACTGCTCACAACCTTAGTATAAATTAGTTTAATTTCATTTTCTGTATTTTATTTTGATTGCATCTTAGTTTTGGGTTAGTTGAATAGCAACTAATTCCGCCCACTCTTCCAAAACCCGAGATTTTTACTTGCTTTCTAAAAAATATAAAAATACAAAAAGAATCATCCCTCATCTTTAGAACTAGTAATTAGGCTTTCTAATCCTAGCGACACTATTCCTAAGCTGAACGATCAATCCCCTGGTACTTGTCACTATACTATACTACAACGATCAGGTACACTGCCTGGTGGGGGTTGTAAGCTTCTCGAGATCCCTCGAGAGGTAAAGCCTGTTGCGATTCCCACGCATCAAGTTTTTGGCGCCGCAGCCCGGGGAATAGTTATTGTCTAGGTTAGAATTTCTTTTTATTAGGTCTACTTGCTAGATTCCTTTCTAGTAAGATTTTATTTTTATTTTTTAGGTCTTCTTTAGTCTATCTCATTTCTTTGTGTCTTTGTTCGTAAACCATTTCGATGGATAACAGTAACATTGATCGTTCGATTCCTGTTATTCGTGTTTTTCGTCGTAGGATTTTCCAAATGCCCGCCCCACTTCCTTTAGCAGAAAATGAGAACCCACCTAACCTCTCACCCAACCACCACTTTGACAATAATTCTGAGTTAGAAGAGTCTGATCATGATGATGACCATAGGGCTAGTCCTTTTTACTATTCAGACTCCGATGAGGATCTTGATGATGGTGACGTGATTAATGAGGATAGAATGGAAGAGGAAATAAACCCTCTTAGGTATGTTGACCCTAGAACTAGGATTGAGTGTGATAGTTCATTTAACATGCAATTCCCTTGTAAGATTGGATTTAAGAGCTTTAACGCCTATCTCAACTCATCTCTTCCAATGAACATAATCTCACGTAATGAATACAATAAAATCATGGTAGATGAGTTAGAATACAAAGGAGAAAACATTGTGGCTAGGGCAATACCATTGCATGTGTTTGTAGGAAGTTTGGTTTATCTTGTTGAGTTCATGGTTATGGAGAATCTAAGAGAATTTATTGATGATAAATTGACCCAAGTTGTGTTTGGAAGACCTTTCAAACGGTTGACCAACCTCGATGAAAAACTCATAGAAGGGTTAATTACATTCTCGGATAGGGATGAAGAATTTGTCTATCAAATGCCCCGCACACACCCTAGGTTCAAGGATTTCTCCATGGAAAAGTGTAGTAGGTATCCGCCTATGGAAATGCTAAGTGAGAATGATAAGAGAAAAGGACTTAAGTACACGCATGAAAAGAATAAAAGATACTATCGCGGGTGCTTAGAGTTAGGAGACGAGTATAAGAAAGATGAGGCAACTATTAGATGGCTCACGCTTGGTTATGTGAGCATAAGCGATACACGTTAACCCATAGCCTTGAGTCTAGCTACAAGACTCGTAAATAAAGAAAAGCGCTTCTTGGGAGGCAACCCATGTTTTGTGTGATTTTATTTGTTTGATTGTTATTTGCTTCCGTATGCATGTTTAGTTTTTATTGTTGGTTGATCATGTTTCTCAATTAAAATGTGAAAATACTTTACTATGTTGTTTGGCCTAGTCTTAACTCCAACCTAAAAGTATTTTTTGCAAAAGATAAGTGTAAGGGGAAACCCCAAATATGTTTTTAAGAAACATTCTCCACAATAATAAATGAGCATGTATATTCGTATTTGTTAGAGTCAAATGCTTGTATTGAGTCATAATGAAATTTTGCAGGATTTTCCAGGAAGTAGGACCAAGTTTTTCCAGAAATTTTCCGGAAACTTAACATAAGAATTTTTGCAGGTCTATTCTGACGGCGTCAGAGGATTACTCTTGACGGCGTCAGGAGTCAAAAATCTGGAAATTTTACCAGTTTTGTTTTTCTAACGGAGTCTTATGGTTTTTTGTGAATTATTAAGTTTTATAATCTCTAGGAAATCTGCAAACTTCATTCCACAAGCATTATATCTTACTTTGTTTTCTAGGATTTAGAAACTTATATAGGATGCCGCCGATTTTACGCGAGGTTGTCTTGTCTATTTTTGTCAGGTTTTACAGGTTATGTATGACAAGAAGATGATTTATATTCTGGAAGGGAAGCTTTGATTGTTCATTTTCTTGGAGGAAGATTTAACCTGGCCATCCTATTATCCATACCGAGCGAATCAGGGGAGTATTTGATTTCATTCTCTTTACTTTTTAAACTTTTACATTCTTTACTTGAACATTGGGGACAATGTTCATCTTAAGTGTAAGGGGAGGGTAAAAAGATGATACCTTACATATGCACTTTCGCTTGAGTTTGTTTTGTTTGATAGTAGATGTGTAATAAAACTATGAGAAATACTTGTTAGTGCAATTTTAGCGCCAAATTTAAAATTTTTTACAACATTTAGGAGTGAAACTTTAGCCATAGCAAGCGTCTCATGGATAAGAGATTGTATGACTAGCACATAACCGTATATTCAGAAAAAATTTTCACCCAAAAATGTGAGGTTCGCCTTTAGATTTGATAGGAAAAGCATTTATTATTAGTGCTTATGAGTGTACCGGTAGCATTTAGATTCTAGAACTTGCGTTAGTGATGCATCCCGAGACCGCTAGTGAGACTACATTCGTGTGGTAGGATTTACTACATGATAAGAGGCATTAGGATCACCCTTGTGTTAAACCCGTATCATAATTACTTGACCATTTAAGTCATATTACTTGACTAGTTAAGTCAACTAATTTTTCCCACACCCTTAGCGTTGTACTCATTTTTAGTACACGAAACCCCTAGTACACCCCTCCGAGCCTATCTTTTCGTTTCTAACTTTAAGCATCTTACTTAAAGGAAGAATTTGTTACACCCCATTTAAATGTACACCCAAATCGCCTTAGCCTTCCGTGTATGCGCTCATTTTTAGTGCATTATTGTTATTTGTTAAACCCTAAGTTAACTTTCTAATTGATTACATAGTTGCTAAGTCGAGTCATATCCTTGTACATATTGTTTTGGGACGATTGAGACTCATGGGTAAGTACTTATTTTATGGAGTAATGGGGAAGAACATCATTTATTACCCCCATATGTACGTTAATCTTAAAAGTGCTCCAAGTGTTTTGATTTTCTTAATTCGAGTTATTAGATTAGTTAATTGTAAAGTATGTAAAGATTCAAGTGTAAGGGGAATGCTCAATCCCCTATGATGTATTATTTTGGATGGTAGGGTAAAAGTGTATGCAAAAAAAATAAAATAAAAAATAAAAAATAAAAAAAATAAAAAGAGAAAAAACATACGGACTACCATCCCGTTTCATTCTATGTTCATTTTATGTTTTTGTTATTTTTCATTTATTAGCTTAAGTCGAGTCTAGTCTTGGCTTAGCAACGCCATCTTGTACATGTAATTAACCAAGATTGTTAACTCGCCACCAGTAAAACTTCCTTTATCCAACAAAACCGTGTAATTCATATCCCTATACCTAACGTTACAACCCTTTAAAAGACCTCTTTGATAGTTTATCCTAGGTGCTTACGCCATGTGGTGGAGGTTTGATCATTTCCCAAGCCTATGGTAATCTATTTTGCTATGACAGGTAGTGAGAGATATCTTCCATTTCCATAATGTTATATTACTTTATTACACCCGAGAGATGTGAGTATCTAAACACTATTTGTGAGGTGCTAGTGTATGACCTCCGTGCTTGTCTTTTGGTCTTTAGTGGAACGATTATTTGTTGTAATTACTTTTATATTAGTGTTAAATGACCCCTAACTTGTCTTTTGAGTAGAATAAAAGCGCATTTGCTTGAGGACAAGCAAATCACAAGTGTAAGGGTATATGATGAGGCGAAAAATGATCCGTTTTTAGGGGGTCATTTAAGCCCGAATCCGACTTTATTTGATCAAATATTGCCCTAAATCGTTCCTTTTGTGATTTTAGGTACTTGGAGAGTGAATTCTGGAAAAGAAGCCATTTTGGACGTTTTTGGAGCTTAAAAGTGAAGAAAACGGCAAAGTCTCAATTTTCCATGCTGGAAACAGTATGTGACGGCGTCAAGAGTAATGCCATGACGGTGTCAAACATCAAGAATTAAAATCCGTAGTTCATGAAGGCGTCAAGAGTGTTCCTGAAGGCGTCAAAAGCCCAAGAATAAAAATCCGTAGTTGATGACGGCGTCACACAGGGCGTCAGAAGTAGATCAAGGCCGTCTGAGGAAGTATTTGGCGGCGAGGTGACGGCGTCACATTGTTGTCTTGACGCCGTCAGCCCTATTTTCCTATATATAGTTTTCTAGTTTTTCACATTTAAAGGAGAGAAGTTTTGGAGAAACCCTAAAGACGAATTTGGTGCAACTTTTACAGGTTTTTCAAGGGTTCCAAACCCTTGAGACCTTGCATTGTAATTAAGATAAGTGTTCTTCTAATTCAATCAATATGTCTATGTGTTGGTTGTCTATATCTTGTTCTTGTCTCAATTCCATTATGCTAGGCTAGATCTCTCTTGTGTTTGCTTAGATCTAATGAAACCTAGATATTGATTATGTGTTGATTACTTGTTTATTCTTGTTGTGGATGAATGATTTATATGTTAGGCTTAAGAAAACTGGCAGATCTCTAAATGGTAACATGCTTGAACGTCTTAAGAAACATGAACCGAGGCGTACTAGGTCTTTATTAGTTGTATTTAATGCATGAGCCGCTGTTTACAATCCCTATAGTTGTGCTGGGCATGGTGTAGGAGGAGATAAGAGCTCATAGAATTGGGGAGTTATGTATGCCACCCCATGAATGGTATTAAGGAATACGATCCGTCATCCATGCAATTATAACAAGTAATTAACGTGGAAAAGATATCTAGGGAGTAGTGAAATCTAAGTAAACACATTTTCTCCAATTACTGCTCACAACCTTAGTATAAATTAGTTTAATTTCATTTTCTGTATTTTATTTTGATTGCATCTTAGTTTTGGGTTAGTTGAATAGCAACTAATTCCGCCCACTCTTCCAAAACCCGAGATTTTTACTTGCTTTCTAAAAAATATAAAAATACAAAAAGAATCATCCCTCATCTTTAGAACTAGTAATTAGGCTTTCTAATCCTAGCGACACTATTCCTAAGCTGAACGATCAATCCCCCGGTACTTGTCACTATACTATACTACAACGATCAGGTACACTGCCTGGTGGGGGTTGTAAGCTTCTCGAGATCCCTCGAGAGGTAAAGCCTGTTGCGATTCCCACGCATCAAGTTTTTGGCGCCGCAGCCCGGGGAATAGTTATTGTCTAGGTTAGAATTTCTTTTTATTAGGTCTACTTGCTAGATTCCTTTCTAGTAAGATTTTATTTTTATTTTTTAGGTCTTCTTTAGTCTATCTCATTTCTTTGTGTCTTTGTTCGTAAACCATTTCGATGGATAACAGTAACATTGATCGTTCGATTCCTGTTATTCGTGTTTTTCGTCGTAGGATTTTCCAAATGCCCGCCCCACTTCCTTTAGCAGAAAATGAGAACCCACCTAACCTCTCACCCAACCACCACTTTGACAATAATTCTGAGTTAGAAGAGTCTGATCATGATGATGACCATAGGGCTAGTCCTTTTTACTATTCAGACTCCGATGAGGATCTTGATGATGGTGACGTGATTAATGAGGATAGAATGGAAGAGGAAATAAACCCTCTTAGGTATGTTGACCCTAGAACTAGGATTAAGTGTGATAGTTCATTTAACATGCAATTCCCTTGTAAGATTGGATTTAAGAGCTTTAACGCCTATCTCAACTCATCTCTTCCAATGAACATAATCTCACGTAATGAATACAATAAAATCATGGTAGATGAGTTAGAATACAAAGGAGAAAACATTGTGGCTAGGGCAATACCATTGCATGTGTTTGTAGGAAGTTTGGTTTATCTTGTTGAGTTCATGGTTATGGAGAATCTAGGAGAATTTATTGATGATAAATTGACCCAAGTTGTGTTTGGAAGACCTTTCAAACGGTTGACCAACCTCGATGAAAAACTAATAGAAGGGTTAATTACATTCTCGGATAGGGATGAAGAATTTGTCTATCAAATGCCCCGCACACACCCTAGGTTCAAGGATTTCTCCATGGAAAAGTGTAGTAGGTATCCGCCTATGGAAATGCTAAGTGAGAATGATAAGAGAAAAGGACTTAAGTACACGCATGAAAAGAATAAAAGATACTATCGCGGGTGCTTAGAGTTAGGAGACGAGTATAAGAAAGATGAGGCAACTATTAGATGGCTCACGCTTGGTTATGTGAGCATAAGCGATACACGTTAACCCATAGCCTTGAGTCTAGCTACAAGACTCGTAAATAAAGAAAAGCGCTTCTTGGGAGGCAACCCATGTTTTGTGTGATTTTATTTGTTTGATTGTTATTTGCTTCCGTATGCATGTTTAGTTTTTATTGTTGGTTGATCATGTTTCTCAATTAAAATGTGAAAATACTTTACTATGTTGTTTGGCCTAGTCTTAACTCCAACCTAAAAGTACTTTTTGCAAAAGATAAGTGTAAGGGGAAACCCCAAATATGTTTTTAAGAAACATTCTCCACAATAATAAATGAGCATGTATATTCGTATTTGTTAGAGTCAAATGCTTGTATTGAGTCATAATGAAATTTTGCAGGATTTTCCAGGAAGTAGGACCAAGTTTTTCCAGAAATTTTCCGGAAACTTAACATAAGAATTTCTGCAGGTCTATTCTGACGGCGTCAGAGGATTACTCTTGACGACGTCAGGAGTCAAAAATCTGGAAATTTTACCAGTTTTGTTTTTCTAACGGAGTCTTATGGTTTTTTGTGAATTATTAAGTTTTATAATCTCCAGGAAATCTGCAAACTTCATTCCACAAGCATTATATCTTACTTTGTTTTCTAGGATTTAGAAACTTATATAGGATGCCGCCGATTTTACGCGAGGTTGTCTTGTCTATTTTTGTCAGGTTTTACAGGTTATGTATGACAAGAAGATGATTTATATTCTGGAAGGGAAGCTTTGATTGTTCATTTTCTTGGAGGAAGATTTAACCTGGCCATCCTATTATCCATACCGAGCGAATCAGGGGAGTATTTGATTTCATTCTCTTTACTTTTTAAACTTTTACATTCTTTACTTGAACATTGGGGACAATGTTCATCTTAAGTGTAAGGGGAGGGTAAAAAGATGATACCTTACATATGCACTTTCGCTTGAGTTTGTTTTGTTTGATAGTAGATGTGTAATAAAACTATGAGAAATACTTGTTAGTGCAATTTTAGCGCCAAATTTAAAATTTTTTACAACATTTAGGAGTGAAACTTTAGCCATAGCAAGCGTCTCATGGATAGGAGATTGTATGACTAGCACATAACCGTATATTCAGAAAAATTTTCCACCCAAAAATGTGAGGTTCGCCTTTAGATTTGATAGGAAAAGCATTTATTATTAGTGCTTATGAGTGTACCGGTAGCATTTAGATTCTAGAACTTGCGTTAGTGATGCATCCCGAGACCGCTAGTGAGACTACATTCGTGTGGTAGGATTTACTACATGATAAGAGGCATTAGGATCACCCTTGTGTTAAACCCGTATCATAATTACTTGACCATTTAAGTCATATTACTTGACTAGTTAAGTCAACTAATTTTTCCCACACCCTTAGCGTTGTACTCATTTTTAGTACACGAAACCCCTAGTACACCCCTCCGAGCCTATCTTTTCATTTCTAACTTTAAGCATCTTACTTAAAGGAAGAATTTGTTACACCCCACTTAAATGTACACCCAAATCGCCTTAGCCTTCCGTGTATGCACTCATTTTTAGTGCATTATTGTTATTTGTTAAACCCTAAGTTAACTTTCTAATTGATTACATGGTTGCTAAGTCGAGTCATATCCTTGTACATATTGTTTTGGGACGATTGAGACTCATGGGTAAGTACTTATTTTATGGAGTAATGGGGAAGAACATCATTTATTACCCCCATATGTACGTTAATCTTAAAAGTGCTCCAAGTGTTTTGATTTTCTTAATTCGAGTTATTAGATTAGTTAATTGTAAAGTATGTAAAGATTCAAGTGTAAGGGGAATGCTCAATCCCCTATGATGTATTATTTTGGATGGTAGGGTAAAAGTGTATGCAAAAAAAATAAAATAAAAAATAAAAAATAAAAAAAATAAAAAGAGAAAAAACATACGGACTACCATCCCGTTTCATTCTATGTTCATTTTATGTTTTTGTTATTTTTCATTTATTAGCTTAAGTCGAGTCTAGTCTTGGCTTAGCAACGCCATCTTGTACATGTAATTAACCAAGATTGTTAACTCGCCACCAGTAAAACTTCCTTTATCCAACAAAACCGTGTAATTCATATCCCTATACCTAACGTTACAACCCTTTAAAAGACCTCTTTGATAGTTTATCCTAGGTGCTTACGCCATGTGGTGGAGGTTTGATCATTTCCCAAGCCTATGGTAATCTATTTTGCTATGACAGGTAGTGAGAGATATCTTCCATTTCCATAATGTTATATTACTTTATTACACCCGAGAGATGTGAGTATCTAAACACTATTTGTGAGGTGCTAGTGTATGACCTCCGTGCTTGTCTATTGGTCTTTAGTGGAACGATTATTTGTTGTAATTACTTTTATATTAGTGTTAAATGACCCCTAACTTGTCTTTTGAGTAGAATAAAAGCGCATTTGCTTGAGGACAAGCAAATCACAAGTGTAAGGGTATATGATGAGGCGAAAAATGATCCGTTTTTAGGGGGTCATTTAAGCCCGAATCCGACTTTATTTGATCAAATATTGCCCTAAATCGTTCCTTTTGTGATTTTAGGTACTTGGAGAGTGAATTCTGGAAAAGAAGCCATTTTGGACGTTTTTGGAGCTTAAAAGTGAAGAAAACGGCAAAGTCTCAATTTTCCATGCTGGAAACAGTAGGCGACGGCGTCAAGAGTAACGCCATGACGGCGTCAAACATCAAGAATTAAAATCCGTAGTTCATGAAGGCGTCAAGAGTGTTCCTGACGGCGTCAAAAGCCCAAGAATAAAAATCCGTAGTTGATGACGGCGTCACACAGGGCGTCAGAAGTAGATCAAGGCCGTCCGAGGAAGTATTTGGCGGCGAGGTGACGGCGTCACATTGTTGTCTTGACGCCGTCAGCCCTATTTTCCTATATATAGTTTTCTAGTTTTTCACATTTAAAGGAGAGAAGTTTTGGAGAAACCCTAAAGACGAATTTGGTGCAACTTTTACAGGTTTTTCAAGGGTTCCAAACCCTTGAGACCTTGCATTGTAATTGAGATAAGTGTTCTTCTAATTCAATCAATATGTCTATGTGTTGGTTGTCTATATCTTGTTCTTGTCTCAATTCCATTATGCTAGGCTAGATCTCTCTTGTGTTTGCTTAGATCTAATGAAACCTAGATATTGATTATGTGTTGATTACTTGTTTATTCTTGTTGTGGATGAATGATTTATATGTTAGGCTTAAGAAAACTGGCAGATCTCCAAATGGTAACATGCTTAAACGTCTTAAGAAACATGAACCGAGGCGTACTAGGTCTTTATTGGTTGTATTTAATGCATGAGCCGCTGTTTACAATCCCTATAGTTGTGCTGGGCATGGTGTAGGAGGAGATAAGAGCTCATAGAATTGGGGAGTTATGTATGCCACCCCATGAATGGTATTAAGGAATACGATCCGTCATCCATGCAATTATAACAAGTAATTAACGTGGAAAAGATATCTAGGGAGTAGTGAAATCTAAGTAAACACATTTTCTCCAATTACTGCTCACAACCTTAGTATAAATTAGTTTAATTTCATTTTCTGTATTTTATTTTGATTGCATCTTAGTTTTGGGTTAGTTGAATAGCAACTAATTCCGCCCACTCTTCCAAAACCCGAGATTTTTACTTGCTTTCTAAAAAATATAAAAATACAAAAAGAATCATCCCTCATCTTTAGAACTAGTAATTAGGCTTTCTAATCCTAGCGACACTATTCCTAAGCTGAACGATCAATCCCCCGGTACTTGTCACTATACTATACTACAACGATCAGGTACACTGCCTGGTGGGGGTTGTAAGCTTCTCGAGATCCCTCGAGAGGTAAAGCCTGTTGCAATTCCCACGCATCACTTGCAATTTGCCAAAAATTGTATGGTACCTCAACTCGCCATATCCTAAAAAGCGAATGAGTTGGCTAGCCCGTAAGATTATGGCTTGTGGTAAAGGCCGTGGAAAAACCATAATTGGTAATCAACTCACCAAGATGTTGACTATTCCATCAAGAGTTGGCTAGTCCAGAAGCAAACGGCTTTTGGTAAAGACTAATCAAATCCGTTGACAGCTGGTGATTTGCTCAAAATCACACGGTTATCAGGTGTACCACAGTTCTTACATCTGGCTACTCCAGAAGTGATGGCTTTTGGTAAAGAGTTTTTCAAATCTATTAAGTTTTTCTCAAAAGATTGCTAGGGACTAGCAATAGTTTAGTGTGGGGGATTGATGAGTGTCTAAATACTCATCATTTTATACCAATCTGAGCTGTCAAATCATACAAAAACACTCAAATATGCATCAAAATACTTAAAATATCATAAAAGTGTGTTTTATATGTTTCAAATGCAAAATATGCAAAAACAGATGAAAAACGTACAAAGTTTGTATAATTGGCAGTTTCAGTCCCTCAAGTTTCATAAATTGGCAAAACTAGTCCCTGGTTATTCTAGAAACATGAAAATGTCACCAAAGGTCCTTTTTAATCATAAAGTTACATATTTAGTCCTTTGGTGCAAAGTTTCATAAAATTACAAGTTTAGTCCCTCAACTTTGGAAATTGACATAAATGGTCCCTGGGATGTAAAAACTTTGAGAAAAATCAATTTTGGTCCTTGTACTAATAATATTTTGCAGGAATGGTCCTTGGTGTGAAGTTTGGTGAATTTACATAATTGGTCCCTCAAGTTTCACAGTTTGGCAAAAATAGTCCCCGGGTATTTTAAAAGTGAAAATTATCAAACATACCCTTGTACTATTCATTTATGACAAATTAGGTCCTTATATGAACTTTGGGAAAATACCAATTCAGACCCTCAACTTTGAATAAATTACAACTTTGGTCCTTGTGGTGTTTTAATTAAAACCAACCGGACCCTTTTATATTAAATACCCAAAACCAAATCTAATCCAAACACACCAACAGCCCACCCACCTTCCTAGGCCCAACTCCCTACCAGCCCAGTCCACCCCTTGGTCAACACCCGGTCAAACAATACCACTCCCTTCTCCCTTTTCCCTCCCAAAACCACCACTCACCACTGCAAAACCATACCACCATTTCTACCCACAGTTTCACTTCCACCTCACCTCCACCTCACCCTACCCACTCTCCTCCACCTCCACAACCCTCCAAAACCCTAAAAACCCTCACACGCAAACCAAACTGACAGTTTGACCCTTTCGCGCCAAGTTAATAATTTAAACGGCTAGGATTGTTTTGACCACATCAAAGGCTGGGGATTGGTGGGAAAGTCTTCCAAAGCTGCAAGGAGCTCAAATATCTTCTATATAGTCTAAGAGAAGCAGCAGAGTAGAAGTATTAGTATAGAATTAGGAGTAGCTTAATTAAATAAATCATTCTAGTGTAATTTTGCATTCTAGTGTAATTTTAAGTTTTCTAGCATTGTAATAAGTGAATTAAGTGTATCCTTAAACTTTTTCATCCATTAATTTCAAGTTTCAGTACCTGTCCAAGTTTATGCAATTTTCTCTTATTTCAAAAATCTCACAAAGCTTGATTGTTGTTTCTGTTTGTTGTTATTGGATCTAATAGCTCATATAAGCTCTGACAAAGTTTATTTAAGCTTTTAGAATCATAAAAACCAGTCTTACTTAGAAAATAAAATAATTACTCAAAAAATAAAAAAAATAAGTTAAAAATAAAAATTCAGTGTCAAGGAAGTTTGAAGCAAGAAGCCTATCTGATTTGGAGTTTTCATGGTATTAGTGACTTGTGGAAGTCAGTAGGGAGTGATTTGGTTCACTGGTTCACTTGTGCTCAACCTTGATTCAATTGTAAGCCAAATTCTCAACTTTGGCATTTTTTACCATAGCCTTTGTAATATTGCTTCTGATTGTGTTAGTATTATCTAATTAGTGATACAAAGTAATAATATTGAATAATATAGTTTACTTGTTCTTTGGAAATCATTTGTACTTAAAATCAAAATTATACAGTGTATATTACAAACTTGACAAATCTGTGTTTCATGCTTGTATACTTGTTGTTTTCTGTTCATTTGATCTTAGTTAATCATATTATAGTATTTAGAATCAGTTTCATGGATTAAAACCTTGTTTTGCTTATAAAATCAGTTAAATAGCCCACTTAAGGGGTGTTTGGATCATTAGTGTTCACTGAGTCTCAGACTCATTTAGTTGTTGTTTGTTGTTGATTTAAGTGAAGATAGGTTCTGTTTTGACATTCAAGAGATAATAACCAAAGGTCTTTTGACTAAAAGTCAAAATCATATACTATCCATCCTCACAGTTAACTGTGAGGATTTTGAGACACAAAATCTCATTAAGTCAATTCATAAGTTTGCAGTGTAGCTTAAATTAGTTACTTTATAGCTTAATATAGCATAATTAATCATCTAGGAACATTAGAAATCCAAAATAGTCAAACTAGTTAAGTTCTACAAAAAGTCAAATTGTGCTTATGTAGGAAAACCTAAAAACTCCAAGATTTCTTGTGAATTTTGTATTAGGTTTTAAGGTCTGAATTTTGTTGTAGTAATAGACTCCTAGCTCATCTTTAATTTCCCACATAGCTTATATTTTTAGGATTTTTACACTGGGCCCCACTCACCATCAAACTCACCTGCAGGGCAAGGTATTGCCCTGCTCCATCAGACTCAGTTCACCACCACCACTTTGGTGGTGATTTGTGACCACCACAGTGGGCCCCATACCTTCAACTTAGTTTCTCCCAACCTCCCTCCTAGTAGGCTTTAAGGGTTGACCTTTTGTTTGACCTATAACTCTGTGGACCCCACTTGGATTTGCCCTTGAACCTTGTCCCTAATCTATCTCAGATTCCAAAAAGCCAAGTGCTTATTTTGAGCTTGTTAGCTTATTCAGTTAACACCAATTGCTTATTCTTGCTTTAACAAGTTTACTTAACTCATTGGAACCTGAATTACCCATAGTGTGCCCCACATAAGCTCAGTTGAGCTTATTTGCTTATTCAGTCAACTAAAGTCAACTGTGGAGGTAATAAGCCCCACAGTGCTTATTATTAGCTTATAAAAAAGTTGTTTTTATTAAAGTTGTCTATTTTTAAGTATAATATAGTTTTGTAAAAGAAAAATCCATAAAAGACAACATAAAAATAAGTGATAGTTTCTATTTAATATAATTTAATTTTAAATTTTCATTTTTAGATTTTTATTAAGTAAGTAGTGTTTTTATATTTTTATTAATTTCCTATTATATTAAAGTATTTTTAGTAATTTTATTAGATTTTTATAATTTCATTTAGTATTTATTAGAATTAAAAATAGTTTTATTAATAATTAATCAATAACTAAATTATAAATAGCATAATTAATTTTTATAAGGTAACACATAGTTTTTATATTTTTTATAGCTTTTATAAGTCATAAAATAGTTTTATAAATTTTTCCATAATTTTCTAAGTTGATTTAGTATTATTTGTAATTTAAAATAGTTTAATTAGTATAATTAAGATAAATAGTTTTTAATTAATAAAAAGCTCATAAAAAGACAAAAATATTTATTTTTATTTTTTATACTTTCTTTAAGTTCTATTTTAAGTTTAGAAATTATTTTTGCAAATTTTTAGTTTAATTTGTAGTGTTTATTATTTTTAGTTTTTATTTAACTTAGTTTTAATTAAATAGTTAAATAAGTTTTTAATTAAATAATTAATAATAAATAATAAAATAATCTAAAAAATAGTTTTCTTTTTAATTTAATTTTATTTTAAGTTTAAGTTTATAGAATTTTCATTTTTAACCCCTGTAGTTTATTTTTCTTAAAACTCACCTTTTTCTCAGTACGCAGTCGCGTCTGATTTTTAATTTAGTTTACGTTTGTACGTTTTAGATATCTAGCTTTTACGTAATCATTAAAATAGTTTATTTAAGTTATTTTATTTTATAAAACCCTAGTTTAATCACACACACACACTTTATACCTTTTCCTGTTCACTTTCACTCGATCACAGATTCGTTTTTAATAAAACATCGCACACCTCGTTGGGACATTACGACCCGGGGAAACACTGTATTCCACGGAAGCATTTGTTTTAGACGTTTGACTTTTACGGTTAACCATTCACAAGTGGTTGACTAATAAATGTTGACAGTTTGAGGCGAATCAATTATCATCCATCATGCAAACAACCTATCCCATACATTTGATGCTTTTTCACACAACGCTAAAGAAAATGACTTATACTTATATCTTGAAATATAGTAGAAATTCGTTAGTGCTTGTTGGTGATTTCATTTGAACATTATCTAAACTAAAATGTAACTAGTTAATAATATAGCGTTTAGAGTTGTTGGTAACGATATACTTAATTATATAAAAGATGTTTAAAGTTCATTTACATACCAAATTTGTACTCACATAACAAGCGACAAATCTCAACCACTCATTTTTAACAAACCAACTTCATCATTTTTTTTCAAATATTAATATCTCTTAAATCGATAATTGTTAAGTGAAAAAAATATACCATCACGACGAGCATTAATTATCTTTCTATATATGAGCACTTTGATATACTTTCGACAAACTTTTTTTTCCTTCTTTCACGTTTATTCACATTTTTTCATCTTTTCTTTTTTTCTTTTCCTTTTTTGTTAAAACTTGCATGAGAAATCACATGTGATATTACACTAATTTGAATAAAACACATAAAATCACATGTGGATTTTCTCACAAATGATCTCAATCACATGTGATTTTTTACCAACTGTGATTTTTTCACATTTGATTATAGAAGTTTTATAAATGAACTGCTATAATCTATAATTCGAATATAGTGTGTGTGATATTTTGTTGGAAAACCAATAATGTATGTTTTCTATTGCAAACAACGAGAAAAGTTTTTGATTTATAGACAAATACTTATGCAAAATTTAGTACGGATGTTTAGTGTTCGAACTTCGATATTAGTGTCAAATCACATGTGATATGTAATTTGAATTTTGATACAGCTAAGGAAACGTGAAAAAAATGACCAAAAAAAAAGTTTGTCGAAAGTATATATCAAAGTGTCCGTCTATATAAAGATTTTAAATGCTGGTCATAATTTGTTTTGTCTAACGATCAACGGTTCATGAAATATTTAAATTATAGAAAGCGATTGTAATTGAAATTTTAATTTAAATATTAATTAATATCTTTATTTTGTTTCGACTAGAAAATGAGTGACTGAGAATTGTCCCTTTTTATATGAGAAAAATATAGTATGTCAATTAACTCTCCTCATAAAAGATTGAGAAGTGATTAGCACACTCTAAAAATTTATTAGGATACTCACTGTACAAGTAATTAAAGGAGGTTACACTTAAAATACAACTGCCTACTGTATATAGTGGAGTTTTCAAATAATATTTTGAAGTGTGTCAATCACTTCCTTAGGCTAAACACAGTAAGAAGGTCGACCGACTCCTCGACCTACAAAGAAATCGATCATCTTTATTGTGGCACAAAAGTCGCTCTCAGTCGTCGGTCGTGAATTTGGGTGAGATGGTCATGCCTGCGATCGATTTGTGTATATGGTTTTTTGTGTGTGTGTTATTTAATTAAAAAATAATATTTGTGGGGTATATTTTTTGTAGTGTAGGTTATCTTATTATGTCAAAAAATCGCTTGTAGTTCGCTGGAGAGAGAAAGCTAATATATCGAGTAAAATGAAGGGCGCTGATAGTCCTTAGTATGTTTAGCTTTAAAAGATTTGATAATCAAGTAGAAAAGTATCTAAAAAGTGAAAACACTCATTTATAGATTAAAACACGATTTTTATTTATTTATTTATTTATTTATTTTCATATTTAACCCAAAATTGTATAAGCATATATAAGAAATAAACGAATATCCATGCATAACAACAAAATTTTATAGCGGCAAATAGTTATAATGATAAAAACAGTTTAAGAATTTCGAGATTAAACATGATTTAAACTGAATGAAAATAATATTGGTTATTGGTTATAAACGAAAATAATAATAAAAGCTATTGTTTTATGAAATATGAAATGAATTAACACATTGGGTTTGTTTATATAGGCAACGGAAAAATCGAATTTTCTCGCCTGGCAAAAAGTCAGCCTTTCAATACTTTTCGTGTCCAACAAATCGTATTTTCAACCTTGCATTTTGTTCCAGCCGCAAGGTTTAAGTTTTAAGTTTCCTTCAATATCTCTAAGGTCCCTTCAATAGTTTGCAGCTTTGCATTTCAGCATTCAATAGTTACTTTAATTATTTTCCATCTTTCAATATTTACTTTAGTTACCTAAGGGCCTGTTTGTTATTTTTTATTTTATTTATCTGGTTAATTCATGTTTAATTAAGAGATGAATTAATGTAGACACCTTCAGTTTTATTATTTAATAAATTCAATTCTTTTTTATATGACTTAATGAATTCAATTCTTTTTTATAGTAAGTCAATTAGGTCGATATCAAACAGTACCTAAGGGTGCGTTTGGTATCCCATTATGGGAATGAGATTTTGATTATGAAAATGATTAAAGGTGTTTGTTTAAAATGAGGGAGCCCACCACTATGATAATGAATTAATGTAGACACCTTCAATTTTATTATTTAACCCTGGGCCCGTTTGGTTTGTTGCTAGGAATGACAATGAGTATCGGATTTGGTATGGGATAGAATGACAATAGGTATGAAAAATATATCATTACGATTGTTTATGTTTGGATGACAAAATATGGAATGAAAAAGTGTATAGATATTTGAGTTTTGTAGTGGAAAAGATATGGGCTCACGGGAATGGATTTCATATACATCAAATTGATGGGTAATGAATCTATGGCTATGATATACTCATTTCATTACCGGGCCCACAAAACAAACACATTTAATGACTTTCAAAGTCATAGACTCATTCTCATTAACCCCAACCAAACGGGCCATAAGTATTTATCTTTTATAGGTGAGATACCCACCACTACTATCAAACTCTCAATTGTAATTCATGACCGCATACCAATGGCACCCTAAGTTTCCTTCAATAATTTTCTGTTTTCCACTTTCTAAGATTTTTGGTTTTTAAAGACTAGACGAGTACCCGTGCATAGCAACAGGATTTTATAGCGACAAATAGTTTATTGATAAAAAAAAGTTTATAGGTTATAAACGAAAAATAATAAAAGTTTGAAGATTTGGGAATTAAACATAATGTTTTAAAACCCGATTCAACCAGGGTGGTTCAACCGGTTGAACCATTTCGGTCGAAAAATGGGTCGATTTAAAATGGGTCAACTTGCTAGGTTGGGTCAAAAACGGGTCAAATTAAACTGGGTCAACCCGGCAGGTTTGAAGCATCCCGGGTCAACCCGGTTTGTGTTTTAATTGGTTGTATTTAATTTGGTAGATATGTTTTTAATTAGTTGTACAATGTGAATAAATCATTGTACTTTTTTAAGTAATGGATAATGTTTTGAAACTCGGTTCGATCCGGTTGGTTCAACCGGTTGAACCTTTCCTGTCGAAAAATGGGTCGAGTTAAACCGGGTCAACTTGCTAGGTTGAGTCGAAAACGGGTCAAATTAAACTGGGTTAACCCGCCGGGTTTGAAGCGTCCAAGGTCAACCCGATTTGTGTTTGATTGGTTGTATTTAATTTGGTAGATATGCTTTAATTTGGTTGTACAATGTGAATAAATAATTGTACTTCTAAGTATTGAGGTGTTTTAATAAGAGTATTAATTACATTTTACTTTCTCTCATTTGACCATTGTTGAAAACTCAATATTTCACTTGAAAATTCAACATTTTACTTTTGACTATTTTTCCATTATAAATAGTATAGATAAGAAATAACAAACATTCTCACTAGTTTTAAAAGAGTTGACCACCGTATTATACATCAAGAGTCAAAACAAAAAAGTATCATAGTCAAACTCTATCAACTCTCCACAGGCGCCACGAATCATGCGGCACAGGATCATAACCTCATCCGAAAAAAACTGTAAAAAAATAAACCAAACACAAATCCAAATTCCTTAGGAAACCAAATTTTATATAAAAAAAATAAAATTAAAAATAAAATCTTATATTTTTTTTTCATCATTCATTCTAATGGAACCGGATGACCTTGGTCTTGGCTCTTACTATCACCACCACCACCCACAGCCACCTCCACCTCAACCACCACAACGCCACCCGCAACAACTACCTCAACAACAACAACCTCAGACAACCACAACAGCCTTAACTAATGGCATGCTGCAAAACACCAACGTTAACAATGATCCTAGACCATCTCAGTTGCTTTATCCTCATAGTTCTGCACCTTCTGTTGTTTCTTCTCCTTTAGAAACTGGTGTAAGGAGGAAAAGAGGTAGGCCCAGAAAATATGGTACGCCTGAGCAAGCTGCTGCTGCTAAGAGGCTGTCGTCTTCTTCGTCGTCTGTTCCGGCGTTGTCTTCGCCTGTGAAGAAGGACTTGTCGTTGGGTGTTGGTGGTGGTTCTTCTTTTAAGAAGTATTCACTTGGTACGTCTTTTTATAAAAAAAGTTTGTTTAGATTATATAAATGGATGTACGCGGCTTAACTGCGGTATCTGGTGACCTTCTACGACCACCTTCAAATGTAGACATCAAGTGCCTTAGCAGTAGGTCATTTGAGGGTGGTTTTTTGTTTTAAATTAGTATATGACTACCATTAAAGTATATTAAACTATACCCTTATGATTATTTGAATATAGTAAGAATTTGTGTGCTATATTTGCTTTATTGTTCACTTTTTGTATGTGTTGCTTAGTAGTTTGTGATATTATTTGCATGGTAGAGAATGAAGGGAATGTGTCAATGTTTTTTTTATTGTTTTTAAAGTTTTCAAGATGGTTCTTTGACCTTGTTATGAACAACTATTAGTCAAATTATTCTATGGGATCTAGGAATTGCATATTTTTATATATGTTAATCACACTGATTTATCTCTTTTATGCTAAACCGACACACAACCTCATGCTAGCACAAGGCCCCTGATTTACATGCTAGAGCAGCACCTTAGGTTATGTTTTAGTATTGTTGATGTTAGAATTGATAAGAGGTTCTTTAGGGGTGATTGGGAATGCATAGTTTATTAGCATGTACAAAAGCAGCTAATAAGCCTTTGTCCTATTTAAAACACAATATATGAGATAGTGTTTGCAAACCATCTCCAAGGTGGCCTAGTGGTGATGTCTCGGAAGAGACCAGAGTTCAAACTTTGTTAGGTGAACATCTTGGGATGGCTAGGGGAAAGTCCGGAAACGGACTTGGGAATATCCACGTACATAAGAGACAAAAAGGCTCGACTTCCCCGCGTAACCTGAATAGGGTCCCCTCTCCGTTTACCCGTTTACATTAAGATTTAAGCTATTTAATTAGCTTATGCAAACACCCCTATAGTGAAAGCTCCACTTGATATTTTATGTCAACCCTTTTGCTTTCTTATGTGACAGTTATATGGACTTTGTGCATATTAAAGTACCGATACAATTGTATTGGCAGTTCTTGCGAAAAAGAATAAAGGGGTTAGCACTTAGCAACATTGTCTTGAAAAGTTCTGATTACTTTTGATTTGTAAAAGTAACTTGTTGGATGATTAAAGTCAAAGTGATGTTTTGGTTGCTAAGGAAGAAAGGGTGTGTATATGTGTTGTATTGTGTGAACTTTTCTCTATGCTCTTCTGCCTTTATGTGATTAATATAAGAGGTAGCTAGGATCTGAATATTTGAGTGAGTACCTTTTTAATATCATTGTACTAGGCTTTACTTGGTTCACAAAATATAGTATTTGCGAATAGTGCTTTTTGTGTGTGTGTGTGTGTTGTTGGGTAACCCTGGTTCCGACCTTTTTGACCCACCGCTAACCCCTCCCCTTATTTGAAAAGGTTGGCGTGGCCATATCGAGGTTGTTTTCACCAAGCAGGAATAGAACTTGAGACGTCTCACAGTTTAGGTGATAATAGTCCCAAACCTTTTACCACTACTTGAGTTTCGATACCGGTCAAACCGCTATGTTTTCATTTTTATGTCAATAATAGCAAAGTTTTTAGCTCATGTTGTTAGTACACGCTTATTATGGATAATTTTCATAGTACACTACTATATTCGTAAAATATCTTTCCTTTTCAAGCAATTGACTCTAGAAATGAAATACGTTTTAAAGAGAGAGTGGTTTTGTACAAATTAAGGTGTGCCATGGTCTTTATGGTGCTGACATTTCCAATCTACATACAAAATTGTTCACTCTAGTAAATTTGCAGCAGCATGATAAGTGATCGTTTGGTTTGCCAAGATGGGTTAATGTTC
The DNA here is from genome assembly GCA_030686995.1 of Artemisia argyi. NCBI lineage: Eukaryota > Viridiplantae > Streptophyta > Magnoliopsida > Asterales > Asteraceae > Artemisia > Artemisia argyi. The sequence continues at coordinate 228,580,579 of CM060709.1, read as the reverse complement.
TAATGAATATAGATGGCTATATATGGTTTCTTTGGATTTTCTTGTGTCTTGAATATAATCATTCCCAAGTATGTTTGCTATCATTGTTTATTGATTAAGTTAAAAGTATCATCTCAATTAAATCTGTTCAATTTATGTTCTATTTCCTTTTCTGTTTATTCAGGGAACACTGGGCAAGGTTTTACACCTCATGTTGTTTCTGTGACCGCTGGAGAGGTATGAAAAAACATATATTTCTGTAAAAGATTACATATTACGTAGTATAATTTTTCTTATATGTTTATCTACTTAAATAATGAATATCGATCGCTGCCACTTATGGTTTCTGCTCTAAATAACTTCATAGGATGTTGGTCAGAAACTTATGTCATTTATGCAACAAAGCAAGCAAGAGATGTGTGTCCTCTCAGCATCTGGTTCGATCTCTAATGCATCTCTACGCCAGCCAGCCACATCTGGAGGCAACATTACTTATGAGGTGAACTATCTTAAACATTTTCAAATATTTTGTTCTAAATACACTAGTCAACTGACATTGATACGTGGTTTATCTGATATCAGGGCCGTTTTGACATCCTATCCCTCTGTGGATCCTACGTGCGCACTGATTTTGGTGGCACGACAGGTGGATTGAGTGTCTGTTTATCTAGTAATGACGGGCAAATCATAGGTGGTGGCATTGATGGGGCGCTCATAGCTGCAGGCCCGGTGCAGGTAGCATTCAGTTGTTTTAGTTAATACTATGTTGACTGTTCTCCGCCTTTTATGCTAATTATATGATTGTATTTTTAGGTAATTGTTGGCACATTTGCTATGGAGGGCAAGAAAGAAATTGCTAATGTTATAAAAGTTGATCCTTCTACCAACAAGTTACCATCACCCAATGTTGGGCCATCGGTTCCAAACTTGGGCTTCTTATCTCCACCGGATCCATCCGGAAGAAATGTAGTCAGTGGGAATGATGAGCAACAAAATATTGATGGGTACCAATTCATGATCCCGAATAGGAATTTGCCAGTAAGTGACTGGAGGAATAACAATGATTCTAGGAACACTTCTGGTTTTGACTTCTCAGGTACTTACTTTCTGTAACACTGTTTAATATGGTTCGTTTAAATGTTCATGTGATGGCGTTTTGCTGCATGTGAATGATGTATTAGTTTTTGGTTTTGCAGGAAGAGTGAATCATGGGGCACAACAGTCACCGAAGAATGGGGATTATGATCGCTTCCAAGACTAAGCGTTTTGGAGTAGTGTTGACAGAAGTATGGTTGTGGTTTAACCGGTTGGATATATACTAGGCGGCTTCTTTTGTGCAGGATTGGTGGGAAGTTGTGACACAATGCATAATCATTGTACAGTTAACCCAAAAACATACTTCTTAAATGTTTTTGATGTGTATTTCTAGCAGTTAGCAAATGTTTTTTTGCTTGAACTTACTTTGGATTAGCTAATGTATCTAAAAAATCGTATTTCATGTATTCAAATTTCCTCTTCTTTTTTTCTTTTTAACGATTGATAGTCCGTGTGAAAGACGTGTAAGTTTGTAAGTAATCTTCTATGATCGATAGTTCATGTGGAAGACGTGTGAATTTGCATGTATAACTTTGTTTGCGAACTTTACTGTGAGATTATTTTTATAAATGTTTTTTTTAACTCACTTTCACCCTTTTCAGCAGTCTGAAGTTTTCATAGTTATTACAACCAAAACAAGGGATAAATTATAGATTATACAGGGATCCACATATGTGATATTCAATGGGCATTTCGAGATGTTCTTTTTGGTAAGTTTACCGCCACAAGCGAATTGAAACACCATGGGTTCAGCTTATTATGATAAGCTATTCAAACATTCAACAATATTATGATTGTTAGCTTACTATCGTAAACTTATAAAAAAAATAAGCTTAAGCAAAGAAAAGAAGGAATCAGTGATCAAATTTGTGATTTATTTTATTTTATTTTATTTATTTATTTATTTATTTATTTTTTTTAATTTTAGTACAAGATAGAACACATAAGTAGAAGTAGTCTAGATGACATTAAACTGTTTATAACATCTAGCATCAAGCTTTTTCAAGTGAGATTCATATATATTTCCAACTTTTGCATGAATGTAGATATTCTGAAGAGTAGCTGCTTAAGTAATTTGACTGATTAAAAGCTCTATTCATTTCTAAATGTTTATTTCCATTATCTTAAGCTTATAGGAAGCTTATTAGGAGTACCTTTTAAAAGCTTCCAAAAACTAGCATCCCATTAAAAGAAGAAAAATAATTGAGATGCCTAAAAATATGACTAATTATATGTCTAAATAGATATGTCGTTAAGTTATTGGTTTGTAAAAAATTGACATTCTCTACCGTCACTAACAGGATCTTGACACATATCTTATAAATAAATATCACTTGGACATATTAAAAAAAACTAATTGGATACCTGGGCACAGCGGCGGCAATAAATATAGTTATATTTAAGGTTGCAAAAATCGCGAATCGGTAGTCGGGCTGTCGACCACCTTGTAGCTTGTAATCGGTCTAGGCGGGATTAATCGGTGATTAATCGAATTGGCAATACTTAAAAATTTTGGTTATTTTCGGCAAGTTTGTATATTTCCGGTGAGCTTTAGGTATTTCCGGCAAGGTATTTTTTAAAAGACAACTTGTAATAGACTTAAACAGTTACTATAAGTTATCAAAATAAGTTTACAGTGAGTTTTGGGTACTTCCGGCAAGATTTATAGGTTTTCGGAAAGTTTGACCACCATTGACTGTCGTTGATCGCCGTTGACCACAGTTGACCTATGTGTTTGACCCAGTTACATAAATCGGCAAGATCAGTGGCCTTGTAGCACCTAATCGGTGATTAATCGGCCTTGTAGACCTTTTTTTTAAACACTGGTTATATTATAAATATAGTAAATGAATTGCAAGCTCAACTCTCTCTGCAATTCCCTACCCACTTAGTGAATTCATTTCAAAACACTCCGAATGTATATGTGTAGGACCTTAAATCTATCAACTGTAACACAAATATAAGCACTAGATGAAGTAAAGATGGTGACTTGATATGATATATGTGTGGCGTATAAGATGTAAAAGAGAGTAATAAGATGAAGAGAACTTTTATTAAAAACACACACAATACACATACAAGCACACCTCAAATGAGCCTTTGAGGTGTTTATATAGTAAGCTACATCATGCCCTAAAAGGCTTTCCATGAGCTTTGTCTAATGGGCTTGGCTTACATATTCTAATAAAGGCTTACATGATATACTTAATAAGTACCAAGTCCATAGCCCAATATACTTAACTATTACAATACTTGTCGACTCAATAATGATCGTCACTTTTAATGCTAACAATCTCCCCCTAAGGGACGATCATTGAGATCTCCCTTTGATTACATAAATTATCAACACTTCTAATGCTAACAATCTCCCCCTAAGGGTGATCATGGAGATCTCCTTTTTGTGACCTTGATCTTTGTTCTTTGAAGCTTGTTCTCTTTGAACTTTGAGTCTTGTTGTGTAATAGTTTTGCTAGTTTCTTTGTTCCAATCATGCTTTGTGATCTTTCTTGCCTTTGATCAACATCTTCACTCTGTTGTCTTTACGTCTTTTCCAACATACTCATACTTTGTTTGTCATTGAATCTTTGTGAAGTTCTCTTTTCTTTGACTTTAATCTTTGTTTCTTTAGTTTGTAGATTCTTTGATTTTGACTTAGAAACGTTCTGAACTTTGCTTTGCTTTGATCTTTGAAGAGAGCTTTTTAGGGTATGAGCATGTGGATCTTTGAGTGATGGTAACGGTCTTTCTCTAAGGAACATTCATCAGTACCTGCATAAAACAATTAGCAATAAAATATCCGGTACTTACAGGTTCAGAATTAGAGATCGTCAACAGCATAGTGTGAAGACTCCTTCTAACCCTTACCAAGGCCGTTCCCATTTCGGATACTCCCGAGAAAGCTTACGAGACCTACTAAGTAGATCAACGAATGGGTGAGTCATTGGGGATCACTCCACGACTGTAGACCGTTTTGAGACATAGTAACCATCATGATAGATAAGGCAAGATCCGTAGATCTCATAAAGACTCTTACAACTTGTGTCCTTTTTGGCGAACACAAGTGTATTCATAGGAAGTGTATCCTAAGAGATCTTTTAATGAATCTCATGGTTCTAGACTCGATAAGTGCATAATTTGGTTTCCTATGCGGAGACTAGGGAGAGGTCTCCTGCTTCAATATCAACCATCTCTAAGAGATATGTTGATAGATTACACCGGTTCCCCGTGAGAATGAAATAAGCTCTTTAAAGAGAACTTGAGTGGCTTAGAAGGTTTAGTGCAGTGCGTCACTGGGTCCATGATGTCTTTATCTTCAATACCAGTGTCACCTTGGTAACAACCAGTAGCATATGAATTAAACCCGGTGTCTGCCCTAAGGTTGAACATTTGGAGGGCTATTTCTTTTCACCCTTTTCATAACTTTTCTTTTTAATTCTTCAACCCCTTCTTTCTCCTTTCTCATTTTCTCCTTTTTTCAATCATACCTAAGGACTTCTAATTCTAATCTATCGGATTTGTCCTTGGGTAGATCCCTCCGGCTCTGGCAGATCATAGGACGGTTTTTCCTAACCTTAGTCACCTTATATCTTCATGACTATCCTAGTGTTGCCATAAAACCATTCATTTGAAAATCTATCAAAGTGTTTATGATAATAAAACACATTGTTGTTACCACTTTGAGAGTTTTGCAACTTTTGAAGGACTCCCCCTTCACATGTGCTCATGGATTGTTAAGAAATTTGCACATGCGTAAGGAGTTTGCACTTTTTGAATTGATCCACTTTCAGTGAACATGACCGATTCGAGACACGCTTACATCACTAGTTAGACTAGCTTGAAGTTATTACCCGTCTTGGTCAAGTCCAAAGAAAGTCTCTCGAGACGGTACATTCTACTCGGACAAGTCCTATTCGAGACACGCTTACATCACTAGTTAGACTAGCTTGAAATTATTACCCGTCCAGGACAAGTCTTTTCGATTACTGACATTTTAAGCTTCGTCAATTCACTGGTACTTTCTGAGTCGAGCTCTTTTGAGATTCAAGACGATCACATTTAAATCACATTTCTCCCCCTCAAAAATAGCATATCCATGGTATTTTTTTATACCAATTGATTAAAACCTTTGTTTTTGGATAGCTTATGGGGAGAAACAGATGTTTGATAATTCCGATTTAGTTTCTTTTGAGCATGACTTTTTGGAACATCTTTTTATTACTCCCCTTCAAAAATAGAACATTTTGAGTAAATTTAAGCTTTTAAAGATTTGAGGGAGTAATATCTTGAGCAACATCATGAAAAGTTTTGAAAACCTTTTTAAACATTTTTCAACATTTTGCTCAGAAAATTAAGAAGACTTTGATAAGCTTTTTGGAGAGAAGTCTTCTTATCTTTTAGGATTTTCGCACATAAATATACGACAGGGTCCTTTCTTTGAAAATCGCGGGTTATACACTGTTATGTGTGCATAAGCCATAATGTTTTTAGGATAAGAGCACGGAAAATCTTTAAACCTTAGTTTGATTTAGCACTTTCCTTTCTTTGAAGAACGAGTCCTTAGCTGAAATACTAAGAAGTCATTATGTTTTTAGATTAGACAACAACTTTTGGAACCCATTTAAGCACGGCGCCAACGGGTTTACCATATTTTGAAATCCATTTGAACGTTGTGTCAATCCGAGACAAAGAAGTTGAATTCCAACGAGGACTGAAAACTTGTGTTTCATTTTGAAATAAAGCTCGTGGAATCAATGGTGATTTAAAACTCTTTTGCTTTTGAAAGTTGTTTAAGAAACTCGGTGTCTCTCTTGGAGTTTTAAAACTTGAAGAAGAAGTTTTCTATCCATTGTTGAAACTCGGTGTTTCATTTCGAAAATTCGTTTTTGAGGTGAATGGAAACCTTCTAGAATTTGGTTTTTTCAAAGCATAGCCATTCTTTTTTTGTAGCGGAAGCATTTCAGAGTACGAATATTTCAAATGTTTTGAATGGCTTTGCTTTAGTTTCCACACTGGCTTTACCGGAGTAAAACGAGAGTATGGAGTTTGAAAAACTTGATTCTTTTCTCTATGAGCACTTGCATTTAAAACCTTTTGAGGAGTAAATGTTTCAGAAAAATTAGGTCTCTTTGAAAACTTCCTTCCTTTTTGCAAAGAATAGTTTGTAAACTGAGAAACCTTTTTTTGAAAATGGTTTAGAAGATTCACCCGTGTAAACCTTCTCCGAAACACTTACTTGTGGTTTAGACTCGTTTGAAACATGAGATTTTCCTTTTGACCGGTTAAGAACATCAAACTTTGCTTTTAAGGCATTGTATGAAGTTCTCAAATCATTATATTCTTTTTGAAGAGAAAGATGATCTGATGATGCCAGTTTTTCTTGCAAAGAAGCATTTTGATTTTCAAGATGTGCAAAATATTTTTCATATTTGTCTGTTTCGATTGAAAAATCATTTTTGGCATCACCAAAATACTTGGTTTGTTGTGTAATCTTCTTTTCCAATTCAACAATTTTCTTTTGAAGCACAGAATTTTCTTTTTCAAAAAGATGATTTTGTGCGATCTGAGAGTCAGATTTGTATGAAGTTTGATTCTGAACTCTTGACCGCTTGATTGAATCAAACAAGTTTTTGTAAGTCTATTTCAAATGCTCATTTTCTTTTTGTAATGATGCCACAACATGTTCCAAATCAAGATTTTTTGTATCAAGTTCGTCGAAATCAAACTTGACTTTGGTATCATTACAATTTTCTTCAAAAATATTTTCTTTTTCTTTAAGCACTGATGTCAAAGAGTTTTCAGAAGACATTTTTTCATTTTTCTCTTTTAGTTTGAGTTGCAAAGAGATACTTTGTGCTTCGAGTTTTGCAAGATGTTTCTCAAACTGAGCAGTTCTTTTTGACAGTTCTTCTTTGACATCAGCTGCTTCTTTTGAAAGCTCGGTCATTTTCTTTTTGCGACAAAGATTTTCAGATTTCAAAGAAGATGTTTGTTTAAAATTCACATTCTCATACTCATGGCTGACAGATACTGACTTGAACGACTCTATTTGATTTGTGAAATATTCTTTTTGAATGTCCAGAATTAAGCATTTTTCACCAAATTCGTCTTCAAGAGAGTGAACGTACTTTAGATTTTCTCTCATTTCAGTTACAAGATGTTTTTCAAAGTACTCAAAACATAAGTTGATATCTTTCACACGAGGTTCAATCTCATCTTTCAAAATCTTTTTGACTTCTATCTTAAGGCGTACATCTGATGAAAGAGGATTAGAGAAAACGTTGTTTGTGATGTTTTCTTGCTTAAACCAAATGACCTTTAACGTTTGCTCAATGTGATGTTTAAGATTACAAAATTGTTTCCTTGCTCTATTTTGCCATAACTTAGCATCATAAGTAGCAGGTTGAGCTTCTTTGAAAAATCTTTTCACATTTGTGTCTTTTCTTTTGAAAGGTTCTTTTGGTATATCTGTCAATTGTGTACAACCATACACAAAGCCGTGGTACGAGAGTCGGTTTTTTGTTTGTTTTACTTTCAAACGTTTTTCCTCTTCAGATTTTAGAATATCTTGAGACTCAAACAAAAGATCATCTGACAATTCTTTTCCCATATCATCAGCGTTATACAAAATAGGTGTCAACTTTTGCACTTTGTTTAAAAAACAAGGTTTTTCTACATGAGCACTATTCACAAAACCAATCCCAGATGTTTGTTTATCAACCTCCTCATCTTTAGTAGGCAGCATGTTGATAGTCTGAGAAGTCTGTCCCAATTTTCAAAGTTTGTTTTCAAGATCGTTTGTTCGTTTCAAAAAATCTTGGTTTTCATTCTCAAGTTTTGTGTTTACAATCTCAAAATTTGATGTGGTTGTCTGAAGCTTTGAATTTTCACTTTTTAAATTATTGTTCTCTTTTAAAAGCGCTTGAACCTTTCTGTTGTTAAGAACCATTTGAGCATCCAAATTTTGAATGGAACGTTTTTCACGAAGAACAGCTTCTCTATAACCAACTTCAAATTCTTCATTTCTTTTTGAAAGTGGTTTGACAGACTCTCAATACATTTCAAACTTTTGAGCGTGAGATTTAAGGTTTGAGATTTCAATTTCAAGCTCAGCATTTCTTGTTGTTGCATTTTCAAAACGTTTTTCCATTTCCTTAAATCTCTCAATCTCTTTGTTCAAAAAGACATTCGCTTGCTTAGCTTCACGATTGTCGTTTTTGCACTTGTCAAGTTCATGTTTGAAATTATCGATTAAAGAAGCAAATAAGGTACGATCTTGTTCATAAGAAGATCCATCCTGGACAGGCTCACCTCTATTAGGATCCATATCTGGAGTATCAAAAGTGATATTACTATCATTTTGTTCCACCACATAAGTGTCACTAATAGACTCAGGATGCTCAGGATGTGTCTAATCATGAACAAACATATTCTCAAGTATATCAACATTATCATGAGCATGTGAATGTTGTACCGTAGCCAATATCTCTGTGTCTGATGAAGGTCTGATATGATCATCTTCGGTGTCTCAAACTGCTTCATTCCTTTGTGTACCATCAGTATCTGAATCATAGCTAGGACTGCTGCTTTCAACCTGCTGTTCTGAAGATGAATCACTTCCCGTGAAAACCAAACTATCATCTGATGCATCACCCTCATTGACCGTTTCCTTTTCTGTTTGAAAATCTTTTTCTGTCTCTCTTTCATTCACCTCTGTTTCCTTTAACTGCATCTCTCTTTCAATTAGCTCTCTTTCTTTTAACTGCATATCTTTTTCAATCTGCTCTCTTTCCTTTAACTGCATATCTTTGTCAACCTGCTCTCTTTCCCGTTTCAGCTTCTCAATTTCATTTAACTCAGCTTCCTCAGCATCAAGTAACTTGTTGAGTTCCCCCATGTCATTTATGCATTTAGTTCTGAAGGTCGAATAGCTTACCCAAAATTTTTGGTAAAATGCATCGATAAACTCTGACTGGTTCATTATCCAAGGGTTAAAGATACTCTGAAATTGAGTTTGGATCACTTTAAAAGGTTCCTTGCAGTTACTCGTATCAAGTTCTTCTTCATTAAGTAGCATCTCAAGTTGATTCAGGCTTTGGTTGAGTTTGTCTTTGAAATTGTGATATCAGACTCGGATGAAATATTCAAATGCCTGATCGAACCTTGAATCATAACCATAAATATTGATGACCTTCTCTACATATGACTTGAACACTGTAAACACTTTCTTAAAATCTCTCTCCTTCATTTGCATTTCTTTTTCCATCAGGTTCTGATGTGTGATAAAGTTGATTTTGGATCGTTCCAACGAAGTAGGAGTTGTGTTTAGTGTAAGTTGATGCAAGTTTTTATGGTGAAAAATTTGATCTGAAACCTTAAAACCTCAATAACTTCCGTTCGGAGTGGGTTTGGGCCTCAGAGTGGATTCAACGTGTCCTTCTTCTCGGTCTCACGGTCGTTTTGACAGTAAATTCGTCGAAAACGGAGTTACGGTTCAAAAGTTATGGCCGTTTGAAGTTTGGTTGTCAAAAGTCAAAAAATTATGCATAAACCCTGATCTTATGGTTAACTTTGAATCTTATGCGTAACCTTGAATCCTTTGGTTAAGTTGAATCTTATGCATAACCTTGAATCCTTTGGTTAAGTTGAATCTTATGCGTAACCTTGAATCCTTTGGTTAAGTTGAATCTTATGCGTAACCTTGAATCTTATGCATAACCTTGAATTTTATGCAAAAGTTTTAGGTTTATGCGTAAGGTTAACGAACCAAACAAATCTATCAAACTTGTCCAAGCTTGAAAGATATCCCATGTCGAAGTATTCCACTAACTTGTCCAAGCTAAGGAAGTATTGAGTTAAACTTTTGCGTAGATCTTATGTGTATAAACCAACCTTTTGCGTAAAATCCAATGTTAGGCGTAGAAACTTATGCAAAGACTTCAATCTTACGCGTAAGAATCTTATGCGTAGGATCTTATGCAAAGGATCTTATGCGTAGGATCTTATGCGTAGGATCGTATGCAAAGGATTTTGAATCTTAGGCAAACGATTTAATCTTAGGCATAGGATTCTGAATCTTAGGCAAAGGATTTTGAACTTAGGCGTAGGAAAAGGGTTTTATGCCTAAAATTCAATTTTATTCGTAGAAAAAGGGTTTTTTTTGCTTAACTTTAGGCGTAAATAGTACAAAAAGTACTCTTTTAAGCTAAAAACTTGGGTAGTGCTTCAAACTTACGCGTAAGATGACCAAAAACTTCAAAAATCCGATTTTTTTCAACCAAAAACACTTTTTCCACTTGTTTCTTTTGATCAAATCTCTCCCAAAACACTTAAAAACACTAAAACTTCAATAAAAACAACAATTTTAACACTAAAACTCGTAAAAATCAAAACTTTTAAAGAAAAAGTACATGTTTTTTTTATAAAGAACGCAACTTTTTATGAAAAAATTTTGATAAAAACGATTTCCACACACTCCTAAATCATTTTTAGGCGATTGATACCACTTGTAGGACCTTAAATCTATCAACTGTAAAACAAATATAAGCACTAGATGAAGTAAAGATGGTGACTTGATATGATATATGTGTGGCGTATAAGATGTAAAAGAGAGTAATAAGATGAAGAGAACTTTTATTAAAAACAAACACAATACACATACAAGCACACCTCAAATGAGCCTTTGAGATGTTTATATAGGAAGTTACATCATGCCCTAAAAGGCTTTCCATGGGCTTTGTCTAATGGGCTTGGTTTA